>JAPDNY010000007.1:102556057-102866159 GCA_029375565.1 Gekko gecko
TGCATGTAAAGGACTACAAATTTTTGCTAAGAGCAAAAGTAAATATAGATTGAATCTTAGATAAAACAATCCCAAAGAATCTTTAAAAAACCTCCTTCTTGTGCCTATAATTGTACTCTGTTTTACTCATGTAATGCAGACAGAGTTTAAAATATGAGTACTACAAAATGACATGGATACTAAAGCTTTCCTCCACAAAGTAAGGAACTTTGCTGTCTCACAGAAAGCCTTCCTCCAATGAGCAAGTCTCCTTCTACAGCAGCAGAATTCATCATTTAGTGGAAGGGAATAATATGATCTAACCCATTATTTTTTTTTTAACAAAACAATATTGTAGTGATTAAAAAAGAATAGCATACAGGTCCTAAGGATGAATTTACAGTATTTGAAAGAGGCAAGAGAGAACAGCCAATTGTGGAGCTGTCACTGAATGCTAAGGGTCCATCAGTGCATGCACAGTTGGGAAAGGGTTTGTTTGTTTAGGGATAATGGATCCATTAATGACATTTAAATACATGTTAGCACATGTTAAATTTTTCAATAAGGGTGGGGTTTGACCAGTGGCATACTAAGGGTGGGGTGGAGGTGTGGTCCACCTTGAGGTGGGCCCTTGAAGCCAGCATCATGCTTCATCCTGCTGAACAGTTTTCTTTTTATTTTTAAAACCCAGTTCTGGCTGCAGCACAGGAAAGTCTGAGCATAACAAAAAGCTTTTTAGGATCAGCTAGACTTCCCTTTCTCCAAAACTGAATCAAACTTGCTTAATAAATTGTACAAGCAAACCAGTACGCTGAAAGCTGGTATAGTAATTGCCAGCCTGCAGGTCATTTTCTCCAACAGTCTAGCCTTTTTCTCTTCTTTTCCTCACACCCAACTCAACCAGATCTTGCAAAGCAGTAATTAGGGTGTTGTAGCCACCCTGAGCCTGCTTCAATGAGGAAGGTGGGGTATAAATCAAATCAAATCAAAAATAAAACGACCTTTCCCTCTTAACTTCTCTCCCTTTTCTATATTTCTCATTCATTTCTGTCTCCACCTAATTTTCCAGTACCCCCCACTTTATTTCCACTTCTTGGTCTCAAGACCTTCTCATCCCTATCCATCCTGCTTGATGACCGAATGTATTTACTAGTATAATAACAAACCTTTGTTAATATTATGAACAGAAGACACTGGGGTTGCTGGACACTATACATTGTGCTGGTTCTGCTGGCTTCCAACTCTTGTCCCTTGCTTGGACTGTAATTCTGTGCTTGCAATCAGTTGGCATTGCCACAATGGTACTGGGTTCTGCTAGGCTCTCTGTGATTGCACTTGTACTGCTGGTTACTCTGTACATTGCACTGGTTCCACTGGGCTCACAAAAAAATGCCCCCATCTTCAGTGTCTACTGCAGAAGTTCTCTGATTTGACTTTAGTCCTTTGGAAACAATGGAGGATGGGGGTACCTTCCGGGGGGGGTAGTGTGCTTCTTAACACCCAGTCTGGTGAAGCTTGCAATCACTATTTTTTGATGCTTTGGCTAGTGTTAGTAAAAATTAGTGCAAAGGGAGACTCCTAGCTCCAAAAAAATGCCTTGTAGATATGTGGGATGGTCAGCTGTTGGGCTTCAAAGTGGAAAACAGTGCCTGCTCAGAACATGAGTGGTATGATGGTTTTTGTTTGTTTGTTTTTGCTGTCAAGGTAGCAGATGTTTGGAGCTGGTTTGCCATTGCCTGCCCTCCACATGGGCCCTGCTTAGCTTCTGAGATCGGACAAGATCACACTATCCTGGTGCTATCCAGGTCAGGGCTAGGCTGAGAGTAATGTGATTGACCCAAGGTCACCCAGCAAGCTTACATAGCATGAGTGGGGATTCAAACACTTTAAACACTGCATCACACTGGCTCTAGTGATGGATTAGTGTGTTAGAATTTTATTTATTTTTACTGGTATGATTATATATACAAAGTTAAATAAAAGAAAGTTTTCACCTTCTGTGTTTCCTTTCTGACCATTGAAACAAAGTTTGGGTCCAGTGGCGCCTTTAAGACCAAACTTTGTTCTGCTGCTTCAGACCAGCACAGCTACCCACCTGAATCTATGTTCTGGCCACTTTTAGTATTAATTTTATTTCATGATTATTACTGAAAATAATTTTATTGTATAGAGGAGGGGTCCGGAACTGGATAACCCCAACCTAGCCTGATCTCATCAGATCTCAGAAGTTAAGCAGGGTCAATGTGAAAGCAGGCAATGGCAACCCACCTCCAAATGTCTCTTACCTTGAAAACTCCTCAGGGTTGCTATAAGTCAGCTGGAATCTGATGGCAAAAAAAAAGAGAGGAGGGGGTATTAAAAATTATCCCCTCCAGGCACCAAATAGGCTAGGTTGCTTTAGGTGATCTTGGGCTAGTCACACACTCTCAGCACAATTGATTGATTGATCCAATTTATATTTATATTCCACCCTCCCCACAAAGATGAGCAATGAGCTCAGGGTAGCTTACACAACATTTCATAAATACAATTAAAATCTATATAAACATATAACATAAATATCAATCAATTTAAACACAGTTAAAAGCTGGAACATTATCAAATGAAACAAGAGCAAAAATTATTTCTAATATAGCTCAGGTGACTGTATGATTCCCATAACTTTCATACCAGCTCAGTTTTCTCACTTATTATGCAGTGGGCTCAGGCTAGAGACAATGATTGTAGGCCAGGGCACAGGCTGGAGATGAAAGATGGTAAAGCCACGGCACAGGGACACTCCTCAGTGTATGATGCAGCTCCCTAGTCGAACACCTGGTAGAAGAGCTCCATTTTGCAGGCCCTGTGAAATTGTAAGAGGTCCTGCAGGGCTGTGAGCTCTTCTGGGAGCTCATTCCACCAGGATGGAGTGTCCCGGTCAGCCGCCTCCCGTCCTCCCGGGACTGGCTGGGAGCAACCCTGGAGGGGCTAACTCACCTGGAAGGGAATGCAGACCAACGGCATCAAATACAGAGGCAGTTCAACAGGCGTTGCAACCACGGGAGGAAGAAAGAAGCTGCACAGAGCTCGGGGGTCGGGCAAGAAGACATACCAGAGGACCATGAAGAGGAAATGAAACAGAAAGAAGAGGCGAGGGGAAGAGGAGTGGAATTCAGCCCGCAGAGCAGAAAGCAGCCCCCGCACTCAGCGACCGACAGCAGGAAGGAGGAGCCGCCCTGCCAGAGCAGCCGGCGTGGAATGTTATAAAGGGGGGTGGGGCTAAGCAGGGAAGGACGGGGCTGTTACACGAGAGGGTGCTGGGAGCGGGGCGTGGGGATAAGAGGAAAGAGAGGCTGGAGACCGGGGAGGACGAGACACAGATGAGACTGGGGAAAGTAACTGAAGCTCAGAGAGACCCACATCCCCTTAGCCTGACTGGCTGAAGGTTTGGTCTGTGCAGGCAGAGGGATATCCCAGGTGAACCTAACCTGATCCCCTGCCTGTCTGAGGTGTCCTTTTGCCTCCTTTCTTCTTGTCTCACCCCCCCCAGGACACTTCCCCCTGAGCTGACCGGGTGAGCGGCAACGGCAACCAGAGGATTGCCACCTGGGGCAGAACCTGGAACTTACATGGAGCTACCACCGAGAAGGCCCTGGCCTGGTTGTCACCAGCCTGGCATCCTTAGGGCCAATTGATTTTGTGTCCCTGACTGCAGTGCTCTCCGGGGAACATGTGGGGAAAGGCAGTCCCTCAGGTATGACAGACCCTGACCATTGGTTAAAACCAGCACCTTGAAGTGAATCCAGTATGCTATCGGCAGCCAGTGCAGTGCCTTCAGTACAGGCTAGATGTGCTGCCACACAGGGAGACCCATTAACAGCCTGGCTGCCGCATTCTGCACTAGTTGCAGCTTCTGGATTTGGGACAAGGGCAGCCCCATGTAGAGAGCTTTACAATACTCCAGTCTCAAGGTGATCATCGCATGGATCACTGTTGCCAAGTTGCTACATTTGAGGAAGGGAACCAACTGCCTAATCAGCCAAAGATGATAAATCTACCAAAGGTGATAATCTACCTCATAAGGTTGATATGAGGGTAAAATGGAGAAGAGGAGAATGACATAAGCTGCTTTGGGTCCCCACTGGGGAGAAAGGTGGGGTATCCTTTAAGTAAATAAAATAAAGAGCACTGTGCCAGGGCAGCTTCTGCATATGCATGTGTATACATACAATGATAGTGCCTATTCAGTCTTTACACTTGTAAAAGAACAGATGAAGTGTTCTAGGGTTCTCTCCAGTGGAAATTTCTTCTGCACACACTGCTCTGACCATCCCACTACTCCAGTAAGTGGGGAATATAATACTACAAGATTTGATCACATCACTTATCGCCAGCAGAAATCATCCAATGGACATTAGTCAATAGTAAGTAATGACTGAAATAGATGAGACTGACAGCAGAAACAGAAATCTGTTAAACTCAAGTTACAGAACACTTTCTTGGGAGCAAGATTTAATAACATGGGATTTATGAAGTGAAGCTGCTTGGGATTGCTCCCTCAGTTTCTATATGAAGAGCATCATTTAAAAAAAAAAACCCTCCAGAAATCACAGGCTACTATTTTTGCATAGTCAGTGTTTTCACTTCTTTTCTCAAGGGTTATATCAGATCTATCATTTGCCTTTCATCTGATTATTGGCATTCAGGAACAAAGCCGAGCTCTGGCTAATCACTGCTATATTATAATCCTTTAACGGTATTACTGATCTCACATCAATATATAAATAATACTTCAGGTTTTCTGTTAACTTGGTGGATTAATCTAAAAGCCCATTTATTTACAGCTAATGAATACTATTTTGAACTTTTCTCTGTGGTACTAAAGCTGATAAAATAAAGCCTTAGGCATCAGAGCCAGAGATATCACTGTATGGTGATGCTTAAATCCTGATCAAGTTCATCTAAACAAATGAACTAGAAATATTAAGGTGCATTTCTTCAAGAACATATACAAAGCTATTAACCAACTTCATAGCAGGAGTATTATAGGTGAAACTGAAAGCAGAAAGTTATTTTATTTATTTATTTATTTATTTTTACATTTATATCCCTCCCTTCCTACCTTCTGGTAGGCTCAGGGCAGCTAACAACATCTATACATCTACATTAAAATTCCATTAAAGCTATTAACCAATGTAAAATCATACATCAGTACATAATTTATATTAAAAGATGGCGAATCTTCCAATCACTGTCAACTGAACGGTGTCCCCAAGTTCACCCCCGACTATAGGGCCCCAGTTTGGTGGCACCATTGATGCTGGCAGTGCCAGTAATGGTACACTTGTTGGCACTGTTGGTAGTCATTGGTAATTGGGCCAGGGCCATACAATTGAGGTGACCCCTACTTAAAAGTCTGGTGGAAGAGCTCCATCTTGCAGGTCCTGCAGGGCCCTGATGTCCTCTGGGAGCTCATTCCACCAGTGAGGTGCTGCCACAGAAAAGGCCCTGGCCCTCATCGTAGCCAACCTAGCCTCTTTAGGCCCTGGGAGAGCCAAGCAATTCTGGGAGCCTGATCTTAGTGCTTGCTGGAGTATATGCAGGGAAAGGTGGTCCCTCAGGTAAGCAGGTCCCTGGCCATATAGGGCTTTAAAGGTAAGAACCAGCACCTTGAACTGTATCCTGTATGCTATAGGCAGCCAGTGCAGAGTTTTTAGGGCGGGCTGGATGTGTTCCTGCACAGGAAGACACAACAGCAGCCATGCTGCTGCATTCTGCACCAGCTGCAGCTTCCAGATCTGGGACAAGGGCAGCCCCATGTAAAGAGCATTGCAGTAATCCAGTCTTGAGGTGACCAGTGTGTGGATCATTGTTGCTAGGTCATTGCATTCAAGGAAGGGAACCAACTGCTTAATCAGCCGTAGATGTTAAAAGGCCGACTTTGCAGTGGCTGCTATCTGGACCTCCATCATTAGAGAGGTATCCAGGAGCATTCCCAAACTCCTAACTTCCGGCGCTGGCACCAGCAGCGCCCCATCGAAGGCCAGGAGAGGGATCCCTAACCTTGGACAGTTCCGACTCAAGCACAGGACCTCTGTTCTCATCGGATTCAATTTCATTCAACTCTGTCTAAGCCAACTAGCCATGGCTTTCAACTCCTGGTCCAGATCTCTCGGACTAGAGTATGACTGGCCATCCAACCACAGATAGAGCTGGGTATTGTCAGCATATTGATGACAGCCCAGCCCATGTCTCCGGGCAATCTGGGTGAGGGGGCACATATAGATGTTAAACAGCATTAGGGAGAGCACCACACCTTGGAGCACTCCGCACACTAGCAGGTGCCTTCTGGACAGTTGCTCCTCAACTGCCACCCTCTGTCCCCGAACCTGAAGAAACAAGGAAAGCCACTGTAAGGCAAACCTCTGAATCCCAGTGTCAGTGAGGCGGTGGACCAGTAGTTGATGGCTGACCATGTCAAACGTCGCCGACAGGTCTAACAACATCAACAACACCGTACTGCCTCAATCCAGGTGCCTCCGGAGATCATCTGTGAGGGCGACCAGGACTATCTCCATCCCAAGGCCAGGTCAGAAGCTGGATTGGAAGGGGTCTAATATGGAGGCGTCATCCAAAAAGCCCTGCAAACGATTCACCACCACTTTCTCAATTAGTTTACCTAAGTAGGGTAGGTTGGATACTGGCTGATAGTTGGTTAATTCAGCTGGATCAAGCAGTGTGTTTTGTAACAGGGGGCGTACTACTGCCTCCTTCAAGGTACTAGGGAACAATCCTGTTAAGTATGAGACTTAACGCAGGAGGTAAGTTCAACAAGTGATTCAGCTTTATTTAGCTCCAAGATTAGACCAGCTAAGGGCTAGACCAGCTAGACCAAGATACAGTCAAACACAGCGGTTTATATACAGTGGGATATGAGGTAGCCATGCCCTCAGTCGTAACAATGTCCAATCACAATAATGCATAACAGCCAATCATAACTCAAAGATAAGGAC
This sequence comes from Gekko gecko, assembly GCA_029375565.1. Lineage (NCBI taxonomy): Eukaryota > Metazoa > Chordata > Lepidosauria > Squamata > Gekkonidae > Gekko > Gekko gecko. The sequence goes on from JAPDNY010000007.1 coordinate 102,563,029, forward strand.
CAATCATATTTCATATTAATAACCAATCATAGATGTTCCCTCCATAAGCCCTTTGATTGGGCAATACCAGACAGTTTCTGAATCCACATAATGAGCACCTGCTCGCTTATGCTGACACTTATGTCTCTGAAGACATAACAACTCCTCCCCCCTTAGATGGAACACACTCGTAATCGGACAAGTAGGGAGGGGCCCTTCTGCTTCGCTGTGACCGCTTTAATTCTGGGGCTTCTGCTGTTTCAGGGTCTGTACTTGTTTCAGCGCCAGGCATTGCTGTGCTGACAGGCTCGCCAGGGTCCGTGAGTCCAGGGTTCTGCCCTGACTCAGGTTCTTGCCGAGAACCAGCAGCACTCACCTCGACCGGAGGCAAGTGGGACTGCTCCCTGGGCCCATATGGATCTCTGGCCTCTCGCTCCTGTTCCGCAGGAGCCCACCATTGCCGGAGCTGATCTATGTGGCGGCGTATCTTTCGGCCGTCAGATAGCCTCACCACATACATCCTGGACCCCAAACGGTTGGTGACTTCGGCGGAAAGCCACCGGTGCCCCTCAGAGTAGTTACGGGCAAAGACCCAGTCCCCGGGCTGGAACTTCCTGGATGGCGTGGGCGGTTCGGCCCATACAGCTCTGCTGCCATCCAGGTCCGGGTGCAGGCGGTCGAGGAGGGTTGTCAGCTTCCTCCACATGAGCAGCTCGGCCGGGCTTTTCCCTGTGGCAGAGCTCGGTGTGACATGCTGCCACAGGAGAAAATCAGCCACTTGATGGTCCCAGTCCTCGCCAGGCAGTCGGGCAAGGGTCTCTTTCGCCGTCCAAACCATCCACTCTGCCTGGCCGTTGGAAGCGGGATGGAACGGGGCTGTGGTGATGTGCCAGATGCCGTATCCCTCTAGGAAGCCGGCAAACTCCCTAGAGGTCAGTTGAGGGCCGTTGTCGCTGACGAGTACTTCAGGTAGCCCATGGGTGGCAAAAAGTTGGCACGAAGCCTTTATTAGGTTTGCCGATGTCGTGGACCTCATGGGAACTACCTCCAGCCACTTGGAATAAGAGTCCACAACCACCAGGAGCATTTGGCCGTTGATTGGCCCCACAAAGTCAAAGTGCAGCCTTGACCAAGGCTTTTCAGCTCTCTCCATGGCTGCTGGTGGTGTGTGTGGAGGATCAGGCCGGGACTGCTGGCAGCTTATGCAGCCTCGAACCATTTCCTCGATGTTAGCATCGAGCCCAGGCCACCACAGGTACCCTCTGGCCAGGGCTTTCATGTGTATGATGCCTGGGTGCCCGGCATGCAAAGACTCAAGCACCCTTTCCCTTAGTTTGGGGGGAATCACCACCCTATTTCCCCACAGGATGCACCCTTTTGAAATAGAGAGCTCAGCCTTTCTCCCCCAATACGTTTTGAACTCAGGCTCAACACAAACACTTGGCCACCCCCTCCACACCCAGTTTAAAACACGGGATAGTGCTGGGTCTTTCTGGGTGGCAGTAGCAATGTCCGCGGACCAAATGGGAGACTTTGACAGTACATCCAGCGCAAAGATGTCTGCCGTTGGAGCCGGATCCAGACCAGTCTCAGGCAGGGGGCAGCGGCTCAGGGCGTCACCGTGTGCGATGCACTTTCCTGGCCTGTGCTCCAGATCGTACTCATACGCTGCGAGGAACAGAGTCCATCTCAATATCCTGGGCGATAGGATGTTAGGCGTTGGGCGGTCAGGGGCGAATAACCCCAGGAGTGGCTTATGGTCAGTTACCAGAAGGAAACGGCGGCCATACAAAAAGTCATGAAATTTCTTGACCGCACTCACAAGCGCCAAACCCTCTTTGTCAATTTGTGCGTAGTTCTTTTCCGCACTACTCAATGACCTTGAGTAATATGCAATTGGCGCCTCAGACCTGTTATCCATTACGTAGCTCAAAACTGCCCCAATGCCGAATGGCGACGCATCAGCCGCCAGAACCAACATTTTACTCTCATCGAAATGAGTCAGCACGCTATCAGATGTCAGTAACACTTTAACATTTGCAAATGCTTTTTCCTGTAGCCGTCCCCAAACCCATTTCGCGCCTTTATTTAACAACCGATGTAATGGCTCGGCTACCGAAGCTTTGTGGGGCAGAAATGAGTGGTAGAAATTGATTAGCCCTAGATAGGCTTGTAACTCCGTTTTATTCTTAGGTCTGGGTGCATTGTGTATAGCTGCTACCTTTCCAGGGGTTGGGTGTACACCTTGTTCGTCAATCTTGAACCCCAGGAACTCGACACTTGAGACCCCAATCACACATTTTTCCCGTTTTACTCGCAACCCAGCCTTATCGAAACACTTCAGAACACTCCGGACCCTTTCAAGCAATTCTTCATCCCTCTTCCCCGCAATAAGCACATCATCAAAATAGAGAATCACTCCCTTTATACCTCTGAGCAAACCCTCCATTAAACCCTGGAAGATCCCAGGTGCAACATTAACCCCGAATTGTAGGCGTTTAACTTTAAACACACCTCTATGCGTAACGATAGTTTGTGCTTCCACAGCATTGTTATCTATGGGCAACTGTTGATATGCCTGGGCAAGGTCTAATTTTGCAAAAACCTTGCCTCCCCCAAGAGATGCAAGTACATGGCTTATCACAGGTACAGGATAGGAATGCTGTTGTAATGCCTTATTGATTGTACATTTATAATCTGCACAAATACGTATGGATCCATCAGGTTTGACAGGAGTAACGATGGGCCTTTTCCATTTGCTGTACGGAACTGGCTCCAAGACCCCTTGCTCTAGGAGCTTGTCAATTTCCATTTCAATCTTTGATTGTAATGCTAACGGCACCTTCCTATATTTTAGCCTGATAGGCCTAACATTTGGATCCAACTCAAATGAAACCGGGGGACCCGTATAAGTTCCCAGCCCTTTTGCAAAAACCTGAGGAAACTCGTCATACAAACAATTCCATTTATCATGGCATACCATATTAATACCAGAAATAGCAATGCCTAATGGCTCAAACCAATCGAGCCCCAACAGGCTTACCCTGTCCCCTTTGGCAACAATCAGGGACAGAGCCGCCTTACGCTCTTTGAAACGGACTTCAAATTCCGCCTCACCTGCCAATGGGATTCGGTGCCCTTGGAAATCTGCAAGACGGGCGTCAGTGGGCAGGAGGCGGCGGCGGCTTCGGCTCGGAAAAAGACGATCCAATGTGCAAGCAGTGTGTTTTGTAACAGGGGGTGTACTACTGCCTCCTTCAAGGTACTAGGGAACAATCCCTCTATAAGGGATGTGTTGATAATCTCCCTTAGTGCCCCTCGTAACCCATCACAGCCAGCCTTAACCAGCAACAAAGGGCATGGATCCAAACTACAGGTGGTTGGGCGAACGGATGAGATTAATTATTTCTTATAGGGAATCATGACAGAGAGATGACATCTTTTTCACCTAGGCTCTACACTACTTTAAACCTGTGTGGCATTATATCACATTCAGGGCTAATCCTGACACTATTGCTCCACCCAGGGTTTCCCAGTAACAATAAGCACAAAAATAGGTACAGAACCAAGGTCTACAAACCAGTCTGGAGTCAGAGTTCACAGGCCCAGTCCAAGGGTCAGGGAAAGGAGGGTCAAGGGTTCAGTTCCAGGGCTAGGGAACTGGTGCAGAATGCAAGGCCTGGATCCTAGGCTGTAGGAGCAAGCACAGGTTACCAGCAGCAAGTCAGGGCACAGCTCTGTTTGCTAAGCTGGTCAGCTTCACATAGGTATGACAAGCAAAGTTATTTCCACACCAATCCTTGCTCAGTGTGTTTCTTTTACCTGCCTCCTTTGCTGACTCATCACCCAAGGCCAGGTGTCACTCCTTATAATTGCATTCACCTTCCTACAGGTGCAGGTCTTTACTCTTTCCCTGGTCTTGCAAGGACTCAGCTCCAGGAATTAACACTGACTATTGCTGAGCAATTAGGCAAGTGCTTGATCTTCTATCTAGAACTGTCAAGCACTCTCTCCTCCTTCTATGCTCTGTTGGTTTGGGAGAGGTTGAAGGAGATGGAGACACTGGCTTCTGTGGCATCTCTTTCATCTCCTGAAAGACTGAGCAGCCTGACCATGACTGGGAAACATTCTGGCTTCCCAATGCTTTCTCCATTGGGTTTGCAGCTGGATTCAGCTGCTCAGGTGGGGATTCCATTAGTGCGGGCCCAATTCTTCCGATTCCTCTGAGAAGGAAGAGGTGGCAGCTGGCTTGTCCATGACACCTTAAAATGAAATACAGCTTGTTAAAGTTTTATTACAGGTCCACATTACCATACAGAACAGCTAGTCCAGATTTTCAGATAAGGAACCATCTTGGTTTGCTTTCTCCACAGAAGAGGACTAGTTACAACCTTGGTTTGTGAAAATGCAAACTGGATTACATTTCAAAGATTTGATTCATCCCTGTTCCGGGATCCTTCATTTGTGTAAGAACTAGTCATCTGAGGATTACAACTTCATAAATTCATGAAGATAGTTTAAGAGGACAGCTGTGTTGGTCTGCAGTAGATGAGCTAGTTTTGAGTCCAGTAGTACTTTAGAGACAACAAGATTTTCAGGTTATGAGCTTTCAAGATTCAAAGTTTCCTTTGGCAGAAGATCACCTGATGAAAGGAGCTTTGACTCCCAAAAGCTTATGCATTGAAAATCTTGTTGGTCTATAAGATGCTGCTGGAGTCATCTAACTCTTCATAAATTCTTTCACTGTTAACCAATCTGCATTTTCTTCTGTGCCCAGTTAGAACAATTAAAGTCAATGTTGTCCTACTTCCTTTACATAAGGAGGTATTTGAGTTTGCTAAATTTAGTGGCTATTTGGTCAAAGAATTAATTTCTATTTTTCTGGACAGTGAAGACAGAGACCACTCATCCTTGGCACACTCTTGATTTCAGAGAGAGAAAAGATCCAGACTTATGGTATGATATGTGAAGATTGTGTTTCTTTCTTTTCACACACACCCAAATATTTCCTAACTCAAAAAAGAAGGAGCAGAGCTCTGTATACACAACTCTGTTTCTGTCCATCTATCTGATATGGTGTATTAGTGCTGGAGCCACTGGATAATGGAGGTTTTTTGTAAGTGTATGAGGGATATTAAAATGAACTTTCATGAATTATGTATGCAAGTTAACTGCCTTTCATTCCTCCCCATGATAAATTGCAAAACCAAAAACCTAAGACATCACTGATGTCATCATGGATTTTACTTTTTTAAAAAATGGAATTGTGGTACTTTATTTTGAAGGACTGCTGGGCTGTCAGTTGTATAGTATGAAAGAGACAATATGTTGCAAGCTGAGAGACTGCTGGGGTAGTAGAGGGCTTGTCTAACAGTGAAGGTGGTGTAAGTTCCAGATTCTTGGGAGGAAGGGTATTTCTGAATGTTTGAATGTTCCTAGAAAATAAAAGCAGAATCCAGCTATGTCTTATCATACAGTTTAACAGTACATTATTTTCCTCTGGTGCCTTGACTTTTGCATTCTTTGTAAATTTCCCCTCTCCTTCCTTCTTCTTTAAGATGGATTATCTTCATGCTTCAGATCTTTTTGTAATTACCCTTCTCTGTATATTTTGTGCATTTACTGCTCTACTTAGTTGGTAGCATCTTTTGCCTTAATGTACAGCCCAGTAGCATTAAGGAGATCTCCAGATCTCCATCTAACTGTGAATGGTACTGAGGAGAAGGCTGGCTGTAAGAAGTTGCTTTCTGTCACTGGATACAACAGACCTATTATGGAGCACAGTACTTAACATGGTTCCTCCCTCACTGAGGACTGCATATACTTCCTTGCATGATATTTACAGCTAACATTTCTCATTCTACCAGCACAAAATTATTCCAGATGCTTAGCATATGGAACAGATGTGTTTTTATTACAAGATGCTCTTTTCATTTTCCCCCTAGTCTATCCATGATATCATATTGAGCTTCCTTTACATTTTAAATTATCTGAGGTATTTGGGGTGAGGGCATCTCTTTTTTACATATGCTATCTTATAAGTAGTCTGTTTAAGATAAATGATTCTAATATCATGCCTGGCTGGCTTAGAAACTGCTGGTTCTCTCTTTCCCATATTATAAGCAAAAACCTTGACAGTCATTTGCTTCATGATAATGAAATATTAAAATGGAAAAAAAAACCTGTTAGCATTTTATTTAAAATTTAAAATGATCCTTTTTTTAAGTTTATAATAAATTTTCTTGAGCTGAAGAGAAACAGGTGGAACATGAAATTGCAAAGATCATCAGTGTTCTCTAATGTCTTTCTAGAAGGGATTCCATTCAGCTGGTGGATTGGAAAAATCAATGAGACACAGACATACTGGGGAGGTTCCATGCCAGATGTTCAAAAATGTGCTTGTGGAATACAAGGAAGCTGCATTGATTCTCAGCATGACTGCAACTGTGATGCTGACAGAAATGAATGGTGAGTTTTTTCATTATTTCCTTTGAACATTAAATGTTAAAATATGTTACCATGATTTCTGACTGTTACTAGTTATCTGAATATCACAGACATTTCTATTTTCTCCTCCTCCTCATAATGTAACCACCTTTAGAGTAAATTCTTTAAAATTAAGTTTCTCGATCCTTATTTTAATCCCTACTTAAATAGCTATTTTAAGTGTTAAACTTCACATTTTGTTGCAGTTATAGCAAGATGCTTTATTTCGCTGTATGAATTTGACAGTTTATGAACATATCTTTGAAAGTTAGTCCTAGATATACTGTTTGTTAAAGGGTACGTTTGTTGTCAAGTCATAATTTAGTTTCAAATTGTTCCCTGTAGCAGTGGAAAATCTTGAATAGTTTTGTCAGAAAAGGTTTGGTTAGGCACACAAATATGCATTGGAACTGTAATAGTACCAATAATAGTAATAGCTCTGGACTATACATCTATTCTATAGCAAAACAATCTTCGTCCAAAAGATTGGAATTCAGAAAGCATTGAAAACATCCAGCACTTGTGATGAGTTTGTGACAGTTGGATAAGGAACACGATGCATAGAGAAATTCACATTCACGTCCTGTTTCATCAGTCCCATTATCTTTAAAATAGGCTTCAAATGGTGTCTACAGTGGGCAGAAGAAGAGGAGAAAAGGACAGGAAAACATAAACACAGCACTCTGTTGAAACTGGCCACAGCTTTGTCTTCCATAGAGCTTCACATTCCAATGTTGTCTTGCTGCTGGGTGATCCAGAAAGAAGGATGGTTTGAGACAGAAAGCAGCATGAGCAATTCACACTGCTTTAGCTACCATCCTCAAGGCCAAATTAGATGAGATGAGTGTCCCCAAGTTCACACATAACTTATTTTCCCACCATAGAGAACAATGGAGGAAATGGGGCAACCTGTTTGGGGGCCCATAGAATTGGACCCCCTGGTCCAATGTTCTTGAAATTTGGTGGGTATCTTGGGGAGAGGCTCCATCAGCTATCCTGTGATCTTGGAGCCTCTCCCTCAAACCCCCTCCCCTCCAGCCCCCAGAATATACCCTATGTTTTCACCATTGACTTCAATGACCCATAGGGTATAATGGGGCTGAATTGCCACTGAATTTCTTTCATTCCCTCCTTTCCTTCTTTCTTTTTCCTCTTTCCCTCATTCTTCTCTTCTCTTCTCTCTTTCTTTCTTTCCCACCTTCTTCTCTTCTCTTTTTTCCTCCTTTCCCTGTTTCCCTCCCTCTTCCCTCTCTTTCTTTCTCTCTTTCCTTCCTTCTTTCCTTCTCTCTACTCTCTCTCTTTCCTTCCCTCTTTCCTCCTTCTGTGGCCCAACTCTAGTGAGAAGGAGTTTAAACTTTAAACCCCTTCTCTCTTAGCTCCCCCACCCAGACCAGCTGGGGAAGGGAAGGGGAGGCTTTTGAAGATGCTTCCCCCCCTTTTGCTTCCCCTTCTGACATCACTTCCGGTGATGTCAGGGGGTGTGGCATATGCTAATAGCCTAATAGCTCATTAGCATACCATATGCTAATGAGCTCCTGCAGCTGTTCTTCTACGAAAAGACCCCTGATCAAAGTTAAATTTATTTGAACAAACAGGCAGGGGATGTAAATTATATTTACAAGTGAGTTTCAGTTAGGATCGGTAGAGGTTTAAATACACACACCCGCTTTTATCTGCTTTATACAACACTAAAGATGTTCAGAGAGTTATTTTCCCTGGTTTACTTTGCTTTGATGTTGTTAGAAATGTTTCACTACTTTTTAACTTGTTACTGGATGGTCACACAGACTTGAGATTTTATTGTGTTTAAACCCTATGTTTATAGACCAGGGTTTTTCCTATCTGCCCCCTCTTCCTCTGACCAGAATGTTGTTCTCTTTAAGAGCAGTTGTTTGACTTGCTTGAGGGACCTCCACCTCCTTGAACCTTTTGTCAACTCCCTATTTGCTAGAAGAACAGTCTCCGTAAAGTGGTTAATAAACTTCCATACTGAGACTAATTCTCCACTCAAGTTTTTGTTGCTGTTGTTGTTGGTTTTCACACAAGGAGATTCTTTCCACTACTTGAATAGGGGAGATTCTTGGCAGAATCACTGTCTCAACCCAAGACTGTTATTTGCAGATGCCACAACACACTCACTCTGCTACAGATGGGGCTAATCAGACATTTATCTGCAAAGTCTTCCTAAGCATTTTTTCTGTCATTTCTGCCCGCTGACTCCAACTCCTCACTATCCCACTCCAGCTGGCTAATTCCTTCCCACTTGAATTTTTTAAACAGCTCAGTGTTCCATTCCACAGTAAGCTGCCTTCACCCAGTCAGAATGAGCTCCATGAGCTGTCAATAATTTTTCAGCTAGCTCACCCTTTCTCCAGCAGCATTGACTAAAAGCCTGCAATTGCTTGTCTTATCTGTTTTGACTTTCAGAGTGTGGCTGTTCCCCAGTCACTGTGGTGGGTTGTCCAGGAAACAAAACATTGGAGCACCTAAAGGATATATTCGTGGTCTTTTTCAGGGAGCACGTCATTTCTTAACCCCAGACTATGGTTCCTGCATAATGTGGTTGTTCTATGGTTCTTCTCATAATGTGACCAAAGTGCAATCAGTTTGATCATTTTAACTTCTGGAGAGAATCCAGGCTTGATTTGATCTAGAACCCACTTATTTTTTTGGCAGTCCAAAACTCTTCTCCAACAGCACATTTCAAATGAATCAACTTTCTTCCTGTTAGCTTTCTTCATTGTCCAACTTTCACACATGCATAGTAATGGGGAATACTACTGCATGTATTATCTTGATTTTGGTTGCCAATGACACATCCTTACACTTAAAGATCTTTTTTAGCTCACTCATGGCTGCCCTTCCCAGTCTCAGTCTCCTTTTGAACACCATATCCTGCTAGAATATAGGCACTGGCTGATCTTAACACTTGCCGCTCCATTTGAGAGAAGTAATGCACTGCATGCCATCCAGTTCTCAAGCTAGAGACCTCTCTCAAATTCTAGTGTGTTCTGTTTCATCTGATATCAATCTGATTACTAAGGCTAAAGCTAAACAAAATTATCCTGAAGTTACTGTGACAGACTGCACTTTTTAAGAAGCTTAGAATTGCTGTACCAACAACTAAAGGACTGTAAAGAGTTAATTCTTCACAGAACCAGAGAGCCTTGAGTGACAGGGCTGCTCTAAGCAATCTGCCTGGTTAGCATCAGCTGAGCAAAAAAAAAAAGTCTTGAGAGAGCTGGTTCATGCTGAGGTGATTCAATCAAATTCTTGCCTTAACTGAGAAGAGACATGTACTGAGACTGTCTTAGTATAGCCCTGACAGAAAAAGGGTTTGGTGCTGACAGAGTCAGATTTCTACCTTGACTGTTTGCAGTCTGAATTCAGCATTAGCTGAGAACTAATTAGCTGAGAGCAGTTTGAACAGTCAGACAACTGGGGGAGAGTTTGGTGAGGAATTTTGAGTTGTAGAGAAGACTACCATTAGGTCAAAGGAAAGGGGATAGATCTTCTAGAGAGAGAAGAAGATTCCCTATCCAGTCAAACAGGGAGAGTTATCTCTGAGGAGTATAGAATTCCCTGGTCTGGTGTGATTAGAAATTGCCTGTAGAGACCTTAAAAGTCAGTGAACAACTCAAGAAGAGTACTGGTGCTCTAAGAGAAGGGGTTAGGGTACTGGGAAGAGGGTACTAGCCATCTGGGCACCAAAAGAGTCAGTGATTACTCAAATAAAGTGAATTAAAGTGTTTGGGGAAATACTGGAACAAAAGCCTCTTAATATAAAGATCTGAGTACCTGAATAATTTAAGAACCTCTCATCACCCTGATACATAAGAACAAAAGTCGGTGCTTGTACTAGTTTTACCTCAGTAATTTCTACCCCTGATTTCACCTGACCTTTCCCTTTGAAGTTAAATAAAACCCTTTTTAAAAAATAAATAAATTTAAAGTGTCTCAAGTGACATTTTCAAGGGTTTAAGTTAAAGGGTGATCCGATTCCTTCCCTCAGGTTCCTGGGTTGAGCAAATAGCCAAAATATATCTTACTGACAGGGCGGGATAGCCAAGGTTTCTTCAGGGGAGAAGGGAATATGTTACCTGGGCTGCTCAGTCGGTGAAGGGCCAGAAAAATGGAGGGAAAATCTGGCCTTTGAGGGAGGGAAATGGAAGGGGTCTATCATAGATAAATATGTATAAATATGGTATTGTAAAAGGAAAACTACTATATCTTCATGGATCGAATGATCAGTCATATCAATCAGAGCTTATGCACCTGAAGGGGCATTTCATCACGCTGTAATTTCCTGCTAACGTTGCTTTCTCAGACTGTCAAGCATCACACCTTGCTCTCCCCCCCTGCCCAATCTAAGACAACACTGGACTGATGCTATTTTTTCAAATAGGGCAAACATGCAAGTCCCAATATCCCAATATTTATTAATTTGATTTATAGCCTGCCCTCCCCTGTATAACAGGGGTGACAGCATTCACAAAACATTCCATACAGTTAAAATATTAAAACTATATATGGCTCTTTTTGTAGCAGGACCTCCTTTGCATATTAGGCAACACACCCCTAATGTAGCCAGTCCTCCAAGAGCTTACAGAGCTTTTCTTACAGGGGCTACTGTAATGTCTTGGAGGATTGGCTACATTAGGGGTGTGTCGCCTAATATGCAAAGGAGGTCCTGCTACAAAAGGAACCTTGTATGTATGTATGTATGTATGTATGTATGTATATATGTTTGTAAAATACGATAAAATAACAACAACCAATAACACTAATAGATGTCATATAAAAAGGGCACACCTAGTGCTCCTTATCCTGGGAGGGATATAAATATCCTAAAAAATAATGGTTCCATGGAACATGTTAGCTGTGGAACCCTCCACTCCTCATGTTGTGGTTCTAATATAAAGCAGATCTTCACATACCTGGTAAATGAAGTATAAAAACGACAACACTGGGAGCGTTGGGCGTGGAACTGAGGATATGTTGCCCTCAATTAAAGATCAAACTTTCTTCTTAGTCATGGACAGGTTTCTCAGTAAGTCATAATTCTTATGGACAAATACTCTAACCCATTTTAAGAGGTCGTTTAGTTTTCTAATAGTGCTGAAAATGTCATACTTAGCTAAGCTGAGTATGATTTGAAACCTAGCTGCTGCATTTTTATTTTAGCACATAATATATTTTCATGCAGGCAAGAAACGGGGTTTCAGTACTGTAAATGTGATGCCACTTACATAAATATTTGTGTGTACTGCTCTTCAGAATGCAGCTGTTCCTGTTTCTGAAGAAGAAAAATGTAGCATATGAAGCATTATTTGAAAATTTCTTTGTTTGCACATTCTAGGACTAATGACACAGGACTACTTTCATATAAAGACCACCTTCCAGTAACAGAACTGGTCATCACAGATACATACCGACCAAATTCTGAAGCAGAGTACAAACTTGGACCTTTGCTTTGCCGGGGTGACAGTAAGCAATTCAGTTTTATCGACTGTGTCATCTGTCCTATGCTGCCCATGGGAGTGTGGTTAATATGGGACCTTCAGGACTTAATATGAGCCAGAGTTTGTCAGGCCAAAGGATTCTTTTTTTAAAAAAATAATAATAATGACACTAAAAGTGCTTTTTTGCATTTGTCTCATCTGTGGATTGAACAGCACAATAAAACATTTGCTGTATTTATTAATTAAATATTTATATCCCATCTTTCTTCCTGAAAAAACAAAACATGACAGCGCCATACAAAATGGGGCAAAATCGTATCAGTCATGAAAACTTATGAAACTATGTATTTAAAAATCAAGAAAATACCTACATATGATACACCAAAAGCAAATTGCCCCCTATTCCACAATTACAACATAGGTTTTGTTTAGTTTTGTTTTTAAAGCTCTTGTAAACAATGCTGTTTTATGGCTCTTGGTAAAAATCAGGAAAGAGAATGTTCTCCTTATCCCTTTCAGTAACTTATTGCAAAACACTGGAGCAATGACCATAAAAGTCCATAATTAATTTGCAAATAGGATGATACCTTGAACAAATAAAGAGTGGTTAGAGAAGCAAAATTTATACAAGGGTTTATACCAGGAGAGACAATCCTTTAGACATGGGAGTCTTGGATTATAAAGGTCTTTAAAGGTAAGAAATAGCACCTTAAAATGAATCTAACCACCAATAAGCAACCAATGAAGCTGTGCTTAAATCAGTGTTAGATGCTAGGCCACTTCTTGACATGGCCCCATATTAAATTCAGAGATCTGAACCCCCAACAATAGAAGCAGCACCTGTATCTTTAAGAATGAATGCCCTCTCAGCAGATCTTGTGGAAGTTGCTAAGCAATCACCATATTGCCAGTCTTCAAACCTTAGTATCTGTCAGTATCATTCTTGTTTTATACTAATTGAAGTTACCAAGTTATTTTCAAGGGTAGCCCAACACAGTGCTTTAAATTCATGTAACTCCAAGTGACAGTAGCATGGATCAGTGAGGCCACAGCACCTTAATTTTAGAAGGCTATTTAAAATACCCAGTTCACTTTTTTCTTTTGTCCTGAGTGAAGAAATGTACTTTTCTTTGGAGGTTTGAACTGAACAAAACCTGCACCTGGCATTTTTAAAAGTTTTTTTCTCACTTGGCTGAGAACAGACAGGAGGTAGGAAGTCTATTCAATTGTTTTCCAGCCTCACCTCAGCCACCCTTTTAGAAATGCTAATAGGTCTAGCTAGAGACAATGAGATGGTCCACCACCCAGCTAGACAGGGGATAGCTAGCAGGGAACAGATATTTGGAGGAATTGAGCTAGAAAGACTTTGGGGGAAATCTCCTGGAGGCTACAGGAAAGGTTTCTTTGACCTGAACTGACCAGACCTGACCTGACCTGTTAAGTGAGAGGAGAGAGATTATAAAACTGCTGGGAGCAAGGAGGCGCTCTTTTTTGTGCTGATTCAGTCAAGGCAGACAGAACTCTTAGGCCGATTTTGCACAAGGAGCTGCGCTACCGTCACACCTCCCTTTGCCCTGTTTCCATTGGTCAATTTCCCACTTGAAGCCGTGCAGCCGCATTTTGACCCGCAGCATTGCCCAATTCTCCCCGTGGCTTCATGATCCTGTTTTTTGAGTGGGAAGATGACCAATGGAAATGGGGCAAAGGGAGGTGTGATGGCGGTGCAGCTCCTTGTGCGAAATCAGCCTTAATTAAGGTCTGTAGGAGGCAGCCGTTGCCATGTACTGGCCTGCACACCTGAAAGAGGCTGCAAGGTCATAGAAACCCTGTAGAACATCTGGAACTTTCTAAGCTAAGGAGCCTGCCTTGTATTCAACATCTGCTAAGGCATATATAAAGGGAGAGATAAAGGAATTGTGTTTTACACTTTTTTTTTAATCCCTTGCTGAAACTGATGTTGTGCTGAGAGTATGCTTAGGGACATTTTCTTTTTCATAAATGCTTTATAACTTTTGAAGGTGGTAGTGGTTCTCTGTACCACATAGACCTCTACTGTCTTGAACATACTATTTTAAAAAGAGCACCAGAAGGAAGAGGAGGGGCAGTCGGTTGGCAAGTGGCTACTCTCCCAGTGGTGCAGAAGGCAGTAAGCTGGTTCTATGATAACCAGATGCTGGATAGTGGGAGACACAGAGGCAAAGCATCAAAACTTAGAAGGGAAGGTGGGAGTCCTTGCCCTCCCAGTGGTCAATTTTTATTAAGGCCAGATGGTGGTGGCTATTGAGCAGAGAAGAGAGAACAAAAAGCCTTTCCTGGTGTTTGGGAAAATTTTGAAAGGCATGATGGAATAGAGCCTGCAGGTAAGAGTAGGACTGTTTCATCACATCCTGCACTACCACTTTTCACATGTGTGCCTCAATGGAAGAAGAGATGTTCAAATGTACTTGCATAGCCCAAATCTATTCATGTTTTCTTTGAAGTAAGTTTCACAGCATACAGTGGAGATGTTCCCCAAGATAATTGTCTGGGGCTGGCACCAGGCCTGAATTTCATACGCATACCACAACCACAGCAAGCCTCTCTCTGAAGCCAGGAGGCCTAGACCCAAAGTTGGGACTGCCAGCCTCTTACCTGAGGCCAGAAGGTGTGCTGCAGCAGCAGCTGGAGATAGGAAGTCTGGTTGGCATGGTAAGTAGGAGACAGTTTGGGATTTCCCTGATGGCATGCTCCATTGCTGGCTGCCTCAGGGAATCTGATGAGGCATCAGACTGATGATGACAGCAAGGAAGAGGCTGCAATGGCAAGGATGGGCCCAGCAAATCCCATGGCCACCTGGAAGGTAAGCACACCCTGGGGGAGTGCACCAACTCCTCCTACAGACACCTCTGTAGCCTTAGCTCAGTCAAGGAACCAAGGGCTGGGATGGGCCAAGTTGGGCCATGGGTGGGGTCAGAGATGACCCTTCAGCCAAGATGGAGTTGGGAGGGGCCAATGGGAGAAGGAGGGGTGAAACGAGGCAGGAGGAAGCAGGCCCTGAAGCTGGTCAGAGACTCACCCATCAAGTCGGAAAATCAGCAAGGGGGAAGGGTAAGGATTGGAATGAAAGGGAGGCTGGCAGAGTCATTAAAAAGAGGGCTCCTCAGCCAGGCCATGGAGGGAAAGGAAAAGTGGTATAATCTCCTCCCCTTCCCATTCTGAGGCTTGGAGATGCCTACTTTGGTTGACCACAGCATGGTTGAAGGTGGAAGTGCAGGGGCAGTAGAGGAGAAGCCTCACAACCATGAATGCTATGCTGACAGTTGGACTGCAGATTTTCTAATCTATGGGATCTGTTGATGGCTAGGAAGACAATGGTAACAAACCTGGAATTGTATATAAACTCATGATATGAGGAAATGAACTTGTAGTTTTGCACCTATCTAGGTGTTATGTACTCAAGTAAACCACACACGGGGATGGGACAACATGTGGCCAGGCAGGATGAGCGAGCTTCACTCCAGAGACAATAGAAACAGTGGATCCTAGGACTAGCCAACCAGCAAGCCCGGATCCTAAAGAAGGATCTATGCGGGACTAGTCTTGTAAATAAACCCATCAGGGTTGTGTGTGTGTGTTGGGTGTGGTTGTGAATGGAAATATAAGTGGGCAATCAGTCCCACTTAAGGATCTCTTATTCTACTATCTACAATAAAGTATGAGCTGAAATCACTCCACTATGCATCAGTCTCAGTACTTTATACTAGGGTTTCCAACTACTGATGCACTGTCTTTCCTTCTTCCCTTCCTCCCAGAGGGTTTGTCCAACTTCTCTCTGCCCACTGCCACCAATAAGGATTAGTATTTCTAGCACTGTTTACTACATTGCTGTTAAAAGGCTCTGCCTCTTTGCCACATATCCCATTTTGCTCATACCAGCTAATGCAGGGACAGTCTATTGCACTTTCACAACGCCCCACTCTGGAGATGGTGAGCTTATGTACAACCCCTTCCTTTTACCACTTTTGGGAAAGTTTGACTGACTCAGGCATGATATGGGCAGGGAAATCAGGCTTTCAGCATTCAAATTATAAGAAAGTTTAATAAGCAAATAAAACACACATACATGATTTATATAAGCTGGGCAAGCTAACAAAGAAAAGGAGAGAATACACAGTCTTCTAGCCCTAACTCTCTCTGTGCATTAAGTTCTGTCAAGTCACTTCCAACTTATGCCAACCTTATTAATTAATAACCTCCAAAACATTTTCATCATTAACAACTTTGGTCAGGTCTTGCAAACTGAAGACTGTGGCTTCCTTGACTGAAACAATCCATCTCATGTTGGGTCTTCATTTTTCTGCTGCCTTCAATTCTTCTTAGCTGTAACTCCAGACTAAATACCCGTAACCAGGGCCGGCTCCGGGAATTTCTGTGCCCTAGGCGGGCGCAGATCCCAACCTCACGGTTGGGCCTGGAGACCCAGCCATGCCACCCCCCCTCCTTCCCCCCACAGGGAGGAGGGGGAGGGCGGGCAAGCTGTGCCCCAGCTGGGTGCTCTGCAGCGGCAGCAGCAGGGAGTCCCCGCTGGCCACCGCCTCCCCCCCCTCCAGGGAGGAGGGGGAGGGCAACTTGCACCCTAGCCGGGTGCATTTTGGTGGCGGCAGCAGCGGGGAGATCCCGCTGGCCGCCGCTGGCCTCCTCCTCCTCCCCCAGGGAGGAGGGGGAGGGTGACTTGCGCCCTACCTGGGCACTTGGTGGCAGCGGCGGCGGGAAATCCTGCTGGCCACCACCGGCCACCTCCTCCTCCCCCCCAGGGAGGAGGGGGAGGGCAACTTGCGCCCTACCTGGGCACTTGGCAGCGGCGGCGGTGGGAAATCCTGCTGGCCACCACTGGCCACCTCCTCCTTCCCCCCAAGGAGGAGGGGAGGGTGACTTGCGCCCTACCTGGGCACTTGGCGGTGGTGGCGGCGGGAAATCCTGCTGGCCACCACCGGCCACCTCCTCCTCCCCCCCCAGGGAGGAGGGGGAGGACAACTTGCGCCCTAGCCGGGCACTTTTTGGCAGCGGCGGTGGTGGGTGCCCGGCTAGGGTGGCGAGGGGGGTGCTTTTTTGGGGGGAGCGGGGCGCCATTTGGCGCCCCTGAGGCCGGCATGCCCTAGGCGAGCGCCTAGTTTGCCCAATGGGCGATCTGGCCATGCCCGTAACTAAATACCCGAAAAAGGGGTTTAAAGTATAAACCCTTCTCCTCCTGGAGTCAGTCCACAGCTACGACATAAGAACATAAGAACATAAGAGAAGCCAATGTTGAATCAGGCCAACGGCCCATCTAGTCCAACACTCTGTCACACAGCGGCCAAAATATACCAGGTGCCATCAGGAGGTCCAGCAGTGGGGCCAGGACACTAGAAGCCCTCCCACTGCTGCCCCCTCCAGCACCAAGAATAGAGTGCATCACCTGCCCCAGACTGAGAATTCCCATCTTTACCCTGTGGCTAATAGCCACTAGTAATGTATGGCTGTGAGAGTTGGACTATAAGGAAGGCTGAGCGCCAAAGAATAGATTCTTTTGAACTATGGTGCTGGAGAAGACTCTTGAGAGTCCCTTGGACTGCAAGGAGATCAAATCAGTCAATCCTAAAAGAAATCAACCCTGACTGTTCCCTGGAAGGCCAGATCCTGAAGCTGATGCTCAAATACTTTGGCCACCAAATGAGAAGGGAGCATTCACTGGAGAAGACCCTGATGCTGGGAAAGATTGAAGGTCAAAGAAGAAGGGGACGGCAAAGGATGAGATGGTTAGACAGTGTCATCGATGCAACGAACATGAAATTGAGCAAACTTCAGCGGACAGCGGAAGACAGGAGGGCCTGGCGTAAGCTGGTCCATGGGGTCGTGAAGAGTCGGACTCGACTGTGCGACTGAACAATAGCCACTGATGGACTTCTGCTCCATATGTTTATCTAATTCCCTCTTGAAACTGTCCATGCTTGTAGCTGCCACCACCTCCTGTGGCAGTGAATTCCATATGTTAATCACTCTTTGGGTGAAGAAGTATTTCCTTTTATCTGTTCTAACCCGACTGCTCAGCAATTTCATGGAGTGCCCACGAGTTCTTGTATTGTAAGAAAGGGACATGACTCCAGAGAGAAGGGAAGGGGTTTAAAATTTAAACCCCTCCCCGTTCCCTCCCTGGAGTTGCACCACAGCTGCAGCCTGACTCCAGGACGGGGATGGAAAGCGATTTAAAGTTTAAACCCCTTTCCATTCCCTGTCCCAGCTGAGTCTGTGCAAGCAGGGAGTGCTCTCCCTCCCTGCCTGCACAGATCTTGGGGCAATTTCTTCTGCAGTTTAAAAACCACCCCACAGAAGAAACCACAGGGATTTAAACTCCCCAATCTTTCTTCCGTTCCCCAGCCAACCCGACCTTGTAGCCAGCTGGGGAAGGGAAGGGGGAATTTAAATGGTCTTGCTTCCCTCCCCCAGTCAATCTACCATGGCAGATCAGCTGGGTAAAGGAAGGGGGGCATTTAAAGATGCCTCCCCACCCTGAACTGTCTTCCCTTCTCCAGCCAGCCTTTTGGGGAGTAGGGGAACAGAAAGAGATACAGTCTAGTATTTGCCCCCCCCCCATTTCTGTTTCCCTAGGTCTGACATTCTGAGCGAGAATTTAGGTGATAAACCTTTTCTTCCATTTAGGTCAGGTATACAGCTTCACATAAAGTGGTATGAAAATCACCTAAAGGGAGAGAGGCTGAATGGTATTTTATGGGAAGCAAAAGTATTCATAAAACACAGTCCTGCCTGGTTATGGCTCAGAATATTCTTAGTTTTGGGAAACTATGATCTATACAATTATGATTTTCAGAAAATAGTACCTTATGGATAGCTTTCAGTTATTCTTGAAATAGTGACATTATTTTTCTTTTAAGATGAAAGACTTAGTAAGCTGTTTTCTGACAAGTATTTGCTGACTGTGAGAAATCTATTAACATTTGTTTCAGTCTTACTTTTGGAGATGCAAATAAGGTCAAGCAAGGTATATTACCCAGAAACATTGTCAAAAAAGAAAGAAAGGATTGCTGGGCTCCTGATCCTGATTTAAGTGCAAATCAGAAATTTTTTCTTCTGTCAGCAGCTACCACTAAAAATAATATATCCTCATATGACCCATATTCTTTATTGTTTTTGACACACATAAATCCTTATATAATTATTCAAGCCAAATGAAAGCATGTGTATTGATGGCTCCATTAAATGATTTGGAACAAATATCTTAGCTCTAGTAAACAGTTTCTGGGTGTTTATATAATAAAATACTTATTTAATAAAATGGAAAAGCTAAATAGTTCTATAAATAATGTGTTAATTTTTAAGTGGTGCATTCTGTTAAAAGATATGCTATTATTGCCAAATCTAGACCTTATACCTTAATACTAAAACCAGGCCTAATTAGTTCTACCATGTCCTTGATAAGGTAGTATGGAACAGAAGAAACTCTTGGCCAGTTTGACAGGAATCCCAAATTTTACTGCTATGCCTGAAATGACCATCTGCTCCCATTCTCAATGGTGGAAGGGTGAGAAAATGGCTGAGAAAATGCTTATCTGCAAAAGGTGGCATGGTTCTAAATAGCTATTTCTCAGACTTTTGCCATAGGGCAGGGTCTATTAGGTATCCTGTAGCTATTCTGCCTCCAAAAATGCCTTGGTCTTATAATGGAGGGAGAAAATGCCCCCCACAGAATGTGGGCTGGGCTTTTATTTGGCTTAAAAATTAAAAACAAATAAAGATAAAATTTACATAGCACCTACATTTTTTAAAAAAAGTTGAATATACTGTTTCAAACATAGTCCTGAAGCTTCTAATTACTACTACTTGGAATTCTTTCTTGCTTTCACTGTATCCTGGTTGCCTGTGTATGTTGTCTGTATTCTTATAAGTGCCTTTTATATGCCTTTTTCTCCCTAAATTGGGAATGTGCAAAATATATCTCTGCATTATAACTGTTGTCCTGTTCTTGATTACTACTAAGGAAGCAGTATTGCCCAAGTGCAGAATATTTAAGCAGCCAGTCTTTGCACACATTTTACATCTTATTTGTATGTGTGTGTGAGTGTATGCATTTGTAAAATGCTATCAAGTTGCAACTGTCTTATGGTGATCCCAGCAAGGGACTTTCAAGGCAAGTGGAAAGCACAAGTGGCTTGCCATTGCCTTCCTCTGCAGAGTCTTCCTTGGTGATCTCGCTTCCCAAATACAAATACCAACCCTGCTTAGCATCTTAAGATTTGATAATTTTAGGCTATACCATGCTGTTTTTCCTCCATCTACAATACTTCTTATGTGGGGGGGGACTCTGGCAAGCTTATTCTTCCCCTTTCCCCTTGCTTTTATTCAAATTGCTGTTGTTGCCTAATTTCATGTGAGTGATACAACTTGCCATCCTAAGCTGATTAGTGGGGGAAATTCCAGAACAGAAGGTCAGAACTAGGGCTGTAATGTCAGCTTTGGAGGAATCCAAAAGCAGAATTGAAATTCTTCAGGCAAATTTAAGTAAACTTTGATAATTTTGCAGTATTGAAACATTCAATAATTGCTATAATATGTGTCCTAGGATAATAGCCAAATCATATTGAACTAAAAAAAAAAGTTCCCTTGGTTTTTAGGATTCTGTGTGTGCTGGTATAGGTAGGAAGATCAAATAGTTTACATCATCCTAATCAGAAATAAATAATGTTCAGTTTACATAGAGGAAAATGGACAGTGTGTGGAATAGAACTTTTTTAATATCGTAGATGACAGCTGTATGATCTTAGAAAACAGAACTTAGAAATTATTATCCTTTCATGCTCCTTGACAGCATAATGTTACATGTGATTTTGCTTTGTTTTTACTCTTTTGGCAAAATGATCTGCCAGAAATAATTTGCCAGTTGATCTGCAATCTAAAGACTACAACTTGTTTTCCAAAACAAGCTGTGCTGTTCCATTTATTCACTGCCACCATCATTTTTATCCCCTCTGGAGTTCTACATGTAGAAAGTTTATGATTAATTACATAATGGTATTTATAATAGCACTTTTGCAAATGAGAAACAAACAAATTTGTGTTGTGATTCAAACACTGGAGTACCATAATGCCTTTTTACAGATATGAGGTTGTAATGAAAGACTTCTTTGTAAAGGATTGGACAGCATTCAGAAACACTAATTTTTCTGACTCATGTTTCCTTTGTATCCTTTTCTGTTTGCATTTTATATCCAAATTGTCAAGAAAAAAATATGAGTTAATTAATGTTATTTTTCTACTGAGCCTTTGAAATCATGAAAGCAAATGATTTTGTTGCATATAAATGGCAAATTATTTCTTATTGGTTTAGACACGGATGTAATGCTATTTATAGTAAATTGGACTTCTTTGCTTGCATTCTTTTAAATAGGAAAGTAAAGTCTAACTTCCTTAAATAACATTTTTCATACAGACAGATAAAAATGCTGGACTTCTGTGGAAGTTTAGGAGCACTTCTTATTTTAAACATAAGTCCTCAAAATGAAGAATCTAGTTGGATCCAGTGATTTCCCTTTGCTAAGTGAACAGTTAGATAACAATTCATCCCATTAGAGTAAGATTCCTATTTCTCACTTAATGTAAAGGAACCATGGAATCCATCTAATCTATCTATGAAACAGTATAAAGAGATCCGATTTTGTTGGAATAATCTACACTGTAATCTCAGAATAATCCTACACTATTTTAACCCACCTCTAATTGCAGTATATCCTTTTGTGGGTGGACAGATTTATCCAATGGTCTTGTGACTAGCCTTATCCAATGGTCTTGTGACCCCAGCAGCTACAGAGCTATCACCAGTGTGGCCTGGTTGCAATGCTATAAAATTCCATAATCAAAAGTACAACAGCAGCTATCAGAAGTAACACACCACATTTGACTTGTTAAAAGCCTTTAAAGTTGGTATGACCAGACGGCATAGTGAGATATAAGAAATGAACATGCTCACAGTAGACAGCAGTTCAACTATCTCTTTCTACTATCTTAAAAATTATTGCCTGTCTCCAGGCTGAGACATCTTTAAAATGTGTAATTGATTTAAAATTGAGAGGTTTTCATACACTCAGTTCATTAATTCCCTTATGTAGGGATAGTGTGTAAATCAAATGTTATCTACTGCTAAACTCATAAGAGAATATGTCTCACATAGTAGTATGAGAACATATGCATAGCCTGGCTAGGAACATATTTCTGTAAGAGACATATTCCAGTCTGTAAACCATGGAGGTTTTTTACCTGTAATTTATAGTAATCAGAATTGCTGGTAAAGTTGATGTGAGTGTTGTATAGCTGTCAGGTGCACAATCTAAGACAGCTTTCCCCTACAGATAAGAGGTTAGAATTTTTGGATTTCGTGTTCAGACAGAGACTCTGATTGAGACAAAAGAATCCTTTTTGCATCCTATTTATAAGAGAAGGGCTAGTATCATTCAATATATTGATAGCTAAAACTGGGCAAGATCTTATTGGTTGTTTCATTGTTAATACTTTGCATGCAGAATGTTAGTAAATAACACCAATAAAACTACCTGCAATCTGTTTGTAAACTGTAATTTCAGCTTTGCCCTACTATAAATGTATACACAGTTCTTAGAGCAATATTTGTTAGCTGCACAGGTGTTTAAAGAAACAGGTATACAAAGGTATGACATCTACTTTTTGACAGACAATAGTGTAGTGAAGGAATATCCAATAGCAATCATAATGTATGGAACTACTCTGGCAGTATGAAGGTGTAGATGGGTTTTTGAAAACCAAGTTTGAGAAAAATGGAGGCCTAAATCCATATGGGGTCATGGAAACATGCCTGGCACTGTTTTCTGCTTTCTTCTCTTATGATTGCTTCTTCTGCATTTTTATTAAATATTGTCCAAGTTCTATCTCATATTTTATACCTGATGTTGACAGTCTTTAACTACTAATTTAACTAATGTTTCATCCTGAAAGCTGCATTTTTTTAGAAAATCATGGAATTAGCTGGAGAAATGCATTTGGCATTCACTGGAAGGTACTAAGTGGCTAATTTGATTTAGAAAGCAGTAGAGCTTATGAAAGTGACAGATACAACTGTAAGGATTTAGCAGAAATAACAAGGTATATTTAAATGTGCACAGTGTCAAACATATCCTCCTTGGGGCTGAATTCTATTAAAATGTATGAGGACAATCAATGTTCACTAATATTAGATGCCTACTAAATAGGAAATAGGCTATCTACAAAGTGATTAGCCCTTTTATATAGCATAGCTATGCAGGCAGTTATCACTGAAGCAGATGGCCTGATCCAAGTGTTTAGAATGGGAGAAGGGTGTGGTATTCACAACTGTATCAGTACAGTGGCATGAAACATGGTAGCTTGGCAGGAATGCACATTGAATCTGTCTTCTCCATCAAAATTAACAGAAACAGACACATGGACAGATTATCCTCATATATATATATATTGCAGTACTAATGCAGATCAGGAGTAAGTGCTATATATGGTTGTAAGAGCAGAGGGACAGAGAAGCTATATTCTTGTTAGTAACTATAAAAGTTTACTTTTTCACTTTACAGCAAATGTGGAAACTTTTTTTCTTGTCCATAATTAGGAGAGTTTTGGAATGCAGCCTCCTTCAACACTGAGGCCTCTTATCTTCATTTCCCCACTTTTCATGGAGAATTTAGTGCAGATGTGTCACTTTTCTTTAAGACAACAGCTTCCTCTGGCGTGTTTTTAGAAAATCTGGGAATTAAAGACTTCATAAGGATAGAACTGCTCTGTAAGTCCTGTTTAATTAAGATCTTTATATCCTTTTGTTTTAAGTGTTTGGATTATTCATTCTGCATAACTTTACAGTGGCAGGATTCCTAAAATGGCACAAAATTAGTGGGATGGATCTGGAAATTAAAGCAGCAGAACACAGCCAAACAGAAATATTTTTTTATGTAGCCTAGGTAACCCATTCCTATATGGCTGCAAGTCTAAGAATTATCCAGTTGTGATGAATGCAAGAGGCCTAACAAATATCTGCGTGGACTCTGATGTCTGCATGCCTGGCCTCTGGTGCTTACATTAAAGTGCCTTGATGTAGTTCCCTCAGAAAGTCACGAAACCTGGAACAACAGTACATTGAGTTTTCTAGTACTTCTACATGTCAACTTTGAAGTTATAAAGATAGACTTATGGGATGTCAGTGGCTGAGTTCAGACTGGCAGTTTGAAGTGGGAGCCAGTCTTGGCAAAAAGCCCTGGAACAAACTGTTCCGGGTTTTCCCGGTCACACTGCACCGACTGACGTGGGAGCATACCGGGAGGAGGCGCGTGAAGTGTTCAGACTGCTGGCCCGGAGGCATGGCTGTAAACGGCTTTTTCCTGGAAAGTCAGCTAAGTGCTCATGCACACATAGCCAATTTGGATCCTGTTGCACCGGCACTGCATTGGGCAGTAGAGTGGAGCACAGCCAATCATATCACTGCTGCCTTATGTGCAACGCAGGTTGCTCCCGGCTTTTTGGGTTGGCGTTCACGCTTCCCTGAAGCTGGATAAACGGGCTCTCAGGGATTTGCTACCGCTTTTACCAGGTATCTTTTAAATGCGGGAGTGAAGTGGAACAGCACGGATTGACTACGGGTGGGGAACGCCAGGCAGTTGTGTCTGTGTGAATGTCCCCTTTAATCCGCTTGTAAAACATGGCTGAAATGTGGCTATAGTGGGGCAAAATGCCAGTCTGTACTCAGCCAGTGTTCAAAATTCAGTGCTGACACAGCAAATAAATAGTACTGACCAGGGCCGGCCCCAGGCTGTTTTGCACACTAGGCGAGGCTACCTTCTGGCGCCCCCCCCCGTGCACCCACCAATTTTCAAACATAAATGCATTTTAGGAAGAATGAAAAACACAAAATTTGAAATTGCTGATTTTTTTTAAATTGTGAGAACAAGTAATACAATCTCTGATTTTCTCTCTCAAATAGAAAAATCACAAAGCATTTTGAAAAATTCTGTTCTCACTGTAGAACTTGTTAAGCCCATCAACTCCAGCTAATAACTCAATTAACAGGTTCTCATCTCAACGACGTTACTTGCAAATGGAACTGAACAGTGATGGGGTTCCCTAACTCAAATACAAACAACAGAGTTTGGTTAGAATAAAAATGTATCTTTCCTCTAATGCTTTTCAATTTGATTTAAATTCCCAATGAAGAAATTCAACTAAAAATAATGAAACGGTGTTGGGAGTTTTTCTAACCACCCACATGTTACTGTTTTTAAAGAACTGGGTCTGGGTTCCCCCATCTCATACAGCAACTGTAAGGAATGAACGGCATGGGGGGAACACTCCTGCCTCCACATCCAAGCTGTCTTCCTGCATGAAAGCCAAGCAGTAGGTGGGGATTATTTCCCCAGTTTTGCTGCTCCACTTGTATTCTGTGACTGCAGCAAACACAAGTTAGGGAATCCAGACCCAACTCTTTAAAAACAGGAACATTTCATTGGTCCTAAGTCCTGGCCTTGGCAGAGATGGAAATACATCCCTTGTATAGGCTCTCAAATCCAAACATAGGCCAAGTATCCTTCCATTCTGAACTTTATGATCCCATCACACATACTGTTAAAAATACTTTTACAGTGCAGTCCTACACATTGAATTCAATGGTACTTACTCTTGAGTAAATCTGCATAAGATTTCACCCCAAGGTCTACCAACAACAACACCGGGGAGGGGGAGCCCAGGACAGAAATTCCTGCTTTAATTTGGAGGGGGCTTCATTTCCACCCACCAGCTCGCAGCTGATGGAAGTGGAGGGAGAATTAATGGGGAAGGGGTGACAGGACATGAATTTGAACTCAAAAGCCTGTCCCAAGAGCATGCGCAAGAGCTCCATTGACCTCTCCTGTGCTATGTCACATGGCAGGCTGTCTCAGGAGGACCCAACATTTGGGAAACTTCCAAAAAAAATGTGGAGGGGGGGCAAAATTAAGAGTGTTGAGAAAAGGAACTTGCAGAAGTCACAGCTATCCCAGAGCTCAAAAAGGCATGTGGGGATAGAGGGAAAGAATACCTGAGGCACCTGAGGATTGGAGGCAAAGCAGGTGAGGTGGGACCCCAAAGAGGCACTAAAAGACGGGACCGCAGAGATCCTTAAATGACCCCGCAGGGGCCTCCTTCACCAAGGTTGCCTGCTCAGCACTGAGGTCACTGGGGTGTGTGCTTCCAGTTGGGAGAGCCCCTTTGCAGCCCCATAGGCTTAGCCCTGTCAAAGTGCCCCCACCAAGCAACTGGAGGTGGAGCAGTTTGGAGCGGGGGAGCACCGGCGCAGCATATTGGGTAGGGAAATCCAGCAGTGGCTAGGAGGGAGAGTGTGGTGGGGGGCACATGTCCCTCCCCATTGCCCCCTCACCTGGCAAGGCCCCACAAGAGCATGCAGCATGCCAAACGCACCCTGAACAGCAGCAGCAGGAGGCTGATGGGGAGTGGGCTGCTCCTGGTCCAGTGGGTGCAGTGCCAGCATCTGCTCCCTTGAGCGCGGCTCTCAGCGAGCCGCTCCACAGCACAGCTGTTCACTCTTGGTCAGGCGTGGACAGAGAGTTGCTGGCACTGGCTGCCAGTGTAGGGGCTGCTCTTCCTTTCCCCCTCTGGGTTCCCTTTGCACCCCATGAGGTGGCGCCCTGCCCTAGACAAATGCTTATTTTTTTCTATGGATGGGCCGGCCCTGGTAGTGACAGGAACTGGAAAACGTATCTGCATAAGTAAACTACTTGAGTATTTTAGAAATGGGGAAGGGGGTATCCAAGCAATTTATTTGTCACATCCAAGTTGTATTTCATCTCTGATAGTTTCCCATGGTGGCAACCTGTGGACTATTAAACTCTGGATAAGTCTAGATTCTGAGCCTTCCTCTGGGCAAGGAGCCCTTGAATCAGGTTTAAGCTGGAGAAAAGGTTCTTGTCCCAGTAAAAGGCTTAATCTTTAATGAAATGCAACCTTAATAATTCAGTCATCTGTAGTAAAATACTTCCAATGCCATCCTAAGCCAACCTATTTGGACCATTACTCAGGTCTATTCAATTGGGCTCACTCCCATGAAAGTCATTTTAGGATTAGTCTCTAATTGCTCATTCTTTCTAAGATGTTCATTATAATATTTCAGGCAACAACTCATGCTTTACAAACAGGCAGGGGTCAGTTCGAGCCGGAGCATACAGGAGTGGCGCTTGTGTAGTTAACAAGCCCAGGTGGCAGCGACAAGCCCCGCCCCCTGCAGCCCTTAGTCAGGAGCATGTGTGGCGCACTTCCATTGCTGGTGCATCTGCTGCCCAGCACCTTCCAGGCTCTTTCCCCATGCCTGCGGCATCCAGCAGAGCCCATCTGGGGCACCCTTCCTGACGCTGCCTCTCATGCCCTTGCCTCCCAAAGTCTAGCCAGGTTGCAGCTCCGAGTAGACCCCCCTCCCTGGGACCAACCCACAGTGCTCATGAGCCCTTGCATGAGGCAGTTGAAGTGGTCAATGGCACCACAGCCTGATCCCAGGCAGCCACCCCAGTGATCCTCTGGCTGCACTACGTGCCTTTGCTGTGCCACCACAGGCTGAGCCAATTGCATGCCAGGCACCAAAAGCAGGCCTCGGGCTATGCTGCCCTCTCCAGGTCACCCCCCTGTGTGTGGGGCAAGTATCGGGGCCAGGCGGGAGCCAGAGCAGGAGCTAGCCCACTGGGCGCTGCCCTCTCTCTTTCTCCCTGCGATCTTCCTTTTCCTCCAGGGTGCGAGTGGCTGGGTAGCCCTGTTTCCAGGTACGTAGGTAAGAAGGATTCCCTCCCCTCCCTGCCACCAGTGTTCTGGGTAAGCTGCGCTGGCCTGAGCTAGTACACTCAGTTTCCCCTGCCAGCGCACAGCAAACAGAAGGTTCGACTCCCAGGAACCAGTGGCCCCACCCTCCTAATTAACAGCCCCCTTTGGCATTGCAGAGGACCCCCCCCCACTCTCAGGAACCCTCCTTTTTGGCTTTTGGATGGAGCTAGCAGCTGCTGTCTCTGGCTGGTGGGCTCGAGGAGTGGGCTTTACTGGGCTCCCCCCACCCACTCTGCCCAGTCAAAGAGGCAAAGATCCATGAGGCAGCGCAGCCCCACTTTTTTTGGAGCCATCATCTGCGTTCATCAGCCAGCGCTGCTGGCCAGGAAGAATTTGGGAGTCCGATTTGTATGCATGCTTTCCAGCCAGGTGAGCAGAGCAGGGGGGTGGGGGGGCTTGCCAGTGTCAGGTCTTGTCTCTGTCGCCCCAACTTGCCCAGGAAACCTTGCAATCCCCCCCACTCTTCCTCATTGTTCTCCCCCATTTTAGTTGATCTTATCAAATTTTAAAAATATTAAGTTGCGCTGGTCAGTGGGTGAGTGAATGGCTGGTTCTCTACCTGCCGGCCAAGCACCAGAACTCTGCTTCCAAACAAGCAGCTTTTGGTCTGGTCTTGTTTGTTACTTGACAGCATTTCTCTCCTCCCTGAGCGTGGGGGGGGAAGGGAATGTAGAGTGTCCCTTTTCACAAAATGCAAGCTGTATTTCTTAGTGGGATGGGAAGGAACAAGCTTTTATCACTGTCATTTTCTTTGTGAGAGTGTTGGTAATGGGTGGGAAGAAGATATTGGTGATGGGATAGTTTGCAGACAGGATTGGGCAGCTGCAAGCTTCGAGCCGCGGGGTTGGGATTGAAACAGAATTAATCTCTAATCTTTCTCCTCCCCGAGTGCAGAGGTTGGGGCAGGGGAGGGAATGCCAGCATGTCCCTTTTCACAAATGCAAGCTGTATTTTGTATTGGGATGGGAAGGAACAAGTTTTGATTCCCTAATTTTCTTTGTAAATGAGGGAGTTACTTAACATAACTGCCCCCTAAGAAATGTAAATACCTCCCAATGGGGAAAAAACCCAAACCCTGGCTTTCTAAGGCTCTGGGGGTTCTCCTGGTTTAGTTTTGTGCCTGCCTGTCCTGTAGCCAACTCTGATCAAAGGCATGAAGGGTGATGGTCACTGTGCTGGCTCTCTCATAGGCTTGGAGCTTTATAAACTGTTGCAGTAATTTATTGTGCCTTTGTTTAAAAGATCACTTTCTCCTGTCCCCCCCACCCTTCTAAGATAGTGTAAAAATGAAAAACAGTTGGATTTGTTTTCAGTGTTTATAACACAACTCCTCCGCCTTCAGAGTTAGCATAATACTGAAAAAAGTATTATTAACATGGGTTTATTTTTAATGTTCTTTGATGCTATGCAGGTTTACTCTGGGGCAAATCAATCTCTCTCTTTTAATCTCAATCTCTCACTGTGTGTGTGCGTGTGTTATGTCTGGCTGGCTATTCTGGCTATGTGAGTGGAGAAGGGGACCTAAACTTATCCCCCATCCACCCAAAATATGTTCTTGCTTGTCTCAAAAAGGATATTATAGCTTTGGAAAACCTTACAAGTTTGGCCCAGTCAGACCTCTGCTTCTGCTGGCTATTTTCTACTGACAGTGGCCTCAGGTAGAGCTTTTCCCTGGTTGCTGAGGTCCTGTGATTTGAACCAGAAACCAGGTCCATGCAGAAGGGATGCTTCCTCTCTGATACTGAGTTTGGACATGAAGGTCACCCAAGCTGTGTGGTGCAATAGCATCAGTGCTCCAACCACAGGAACAATGTGTCGTCTCTGACTTGAGTGTTTTCTCAAGTTTGTATTCCCACATTTCCTCCTTGTCCATCCTCCACAAACAACTTAGGTGATAACATCCTTAACTGCTTCAGGTGGGTAGCTGTATTGGTCTGAAGCAACAGACCAAAGTCTTAAAGGTTCCACTGGACTCAAACTTTGTTCCGGGATATAAAAACTATCTCTTTTTCTTCTTAGCTCACTCATTGGCTCCTCCTGAACTGCTGCCCACTGATAGCAGTAAAAGTAAGGAATAAAAGGACACCCATAGTGGATTATGGTCATGTTTGCAGGTCTGTTTGTAACACTATAGGGACCGTTCAGTATGGCTTGCTCCCGGATCCTCTGAACTTCCCTCAGTTTGCTGTCAAAAGCTCCAGGATAGTGTGTGTAATGTTTCTGTTGCTCTAAGGATCCTTCAACATCACAATTAACAGGGTTTTTCAAAATGCTTTGTGATTTTTTTTGTTTGAGAGAAAATCAGAGATTATATTACTTGTTCTCACAATTAAAAAAAAAAGCAATTAGCAATTTCAAATTTTGTGTTTTTCATTCTTCCTAAAATGCATTTATTTTTGAAAGACCTCAACCTGAGACTCTAGAGAGCTGCTGCTAGTCTAAGTTCACAATACTGATGCTGAGGTCTGATTCAGTATAAGGCAGCTTCATTTGTGTTCATTCTAGAATAACCTGTCCTGCAGTCACTCCATCAGTTGCTGGTCCATTCAAGGTACTGGTTGCCATGTACAAGGCCCTTCATGAGAGGCTGCATCATCTACTGTCACAACAGCTTTGGTCTTCTGAAGAGCTCGCCAGCTCTGAGTTGAGAAATACCTGGAAATTTTTGAAATGGAGCCTGGGCGGTGGGTGTTGCCTTCTGACACACTTCCGGTGATGTCAGGGGGTGTGGCATATGCAAATAAGTTATGCTAATGAGTTATGCTAATGAGCTCCTGCACCTCTTTTTCTTCGAAATGACCCCTGCAAACAGGTAATATTTGCTACTTTGCTTTGTATTACATGTCTTGTATAACACTGTTCTGGGACTCTGCTGTGTTATGTTACAATTGTGTTTGATGAAAGCAGTTAACCCACCTTTCTACTACAGCTGTAACATCAGTATAAGATAATAGGCTATTCAAATGTACTGCTATTTCCTAGCACTGGTTTACTTGCTGAGTGCTTCAGCTGCTGCCACCAACTTAACTCCTTAACCAATCTGAACTCTAGAGCTGAACCACCCTCCCATAGCACTAAACTAATTGTTTAACAATGAGGGAAAAAACCATCCCCCTCAAACAAAGCAGATCTGGAGAAAAATCATATGAAAGTTAACAATAAATCAGACAACTTTGACTTTAGTAATATACAAAATACACACGCAATTCTTCTTCTACTTTTGTTTGATAGTACAGTTTACTTAAGTGACATAAGGCTAGTTCCATGTTTAAATCTTTAAACTAGCTAAGATTAATTTCAGAAAGCTACTCTGGCTTTATTCAGACTGAGGAAACAGCTACAGCTTCTTTGTAAAGAAATATTCATCTTGGTTGATAAGAATAAAACATTAAGTTATTGTTTCTCTCTCTTCCACTCACCCCAGGTTATTGCTGTGCAACCTGCTCTTTTAAGTCAAAATGCTAGCGATTCTATTTACAGTAATAAAACCTAATGGCTTCCCAACATCCAATTAGAACATGCTAATTTGGGGAATCTAGCAGATTCTGGCTACTTCCATTGAGCTGCTATTAATGCAGGTTACCTACTTGTTCTCAACAAGAAGGTGTCAAAACCAAAGAGGACCACATTTCCTTGTTACATTTCAAGAGAAAGGGGGGAAAAACACAGAGCACCAAGAAGTGCTAACTTTTCATCTGTCAACCAATAGAAGGCATAATTTATGTATCCTCTACCTTCAAACTAGAAAGGTACATCAAAAGAAAGGCTTGAAAGGACCATACTTGAAAGGCCACAATGGTGATGAGTTTGTGAATTCTGATAGCAGCTAAAAGTGTGAGTTGTCATAATTTTCTTTTTTGTTCTGTACAAGGCAGCTGGATACATTATGAGTTTGATTTTTTTTTGTCTGTAGCACTATTTTGATCAGTTGAACTTTAAAGTGATACAAAATATTCTATAGGTATATCCCATAGATACAAAAGATAGTAAAATTACTGACTTTGGTATGTGAATCTCAACATGTCCATATTTCAAATTTGGCATGATTAAAACTGCTATTAAACCCAGGTTTAATATATCTGGTGCTTAAAAGACAGATTTTAAAACACTTTAATATTGATGTTATTGTTTGAGGTCTTTTAGATGGATCATACAATCATTTCTAATACATCTGAATGTAAATTGCCAATTAGATCTTGAGAGCTTGTTAATTGTTCAAAGTCACTTAACGTAATGCGATTGAAAATTTGAAATGTTGATAAATAATGATTAATATAAGTTCAGGATATTATTCAATATGATAATACACTAAAATGATTTGAAACTTGTTATGTCATTAATTATTGACATTAAATTGTTAACAGTGAAACTATTTTATTTTTTTATTATTTTTTACATTTGGCTTCTTAAAACTTCTTAATCCCATTATATGGTTCTTGGAGATTTATTTAGGGACCAATCACTCTCTGTACAATCCCCAGATACATGACATAGGAATGGGAAGTTAGCAAAGTACTTGTAATCAGTTTCTGTAAGAAGAAACAGTGGGTTGGATCCAGACTAATTTTTTATTTACAGAATAGAACTTTCCTGTCCCCCTCCCGCAACATGAGGGTCTGCAGCTAGAAGGGGAATATGGTATTTTGGCAGCTTGGGCTGGATCCAACCCAATGTGTTATGAGGGGAAAAAAGATGCAAACTATTCAAACCTTTTCTGCAACCTGAGCAAGAAACATGCAAGCTTCATCGCAACACTTATCAGCAATTCAGATTAAATGGTATCATATCCTGAACTGTTCATACATACTGCTGGATACAAAGTTATAGACAACAATAACATTTTTTCTATAATTCCTTAGACTTCAAAACAAATTCTCTTCCACCTTACCCAGTACACTGAACAATCTGTTATTTTCCCTAGCTGACCTTCTTCAGCTGTCATTCTTTCACTGTTCCTCCTTCCCCAAGATTTTAAAAAGAGTTTTCCTACCTGGTTGTGGAGCTACCCATTTAACCCCTTCTAGACCAGTTCCTTTCTAACCCATAGAATCTTGGATAATAATTTCATGTAACAGAACTTAATCTTCACTCTACATAATTAATTTAATTTAATATGAATTTAAATTGTTCAAAACATTTATAAAACTGTGTGGTGAAGCTACTTTGTCACCATGTCATCATCATCAACAATGTCAGGAACTGTTTGGACAATATCATTTAGATGCCTAATATTTAAGTTAACCCTGGCAAAAGATCAAATTCTATAGAACCTCATAGGATAAGTCCTGCACTCTAGGATTTAGAATATTTTACCTTTGTGTAAATGTATGTTTATATACATATTTGAATGTGAATAAAGAGTAAACCCTGTTCCTAAATAGGAGGACTGGGTTCCAAGTGAAAATGTTTAGAAGAGGGATGTTAGGCTGCAATTCTTTGTGCTGCACTTCACTTTTTTGTTGGTACCCATTCACTACAGCAGAAAGCCTCCTCACAAAGCCTTTTGTATTTGTAAGAAGTTTAATAATGTTCCTTTCCTTGTATGTTCCTTTCAGATCCCCTTATATGTTTTTCTTTTCTGACCTGTGTCTGCAATAACATTGAGCATTTGTATCAACCCAGTATGTCATAAAAATGCATATTGCAAGTTCAGAGAAAGACACAGGCAATTTCACAGTTTCAGGACATAGTGTTGACAATGCAAGCATTTATAGACAATATAATGAGGCAAACTAGATGATACTACATCCCCAAGTCCACCAAAGGGACACAATACCATTTTAGCATTTTTTACTATTAAAATTGCTGCAGGGGCCTGAGCCTGCTAGGGCCTGTGGTACAAGAGGATGATAGGCTGCTGTCCTTCTGCATCATTTTCAGCAGCCCAAATAGTTACCTGTTTTGGTTCTTGAAGATGGCACAGGAAGGACAGGAGCCCCTTGTTCCCTCACACTGTGAGGGACCCCTGTGGTGACTTTAAAAGTTTTAAAAAGGCGATAAAATGATGCCACATTCCTGTGGCAGATTCAGCAATCCATGGAGGCAAACATCACAGATCTTTCTCATATTCTCTTCTTCCCAGAAATCAAATCTGACTTTCTGAAAGTTGATTTGCTCAGTGACTGGACACTTGACTAGTAGTCATGTGGATCGGGGAGGCTGTGCTGAAGACCCTAAAATCTAAAAGTATTTCACTAATTGACATTTTTTAGCTATCCTTTTGAAGTTCAGACTCTGTCAAGCAACTACACTGGAGCTAGCTTTGGACTTTGTATGCATTTTGTTTTATTGAAGAAAGAATTTTATAATTTAACAACAACACCAAAATCATTAGTATTATGAAAAACAAAACTTCACTTGCATATTTAATCTTCATTTCTTTCTTCTTTCTATTCCCAAAATTATTGCATGATAATTTTTATAAGATTCTCAAACTATCTTAGCTCATTATAATAGATTTACAATATATTATCAAATTAATCATTGAACTAAATTACTCTGCAAATAATTAAACTCATGCTTCTTCGGGAGGTAATGCGCCAGACCCGTAGCCAGGATTTTTTAATTTGGGGGGCCTTTAAATAAGTCAAGGGGCACCCCACACATGCTCCTGCAACCCCCCCCCCCAAGGAGTGCCTGGGCTGGATGGGAAGTCAGGGGGCCTTGGTGGTAAGTCAGGGGGCTGGGCCCCAAGATGCCCCACTGTAGCTAAAAGCTCTCCTTCTTTGGAAGTTTTCAGACAGAGGCTAGATGGCCATCTGACAACAATGCAGATTCTGTGAACTTAGGCAGATCATGCCTCAATGTTTAGTTCTTGTGGCCCTTTCTTACATGCCCAGGAAATGCTGATTGCCACTTTGGGGTCAGGAAGCAATTTTTCTCTAGGCCAGTTTGGCTGGGGATCCTGGAGGTTTTTTGTTATCTTCTGGGTGTGGAACAGCAGTCACTGTGGGTGTGGAGGGGGAGGTATTTGTGAATTTCTTGCCTTGTGCAGGGGTTGGACTAGATGACCCTGGAAGTCCCTTCCAACTCTATGATTCTATGATTCAGTCCTAGGAGGCCTCAGGGGTCGGGGGGGATCTCTCCTTCCAAGGACCAATTAAACCTTGTAGGAACATACCCAGATGCTTGCCACAGTCCCATTGCTCTTGTAGTGTCATATATATATCCCTAATCCTATTTTTAAACATAGATAGATAGATAGATAGATAGATAGATAGATAGATAGATAGATAGATAGATAGATAGATAGATAGATAGATCCCTAATCCTATTTTTAAACAGAGTCCAAACTCTCTTCAAAATCTTCATGGTCTTCAGGAGTACAGGCTTGAGTCATTTTGACTGTCATAACAGGAGAGTGTCCTTTCCTTTTGCTGGCTCTATTTTCTCATGGTTCAGAAGGAGAAGGATTTAAGGTGGCCAGCAATAGTTCACCCGAGGCAGAGTCATAGGCAGTGTAAGAGACTAAGCCGTGTTGGACATACACCTTGCCTGTACAGAGCTAATGATATCTTATTCCTAAATCCCGCAATTTAGCAGTGGTGTCTTTAAGATCTTTTCTAATCTTTAAATATTCGGGGGGGATCCAGAAAAACTTGAATTTTCAAGCCCTGGAAGTCAAGATTGCCTCGCTCTCTAGCTTCTACAAGGATCCTCTGCCGTGTTCGAAAGTCCTTAAATTCTACCAGTATATCTCTAATATATAATGAGGAAGTAGATTAATCACATACCTTACTGGTGCAATAAGCTTTCTGTAGAAGGGGCAAAATGCCAGCTTCTAGGCTTAAAGTGCCCGCTAACCAATTTGCTGTAAATGTATTCAGCTCTGTTCCAGCTTCAACGTTTGATTTAAACCCTCTGAACTTTAGGCACAACTGTGATAATCCAAAGACAAAATACGTTCCCATGCCCAAGCATCAGAGGTTCTCACAGGTAATTGACTTTCGAGCTCAGTAACTTTCTTGAGAGCTTTCTCTACCTTTTGGTTTGTCTGTTTATGAAGCTCTTCTAACTCTTCCATGCACTGAAATGCTGGTTTCAGCATTTCTGTAATATCATTTCTCAGTTCCTGGAGTTGTTTGGTTAGTACCTGCATTAAAAAAATTGTAGGAAGTGGACTTTCTTCTGCCATTAGCTCGCCTCTC
Source organism: Gekko gecko (assembly GCA_029375565.1). Classification (NCBI taxonomy): domain Eukaryota; kingdom Metazoa; phylum Chordata; class Lepidosauria; order Squamata; family Gekkonidae; genus Gekko; species Gekko gecko. The sequence goes on from JAPDNY010000007.1 coordinate 102,598,979, forward strand.
TCCAGCATTGCAAATGAGGTGGGTGCTGCATCTGTAGCCAGGAAAAACTTTGTTAAACGCAAAATACTCTCTCCTTTCTGTTTCCCCTTTTTACCACCTTTAGACACCATATATATATATATATAGTGTTGGAAAGGGTAAAAATATTCAACTTTTGAGTGGGCAGATTGCGAGCACTGGGTACTGGCTGCTGACCCGGATGTTGGTTATGGCCACTCCCCCCCCTCCCTTCAGAGTTATATAACTAGTGGATATTATATTTTCCCCATTTTGTTTATTTTTATTATTACTTAAATTTATATCGTACGAATCTGATCTCTGCTTTAGAACACCAGTGTACAAAGCATACTAGTTAAAAGATCCTGTTTTGGATTTCTTCATCCAGCACATAAAATTAATTTAGTGACATAAACATATGTTATTGTAGGTAATGTTCCAACCATATGTGTTTGACTGATAGCACTTCAGTACTTGCTCAGTACTCAAACACGTTATATAATAGTAAATGAGTGAACACAAAATAACTTCCATTAAATAACTAGGACTATGGCACACATATCTTAAATGAGGAATAAAAGCCCAAAAGATCTGACTTTTCAGCAAGCTTGATCTCTTGTACCTTTAATTTTAATTTCTACATTGACGTTTTGGACCTGTGTCCTGCCATTAGTGCTGCTATGCCAGTTCTGGGGGAGGGGGAAGAGGTTACAACACAATAGAGGTATAAACTGAAGTAGAGAATTGTTCTAACCCCTAGTGGAGCACTCTAAGACATCTTCCACACATGTTACCTTCCCTGCATTTAATACTGTTGTAAAGTGGGTATTTTTCCTGCTTCTCCTTAGCATCATCCACCTCCCTGGCTTTTGTTTAATGTTTCTCAAACCTGCTTTGCTCAGAAGTTTGAGGAAAGATAGCAGTAAAGCCTGAATGGTTGCTGTGTGAAGGACAAACTGGAATTTTCCCCACCCACATACTAGCCAATTTACATGATTCTGTCCTGTGAAGTCTATTTCCTTTCCTGGGCCACTGGAGAGACTTTTAATTCTTTAAAAAAAATCAACACTAGAATATTGTTATATCAATATACCATTGCAACAACATATGTAACAGATTCTCTGAATTCCCAGCTTTCATTTTGTTAAAAAAGCAAGTCTCTAACCCTTATCTTTGCCAATATATAAGGGGAAAGGCATATCTCCACAACAGAGGTATGTTTCCACCACAAGGCATGTGTAAGTCTAACTATAGATGGACAGAATCTAGCAAAACTTCTTTTCATTCATCCCATGTACACATGTATACAGCTGTATTGGAATGCAGAAGGTATTTCAGATTCAGAAACTTTTCAAATATCCTTCTACTAGCAGCAAGGCCCGTTGCATGAGCAGATGCAACGGGAGCTAGCCGGAGTCCCGCCAAAGGCCCCAGCCTCCTCCTCGATGGCTGTGCTTGCAGGGCAAGGCTGGCCCCACCGCCTCCTCACCGCTGCTCCTCTGCGGCCGCAGTTGCAGGGTGAGGCTGGCGAGGCTGGCCCCTCACCACTGCGGCTTTCCAGTGGCGGAGTGGCAAGGGAGGGTGGCCGTCTCAGGCCTGTGGCCCAGCAAGGTGTCGCTGGCTGCAGTCGCCCCGAGTGGCCTACCTTGGGGTGGATGAAGTGGTGAGGGAGGGAGCCTGTCATTGGGCTGCCGGTTGAGGAAGGGGGCGCTGCTTGCCATTAGCTGTGGCAGCGGCATGGCCCCCTCTCTGGAATGTGTCCGGGGCTATCAGCATGCAGCTGCTGGAGGATCCCTCCGGTCCGGCTGCTGGTGACAGACTGCGGCCGAGAGGCTGTGTGCTGGCTGTGTGGGTGGGACTGAGGCCACACAGCCAGGCACATCAGCCAATGGCCAGGGCCCCATGTTTGACTGGCAGCCCCCACAGCCAACACATTTTGGCACGCATTTTGCCCATATAAGGAGGGATGAAAACTCAATTATTATAAGGAAGGATGAGAAAGGTGGCCCACAAAGTGCAGCAAACCACAATGTGGTTCACATTTGAGAGAGAATTGGTGTAGGCAGTTGAACACATGCATATATTGGATTTGGGCAAAAGAATAAAAACTAAAACTGTTCAAAGTAGACTTACATATTTTTGACCATAGTGAGTTGCAATTGAATTGTGCTGTGAATAATAGTGGTTCAAAGGATGCTAAAACTTTTATATATTTTTAAATTTAAACCATCTTAGAATATAACTTTTATGGAAAGCCTTTTTAAAATTAAGAACAATATTTAGAAAGAAATATTAAGTATTCTGCATATCTGTTGAAGGCAACATTAATTTTCATTTTCAAGAACTTTACATGATTAATATTATGCTGAATAAACTGGACTTGTTATAGAAGCTGTGTGACACAAATTAAGTTTTTCTTACTTGCTTAATATTAACAATATTTTAACTGTGTTTATTCTGTTTTTGGCAGCCAATTAAATCAACAAGTATTGTCTTACTGATACTAAAAACTAATTAAAGCTTTCAATTAAGTGTTCATATTTACATATACTTACTACAAAGTGTTGGATATTTCTAGCTCCAACTGAAGTGACATTTTCATTTGATGTGGGAAATGGGCCAAATGAAATCACTGTGAAGTCACCCAGTCCCTTAAATGACAACCGATGGCACTATGTGAAGGCTGAAAGAAATGTCAAAGAGGCATCATTGCAAATAGATCAGCTACCTCAAAGGACTCATGCAGCTCCATCTGATGGGCATATCCGTTTGCAGCTCAACAGTCAGCTCTTTGTTGGTAAGCCTACTTTTATTTGTGTTTCCTGATCACTGATGGTCCATGTAAAATGGCCATTAGAAATATAAACACTAGTGGAACTTTCACATAAAAGAATGTAAGTAAAAGAATGTAAGATTTGTAGATATATTTCTGATGAATTTGTAGAAGTATTTCTGAGATTTTTGGGACTTCTTTTTGCAGTAGAGAATTAATGTTCTCCCATTAGATTTCTTTTTAAATTCAGGTATATGTTAGAAGAAATTGATGGGGTGTCATTAACTGTGGCTGCCAGCCTTCAGATGGTGGCTGGAGATCTCCCACTATTATGACTGATCTCTAGGCATCAGAGGTCAATTCACCTGGAGAAAATGGCCCCTTTGGAAGGTGGATTCTATGGCATTATGCTCTGCTGAAACTTCTCCCCCAATCCTTCTCTCCTCAGGCTCCACCCCTAAAATTTTCAGGTATTTCTCATCCTGGAGCTGGCAGCCTTATGCCACAATGTGGGCTAAAAAGGAACTAACAAAAGTAGGCAGCAAGTGGAAATCTGCAATATCATATTGCATCCCCCTGATATACTTCCAAATTCCAGCTAAGTTTTGTGTCCAGCTGACAAAGGGAACTTTGACTGTCAGAAGGTCATAACCTGAAAATCTTGTTGGTCTCTAAGGTGCTACTGGACTCAAATATATGTTCTTCAGACATCTTTCTCCTTATGGCACCCTCTGTGTTAGTGTTGTCCATATGGCAACAGTTTAGATCAGAGGTTCTTCCTAAGGTAGACCTAGTTCTCTGGAGATAGATCAAGATGGGTAGCCATGTTAGACTCTTTGCAGCAGTAGAAAAGAGCAAGAATCAGTAGCACCTTAAAGACTAACAAAATATGTGGCAGGGTGTGACCTTTCATGAGTCACTGTTCACTTCTGTATCTGAAGAAGTGAGCAGTGACTCACAAAAGCTCATACAATGCCACATGTTTTGTTAGTCTTTAAGGTACTACTGGACTCTTGCTCTTTTCTACTAGTTCTCTGGATCAGCCTACCAGTCTGGAGGCAAGAGGGCACCTTCACTTGCTGCATTTAAAAAGGTATGTCAAACAGCTTTATTTCAGAGACTATTTGGTAGAGTGTAAATTGTTTTGACAGAGTTGGCTGTGTTTTTTAATTTATGCATTTTTAAATTTGATAATGAACTGTTACGTTATTTGGTGTCCTTCAGACTGGCTTGTAGATTGTTGGCTGCCTTGAGTCTAAGGAGAAAATGCAGGATAAAAATGTTTTAAGTAAATAATACAGGAATATCAATTTTTGTAAACTTCCTTTTACATATGTTAATTTCAGGTATGTTCAGTTAGTTTTGGCGTAGACACTGCTTTACAGGATGATGGTGGCAATTATTACAATGGACTTTGTGCTGATATATTATTTAAAATATTATTTCAAGTTTTCTGTATTTTTTCAACTGGGAGTTGTAGTGGGGGGGCTTTGCTTTCTTTCTAGTTCCTTTTAAAAATAATTTTTCTTGGTTTGGTTTGCACTGTTTTCAAAAGGTTTTGAAAGGTTTGCTTCTCTTGACTTGTTTTGGAATTTTTAGCTGCTTTGCATTTTAATATTTAAAGGGTTTGCTTTTGGAGGAGGTTCAAGTATTACTGTTTTAACAGTTGTCATTTGGTATTCATCTGGTTCTGGTTTTGTAGTTGTTCATCTTCCATCTTCAGTGCAGCCCCACACTGGGACTGCACCTGCACAGGCCAGCCACTAACAGATTTCTTCTAGCTAAAAAGCCCTCTGAGGAGCACTATCCCCTTCTAGAGGTGACACAAATGGCTTTTCTCGCCTAAGCCATCACATGCTCCAGAGGAGGGGCACCCACTTTCTCTCAGTTACCTTTTTGCCGCCACATGGATAGGAGCTTCCCAGCATAGCTGTTCTGTTTTGACTGTGCATTCACCAAACTTGGTGCTCCTTTTTGGCTTTTTGAGGGTCCTTCTTTCCTAAGTCTGTTTTCCAACAGAGTTTATTTGGCAAGGAATCCAGGATGAGATGACTTTCATCAACCTGCCCTTTGAGTTTCCCTGTCACTGTTGTTTGTGGTACCCAGCATGGTGTCTAAGGTGCTTTTCAGAGAATGTACAAAATGTGCACCCAATATGAGTCACAGTGATGAGCACGAACTCAGTCTCCTGTGTCTGAGAGAATCACATAATGTGGTCACTTGCAAGATTTGTGAGGGATTTACACCTAAGGCATTTGAACAGAGCATCCCATTTGAAGGCTGCACTATGGAAAAGGCTCTGTTGGCCTCAGGCCCATCTAAGTCAGTTCCAGGATTCAAACCTCCAAACCCGCCCTCTTTGAGCCAGTCAACTCATTGGTTCCAGACTGGTTCAGATGGCTCCAACATCTAAGCAGGCTTCATGCCCACCTAAGAGAATCTCTTCAGTTATTCCGGTCTCAGAACCAAGACTTCATCAGTCACCATTGCCATTTATCCCAGCCTGCTCCTCATCAGAACCACTGGCCAACAGGCAGAAGAAGGCAAAGCATAAGGAGAAGGCTGGCTTTTCTCCCAGGCAATGGAGATGCCTGTTGCCCTCACTGAGTTATTCCTTTGATGAGCAAGATGTTATTTTGATGCCTCTGCATACCCTGTTTCTTCATTTTGGTTCCCTGGCCATATCTCTGTCAAGATCCAAAGAGGACCACCCTGGTCTCCCAACAGGGCAGCAAGTTTAATCTGAGTTGACCATGTCAACATTGTGAAAACAACCTGGTCACCTCAGTGGCCTCATACTATATATCATCAGCATATCTTTAGCAGTGACCTGAGCATCACCCTCAGTGGTCCTAGATTCCACTCCCCATACCAGTTTTTGGTCATGACTTGGGGGATCCTGGGTACTTGGAAGCCTGCTCTCTTTTTGTACCATCTGATGTGGACCCTGAGGATGCAGGGATGGTGGCATCCCATTATAACCCATAGAGCTAATTGGAACCGTTTCTAGATGAAGGGGTTGGTGACCGACACCTATTTCTCTGAATGAGGATCTTAGGCTGTATAGTGAACAAATGCTCAGGATGTTGAAGGCACTTGATATTGATGCCTCCACATCTGATAATAGACCAAAGGGGTAAGATTTTGAGTTGCGTTTATCCTAACTCAGCTGGTATTGTAGTGTTCCCTGTGTTAGAGGGCCTCGCTGACGTGACTGTACTGATTTGGCAATAATGAGCATCTACTCTAGTTACCTCTTGTATAGCAAAGAACATGTATAAGATCAAGCAGGACTCATGTGAATTCTTGAACACATCTGTCTCCTTTGTTGGTTACTAAGGACATGAAGGTGCATCACAAGCTTGGTCAGCATGCTTCTCTTTCTGATAGAGTCAGTGTTCAAATTCATTAGGTAAAAAATTGTATTCCTATGCAGCCCTGAATTTCAGGATTGCAAATTACCAAACCATCATGGGTAACTATCAGCTCTACCTGTGGGAGAACCTGTCACAGTACCTGGATACACTTCCTGAAGAGCCAAGATCCTTGGCCATGTTGATCCGGTCTGAACTGGTTAGGCTTTCCAAGAAGGATATAAACATAGACAGACGCAGCCAAAATGGCAGCAAGTTCAATGGTCTCAGCTGTTGTCCTGAGATGATGTTCCTGGCTGTGTATGACTGCTTTCCCTTTAGGGATGCAATGCAAGGTCAAGGACCTCTCCTTTTTTCCCTTTTCTCCCATACCACTGATGAGTTCCTGTCTATGGTCAAAAAGAATCATCAAACTGCAAAGTTACTTAGTGTTCTTTCTTCACCTCCTGCCCCAAAATAGCACTTCATCCCAAGGCAACATAGGTTCGCTAGTCCTTTTTATAATAGCCAGAGGCACCACCACCAGCAGGCACCCTAACAGTATCCTCAGTGTCAATATCAGTCACCCTTCTTCCAAAAGAGAAAGAGTGCCCCTGGACCTAGGTTTGCGGGCCAGCATCCTCCTCCTAGGGAACAGAGCCAGAATTCTGACTATCCATTCAGATGTCCTCTGATGGGTCTCATGTTCAGGGATAGGTTAGTTCAGCTTTATGGGGCATAGTATTCTGTTTGTTCTGATGTTTGGGTTTTGTCGATTGTTCATGATGGTTATTTTCTTGAGTGCCCTCACTCACCCTGTGCCTCCTCATGTTAGCAGCAATGGATAACCCAAATCCTGAGCTCTGACTTCAGCTGAATGAGATCTGACAAAATGAGGAGATTGGGAGAGTTTCTATGGGCCTACAGTCAAGGGTTGTTTACTTCAGTTTTTTTCTGGTGGATAAAAAAGATGGAGGCCACAGGCCAATCCTTGATTTGAGAAAATTAAGCATGTTTCTGAAGGTTTCTAAATTCAGAATATTTTCTCTTTCATCTATGATCGAGTTTCTCCCAACTTCTGGTTTGCTGTCTTGAACCTTAAAGACTCCTACTTTCACATTGCCATTCATCCCTTACACAGGAAATACCTTCACTTTAGGCAAGGCTCAGAAATTTTTCAGTACCTGACTCTTTCATTCGACAGTAGTTTGTGGCTCATTTAAGGATTAAGGGTTGTACCATTTCCCCCTGTTTGGATGATTGGCTTATTGTAGCCCATTTTCAGGATCTCCTTCAGGTTCATTTGGTTGTGATCCTCTCCACTTGCATAAGCTTGGGGTTAGTGGTCAGTTGGAAAAAATCCCACTTGGAACCTTCCCACCAGGTTCAGTTTATTGGGGTATCACTAGATTCATTGCAAAAGAGGGCCTTTTTGTCTCTGGATAGGGACAAGTCTATTAGGGGTATGGATTGTGTCTTTCTATGAAAGAGGTGGCAGTCAGTTAAACCAATGCCTATTGGATCTTATGGCATCTACCATGGCTATCATTCCCCTGGCTAGATTGCCCATGCATAGTCTCCAGCTTTGGTTCATTAGAAAGTTTGGCCCTATGAGGCATCCCCCTGGGTGCTACTTCTCCATCCCCAGAGCTATTTTGAGATCTCCTAGTTGGTGGACAGAAGATACCACTTCTTCGCAGGAGTTCAATTTGAGGTATGGGTGCCCACGGCAAAGGGCTTTCTGTTCAGGGCAGGTGGTCAGTGCTTAGTACCAGCCTTTAACATTCTCAAGCTGCGTGCTGTTAGGTTTGCCTTTGCCTCTTTTGCAGATATCCTCTGAGGAAAGAGGATGCTTGTTCAAATGGATAACACATCCACCATGTGTTACCTCAACAGAGAGGTACAGGGTCTCAGAGGTTGTGTATGGAAACCATTGTGGTTTAGAATGTGGTTGCATGTATCAATGTGTTCCCCAGGATTATTCACGTAGAGGGGATCCTGAACACTATGGCTGACACCCTGAGTCTTATTAACTATGAGTGGTCAGTTCAGCCCAAATATCATCAGGGAGTTTTCAAGAGGTGGGGTACCCCTCTTGTGAACCTATTCGCCACATTCAGGATGAGGAAGGCACTGCAGTTTTGTTCCCTTGGAGGCAGTGATCCAGCCTCATTGGGAAATGTGTTCCAGATCCCTTGGTCAGGGACTCTGTTCTATGCCTTCCCTGCTTTTGTCCTCCTGAGCAGGGTTAGAGGGAAGCTGATAGCAGAGGGCTCAGACTGTATCCTGATAGCTCCCTTTTGGCCATGTCAGATTTGGTTCTTTGAGCTCCTCCACCTTGCAAGGTCGCAGTACATCACCCTTCCCCCATCCCCAGATTTCCTAGTAAGGGGACCTATTCTGCACCACAATGTGGCCCACTTGCACCTTATGGTGTGTAATATATGCCTGTAGGGTTGCAGTTCTCACCTGAGGTGTGTGATATCCTAATCCAGGCTAGAAAATCTCATATTCTAGGAAGTGGATTTGGTTCGGGTCCTGGTTCTGATCCAAGGGGATAGATCAAGATGGGTAGCCATGTTAGTCTGTATCAGTAGAATCATACAATTGTAGAGCTGGAAGGAATTTCCAGGATCATCCAGTCCAATCCCCTGCACAATGCAGGAAATTCACAAATACTCCCCCTTCACACCCACATTGACCACTGTTCCACACCCAGAAGATGACAAAAAAGCCTCCAGGATCCCCAGCCAAACTGGCCTGGAGAAAAATTGCTTCCTGACCCCAGAGTGCTAATCAGCATTTCCCTGGATGTGTAAGAAAGGGCCACAAGAACTAAACAATGAGGCAACCCTTCCTGCCCTCTCTGTTTAAAAACCTACAAAGGAGAGCCCACCAACTTCTAAAAAAGCCTGCTCCACTGAGGAACCACTCTAACTGGAGGAAGTTCTTCCTAATGTTTAGCCAAAAACTCCTTTGATTTAATTTCAACCCACTGGTTCTGGTCCAACCTTCTGGGGCATCAGAAAACAACTCTGTACCATCCTCTATATCACAGCCGTTCAAGTACTTGAAGGTGGTTATCATATCATCTCTCAGTTGTCTCCTTTCCAGGCTAAACATATCCAGCTCCTTCAACCTTATTTATTTATTTTATTTATTTATTGTTTACATTTCTACCCTGCCCTCCCCGCGAACAGGCTCAGGGCGCCTCACAACAAGGCACAGAGTGCTGATACATAAAATATATAAAACAAGGTAAAACATTAAAATACAACAATTACAATCAAAGACGCACAATTAAAAACCTGAATGAAATGGATAACTCCCCGACATCTTGCATAGCAGGAGGGGGCTAGGGCCATAGGTGTCCATAGATGTTAATAACCCAGCGGTACTGATCTATAATGGAACGGTGGTGGCAGTGGTAGTGGCGTCTCCTACTCGAAAGCCTGGTGGAAGAGCTCTGTCTTACAGGTCCTGCAGAACTGTAGAAGGTCCTGCAGGGCCCTGATCTCCTCCGGGAGCTCATTCCACCAGGTAGGAGCCACCACTGAAAAGGACCTGGCCCTTGTTGTGGCAAACCTGGCCTCCTTCGGGCCCGGGGTCACCAGATAACATTGTGACCCCGACCAAAGTGCTCTTTGGGGCATATGTGGGGAAATGTGGTCCCTCAGGTATGCCGGACCCTGGCCATGTAGGGCTTTAAAGGTAAGCACCAGCACTTTGAAGTAAATCCGTTATGCAATAGGCAGCTAGTGCAGCGCTTTCAGCACAGGCCAGATGTGTTCCCACCTAGGGGCACTCACCAGCAGCCTGGCCGCAGCATTCTGCACTAGCTGCAGCTTCTGGATTTGTGACAGAGGCAGCCCCATGTAGAGAGCATTACAGTAGTCTACCCTCGAGGTGACCATCGCATGGATCACTCTGGCCAGGTCATCGCGGTTGAGGAAGGGAACCAACTGCTGAACCAGCCAAAGATGATAAAAGGCCAATTTGGCAGTGGCTGCTACCTGGGCCTCCATCGTTAAGGCAGGGTCCAGGAGCACTCCCAGACTCCTAATCTCTGAAGCTGGCACCAAAGGTGCCCCATTGAAGGTCGGGAGTGGGAGTCCCAACCCCAACCCGACTCGACCCAAGCACAGGACCTCCATCTTCGCTGGGTTTAATTTCAGCCGGCTCAGCCTGAGCCACTCAGCCACAGCCTGCAGAGCCCAGTGGAGATCTTCGGGGTTGGAGTCTAACTGGCCGCCCAACATCAGGTAGAGCTGGGTGTCATCTGCATATTGATGACACCGCATTCAAGCGGGTGCCTCCGGGACTGCTGTTCCCCTAGCACTATCCTCTGTCCCCAACCTTGGAGAAAAGAAGCAAGCCATTAAAGGGCAAGCCCCTGAATCCCCACGTTGGCAAGGCAGTGGGTCAGCAGCTGGTGGTCAGCCGTATCAAATGCAGCCGACAGATCTAACAACAACAGCGCTGCCACACCACCTCGATCCAGATGCTTATGGAAGTCGTCAGCAAGGGCCTCGAGTTCACTAACTGTTCCAACTGTGGCAGAGAGGTTGCGGCGGAGCGTCAAGACTTTATCCGCAAAATAGCTCGCAAAAGCCTCACCAGCCAATGTCCAATTCCCTACTATTTTTTCTGCCCTGTGGCAGAATCATCGAAGACCAAATTGTCCTAAACAATTGGGCTGGGTGTGAGCTAACAGATACAACCATGGCTGCATAGAAATCTCTCTTTGCAGCCTTGACTGCCATCTTGTAGGATCTCATATATGTCCTATAAGATGCTCTTGTAGCCTCATCGCAAGCACGGTGCCACCGCCTCTCTAATCGTCTTAGCCCTTGCTTCATGAGCCATAACCCCTGGGTATACCAGGGGGCCAGCCTACAGCGAGCACGCAGGGGGCACCAAGGAGCAATCATGTTGATGGCCGTGGAAAGTCAGCTATGCCAGTCTTCCACGAGCTCCTCCAACAAACCGCCAGGGGTCATTGGATCCCACAGAGCCATTTGAAGCCACACTGGGTCCATTTGGCTCCACAGGCGAGTTAAAATCCGCTCACCGCCTTTACAGGGTCGGAGCGGGATATTCACACGGGCCTTCAGGACATAGTGGTCCAACCATGGTACTGTTGTTGCAGTAATCCAGTCCACTGTAATCCCCACCATGAAGATCAAATCGAGCATGTGCCCGGCTTGATGCGTAGGGGTCGATACATATTGGGAGAGTCCCAGCGTCACCATGGATGTCACTAGGTCCGCTGCCTGACTAGAGGCCACGTCATCAGCATAGATGTTGAAGTCACCCAAGACTAAAAGCCTAGGGTGCTATGCTCCCAGCCTGATACGGCTTCCAGCAGGGACAGGAGGCTACTGGCCAGTGCATTAGGCGGGCGGTACAAAAGCCAGATTGCCAAACTCTACTCAGCATCCAGCACCAGACTGACACATTCCATGCCCACAATCTCCAGTGCAGGGAGTGCCCTGAAGGAGTAAGCCTCCCGCACAAATATCGCTACTCCTCCCCCCCCCGCCTCCTAGTCCATGATTGGTGTAGGACCGAGAACCCAGGTGGGGCAAGTTGGGAGAGAGCTACGGTCTCCCCATCCTGCACCCAGGTCTCGGTCACACAGGCCAGGTCAGCCTGTTGTTCCATGACAAAGTCCCGAAGGACTATTGTCTTGTTATTAATCGACCTGGCATTACACAACACCAATGCCGGAGGGGGGTTATTAATCCTAGCCCCACTGCCAACATCCTTTGGGATGGGTCACAGGTTGGAAGGGCACAAGCCCTTTTGTGTCTTGGTGCCCTTCCTTTACCACCCCATCTGGACCCACCGCTATTCTTTCCCTGCCCAAAGAGCACCGGAATCTGCTGTTCTGGCACTGCTGCACCTTTCCTCATAGGACTTGGTCATCAGACCCCTCACCATCTTTGTTACCCTCTTCTGGACATGTTCCATCTTGTCTATATTCTTCTTAAATTTTGGTGCCCAAAACTAAACAGAATACTTTAGGTGAGGTCTAACTAGAGCAGAGTAAAGTGATACCATCACTTTGCATGTTCTGGACAGCATACTTCTGTTGATACAATCCACAATTGTATTTGCTGTTTTAGCTACTGCATCAAGGGGTTGTTGTCCTTTACCTGCCTCTTACCATTAGTTTTGAAATACCTGCATTTCGTATATGGTAAGGGGTTAGCTGTATCTTCTGTAACAGTATACTTAGCAGCCATTTTGGCATATCATGAGAGTATAGGGGGCCCGTCTCTATTTCCCCATAAATTGTTGCAGCATTTTCTCAAATGTCTGCTCAATGTGTTCCTCCCTGCTCTTCCATGGTTCTGCAGTGGTCTTTCTCCCTGGTATTGGCTTAGTTAATGAAACCCTCTTCAAGCCTTTGGCTTTGGGGCGCCTGGGCTTGCTTTCCAGAAAAGTAGCTTTCCTGGTAGCAGTTACCTCAGGCCAGTGTTCTCTCTAAGCTGAGTTAGTGTGAGCTAGCTCACAGATTTTTAGCCTCTGGTTCACACATTTTTGTCTTAGCTCAGGAAGGATGGCTCCAGAGCAAACTAATTTATGCAATAGCTAAATCGCTCACTCACAATTTTTAATGCCAGTAGCTCACAAAGTAGAATTTCTGCTCACAAGACTCCACAGCTTGGAGGGAGCATTGCCTCAGCCAGGAGAATTAGCACTCAGAGGATGGGGGGGGGAACCCAATTCTTGAAGGTTTTCAGTCAGAAGGTGGTGCTTTACCCAAGTTTAGAGTTTCTTCCAAAGGTGGTTTCTAAATTTCACCTGGAACAGAAGATAGTGTTGCCAGTGTTTTTTCCACCCCCAGATTCTAAGGCTAGGAAAACACTTCATACTAAGGATGTCAGAAGGGCTCTGTTATACTACACTGAGAGAACAAAACCATTCCAGGTGGATAAGGCCTTGTTCCTTTGTTACTGGGGCTCAAAGTAGCTGGACAACCATACCCATCAGCGATTGAGGCACATTCCACAAGGGCACAAGACTCCTTGGCTGCGTTCCATAGGAGGATCTGTCCTGGCCGTGGTCAGAAGCCTAGGAGGGGAAAGGAGGCTGTGCCCATAGCCAGAGTCAAAGTGGGGGATGCCCCACCCCCCCACTTACCATGGTGATGGAGAGACCCCTAGATGGCAACAGAGCAGCAGAGACCCAGCAAGGGATGGAGGTGGCTGGCCAGGAGACCACTCAGGAGGCGCAACCCTCACCGGTGGGGGGGAGGCAGGTCATGGCAGCAGTGGGCTGGATGGTAGTCTACTAAAGAGGCATGGCCCTCGCTAGAGGGACCAGGCAGGTCACGGCGGCAGTGGGGAGAGACCACGGGTCAGGCCAGGGGGTGGCAGAGGGAGGACTGGGCCCAGGCAGGCTGGGCCCAGGCAGACAGAGAGTGAGCGGGTCACTCTGGGCCCCATACCAGCCTCCCAGATGGATGGGGATGGTAGCCTGAGAGGACCACAGCCAGGGATGATGGCCAGCTGGGGGCAAACAGCAGAGCCGGTGGGATGGGATGAGGCTAGGCAGAGTCAGGAGGCCTCGGCATCTCCAGCTTTAGGTGGGGATGGGGCCAGTGATGCAGAGGGAGGGAGGAAGCAAGACAGGGATAAAAGGGGAAGAGGGGAGATGGCTGAGGAGGAGTTGCTGGCCTGGCTGTGGAAAGAGATGAGAGAGAGTCATTGCCGGAGAGATACCCACATGGAAGCCAGGTCTCCAGGACGGGTCAAGGGGTTGATGCAACCCTGCTAGACAACCCAAATTCTGAGGCCTCCTCTCCCTCGTCCTCCTTTTCCCAGTCGTGGTCCTCTGGGAGCCTTCCCACCCTTTCTCTGTTCCCCTGTGACCAGCTCTCAAGCCTCAAAAGGCCCCAGAAGGTGAGAACGCCCAACAGACCAGAATGGTGACAGGGGGCCAGTTAGCAGCCAGCCCCCAGGGTCGCAACAGGGTCCCATTGGTGGACATCTGCAATGCGGTCAGCAGAAGACATATTTGTTAAGCATTATGCATTGGACCTACAAGTGAGGAAGGATGCAGACATGGGCAAGGCAGTTATCCAGTTGCTTTTCCAGTGAGATCCTCACCCCACCACTTTCAGTGAGTAGTTTGAACTAGTAAGTGCAACTCTGTTTCTTAAAGATCTTTTTTGTTGTTGTTTGGGGAGGAGTAGGAAGTAGGAAACCATTAGAAGTAGGAAACCAGCCTGGGAGGCAGTGGGGCCCTTGGATGACCAAGGAGTAAAAGGACTACTGAAGGATGACAGGGAAATGGCTGAGAAGCTGAATGCATTTTTGCGTCTGTCTTCACTGCGGAAGATGAGAAGAGCTTGCCCACTCCAGAACCACTGATTTCCGGAGGGGGTTTGAAAGACCTGAATCAGATTGAGATGACAAGAGAGGAAGTCCTACGACTGATGGACAATTTAAAAACTAATAAATTACCAGGCCTGATGGCATTCATCCAAGAGTTCTGAAAGAACTCAAATGTGAATTTGTGGATCTCCTTACATTAATATGTAAACTTTCTTTAAAATCTGCCTCCATTCCTGAGGACTGGAAGGTAGCTAATGTCACTCCCATCTTTAAAAAGGGCTCCAGGGGAGATCCGGGAAATTACAGGCCAGTCAGTCTGACGTCGATACCGGGCAAGTTGGTGGAAACTGTTATCAAGGAAAGAATTAGTAGGCACATTGATGAACAAAAACTATTGAGGCAGACTCAGCATGGGTTCTGTAAGGGAAGATCTTGTCTCATTAACTTATTAGTGTTTTTTGAGGGAGTGAACAAACATGTGGGCAAGGGGGACCCAATAGATGTTATTTACCTTGACTTCCAGAAAGCTTTTAATACAGTTCCTCATCAAAGGCTCCTAAGTAAGCTCAATAGTCATGGGATAAAAGGATAAGTCCTCTTGTGGATCAGAAACTGGCTTGTAAATAGGAAACAGAGAGTGAATATAAATGGGAAACTTTCTCAGTGGAGGATGGTAAGCAGTGGGGTACCACAGGTATTGGTACTCGGTCCGATGCTTTTTAACTTGTTTATTAACGATTTAGAATTGGGAGTAAGCAGTGAAGTGATTAAATTTGCAGATGATACAAAGTTGTTCAGGGTGGTGACAACCAGGGACGATGAGGCACTCCAAAGGGATCTGTCGAGGATAGGTGAGTGGGCGTCAATGTGACAAATGGGGTTCAATGTGGCCAAGTGCAATGTGATGCACATTGGAGCCAAAAATCCTAAATATAAATACACATTGATGGGATCTGAACTAGCAGAGACTGACCAAGAGAGAGATCTTGGAGTCGTAGTAGATAACTCACTGAAAATGTCTAGACAGTGTGTAGCTGCAATAAAGAAGGCCAACGCTATGCTGGGGATTATTAGGAAGGGAACTGAAAACAAATCAGCCAGTATCATAATACCCCTGTATAAATCATTGGTGTGACCTCATTTGGAATACTGTGTAAAGTTTTGCTCGCCACACCTCAAAAAGGATGTTATAGCATTGGAAAAAGTGCAGAGAAGGGCAACTAGAATGATAAAAGGGTTGGAAGAAAGGTTAAAATACTTGGGGCTCTTTAGCTTGGAGAAACGATGGCTGAGAGGTGACATGATCGAGGTTTATAAGATTATGCATGGGATAGAGCAGGTTGAGAAAGAAGTACTTTTTTGCTTTCTCACAATACAAGAACTCGTGGGCACTCTATGAAATTGCTGAGCAATCGGGTTGGAACAAATAAAAGGAATTACTTCTTCACCCAAAGAGTGATTAACATATGGAATTCACTGCCACAGGAGGTGGTGGCAGGTACAAGCATAGACAGTTTCAAGAGGGAATTAGATAAACATATGGAGTAGAAGTCCATCAGTGGCTATTAGCCACAAGGTATAGATAGGAACTCTCAGTCTGGGGCAGGTGATGCACTCTATTCTTGGTGCTGGGGGGGCAGCAATGGGAGGACTTCTAGTGTCCTGGCCCCGCTGCTGGACCTCCTGATGGCACCTGGTATTTTTGGCCACTGTGTGACAGAGTGTTGGACTAGATGGGCCATTGGCCTGATTCAACATTGGCTTCTCTTATGTTCTTATGTTCTTATGAGGAATGGTTTCATAGAGTCTTGGGGTGTTCCTATTGGTATTTAAAAATAAATCATTGCAACAGTTTCTGAAGGAAATTCTGCATTAGGTTTAATAACACAGGTGACGACCAGTGACAATTGGTTTGGCTTGGATTTTTTTAAAAATAATTTTTATTGTTTTAAGATAAAAGGACAAGACATACCTACATACAAACATATATGGGATTAATCAAAACAACATTATATCTCTTAAACTGCCTCATACATAAATATCTAATTCGCTATCTTACCTTTAAGCCTATTAAAGTTATTGCAAACCTATATTATAACAATGTATATTTTCTACTAATTAAGCATTCTCTAGGCATTCCATTATATTTTTCTATTAATATAATCAAAAATATCTTGGCTTTTCTTAAACACTTTCTACTTAAATTTTGTCATCTATAACGTATTTTATTTAGCAGTCCTAGCTTAATGTACCATTACATATGTTAGGATTTAATATTTTTAAACATGTTTCTTTAATCTCTCTTAGGCATTTATAGTTCAAATTTAACTTCCATTAAATAATTTTAATATAAGTCAATTCACCATATTTATACCAATACATTCCATCATAACTAGTCTCAATCAATTTCATACAAATAAATTCCTAACCTAGCCTTACATATCTTAATTTCTTTATAAGGTTAAGATTTGTTTCCCTAATCCCTCTTGGGCCTTTTTAGTTATACAATCTTACTAATACAATTTAGACTTCTAATATCATCTTTTACAGTAAGTAGTTAAACATTTTCAATTTATCTTCCAATTCCTTTAATATAAATCCATGTTCTATACATGTACACAAACAGATTCCAGCAGAGCCAATCACAATTAAAAACCATACAAAGAAATTTCTTAGATCAAATTTACATATAAAATTTGACTCTTCTTTTTCTGGTTCCCTCTCTTCACCAATGTCTTAGATCTACATCTCTTGTTTATATAGGTGGAAAGACTGTCATCTAAAATTTTCCATCTGTATTCCATTCTAGAAGCAGTTGGGGATTCGATGAGCTTCTTTTTGTCTTCTCTCTGAGTAATTTTTCCTTTTGCTGTTTTGAAGATTTCAACCTTTATCTGCCTTTTAATAACTCTATTATAGTCCTCTGTCATAATCTTCTCTTTTCTTTTTAGTATGTTCATCCTTCTATAAGGTGGATCCTCTTGCTTATAGAATTGATACTGTTGCTTCTAGAATTGCTCTGTCTCTGTCTCTTGCTGGGAAATCTTGATCTCCATTGTAGTTTGTGTTGATATGTTTCCCTTCTTGTCTTGTATTAAATCAAGAGCTTCTTGGACCGCCAAATTAATTGTATCCACAATTAGGTGCTTTAGCCTCTCCCAATATATCTATGTCAACATAATGTCAGCATTGTTCTTTGGGGCTGTCTCTGTCAGCAGTCTTTTATATGTACCTTGTACAATCATTTTGGCACAATATCAAAATCCTGCTCAACCCAACAAAATGGAAGTCACTAGCTCTGTTTTTTCAATAGTCTCTAGAACATTGATCGCACTTCTGAGATAAGTTCTACAGCAGACATATTAGCCAGCAAGAATCCTTCAACATGGATCAGATGTTTTGCCTTCTTAAAATTGAGTCTGCATACAATAAGATTTTATAATTCCCACAGTAAAGCTGATATCATATAAAGTTGTTATCAATTGAGAGAGTCAGTTTTAAATGTTCCTCTTTCTTCCAAAGAAAAGAGTTTATAATCCTTTTGACAAGATATGTTCCCCAATAAGGTAATTTAATTATTCCTCTTTAAAGAGCTAAGTAAGAGTAAGAGTTCCATAGAGCATCTAGATCCAAAAGCCAGAAGCAGCCGGAAAAAGCCAGAGTTTAAACGAAATTATACTCTAAGAAACGGTCTTAAAAACTCACACAACAGCCTTTGTATCTCTTTTGCCCTGCTCTAAAGGAAGTTTTAGTACAGTTTTTCTTCGTTAACTCATCCCAGCCGCCAAGAGAAGAAAGGTGGGGGGGAGTTTCCACCTCTCTTTCTTCTGTCCTTTTAAAAGCTTGAAGAGGCATAGCCAAATAATCATTATATGTTCCAATATTACTTTTACAAGTACTCACGGTAGGTATCTTCATCGACGTTACAGATGAGGCACAAAATAACTCTCATTGCAAGTGGTTGATCATGTCTTTTCACTCAATGGCTGCCAAAGAGCATTCTCTCACAGGTCTCTGCATCAGGATGATCTGGGGCTTTCTCACACACCGCCATGCGCGAGCAGCCCCTGATCAAGTCCTCTGCAAAGAGCCCCCCTCTGGGAGGGATCAGTGGGGTCCAGATTGCTCTGGATCCCCTCTTAAGGACCTGGAGATTCGGTGATCCATGGGAGCTCTCCCGGGATCATCCAAAGGCAACACACTACAAACCAGAAGTCCAGTTTGGCTTGGATTTTCCGGTTCTGCTGGGCTTACCACATTGGCCCATGATTATGCTAGGATTCTTTCATTTGACATTGGTTCTATTGGTTTTGTTGGTTCTTTCTGCATGTTGAGGCTCTTGTGTGTTTGGCTACTGGCTTTTTTGCCCTGGAAAAAGCATGGATTTCCCCCCCCAAAAAGAAGCAATGGAGACAAATAGATTGGCTGGGGATACCTTGTTCAGAGGAAAGGGACCCCTTGATGCAATTCACTTGAAACTTCAGAAGTGAGACAGGTGGCAACTATAGATAGGGTTTTTAAAAAATCAGTAGTGATACCACACTTGTTAAATGTCTTTCCCCTTAAGGTTTACTTGGAGTCTACGTTGCTTTCTTATAGGTGCCAGGTCAAAAGGTTTCTGTTCATCCAGGCTTTTAATTAAGAGTTGATTTTTAAAGTATTAGTTTAGTCTGTAAACGCTTATTTTAACCTGTCAGTGGTCTGTTCTTATGGTCAATGTTTTATGCTGAGCTTGGGTGTTTTTAATTATGGATTTTAATATCATTTTAGTTTTATTTTGTAAACTGCCTCTGCCAGTTTCCTGGAGATGCAGCATAAAAATGTTCTAGATAAATAATGTCACTGAATTAGGACAACAAACAAATGTTTATTACTATCCCCACCACCAAGAAGCATATATTTTAACTCCTGAGCAACAATTATCCCTGTCTGCTCCTTCAGGTTCTCCCTTTTTAAGCAAAATGTTGTGGTCACCAAGATTCATGTTCTATATATGGGCAAATAAGAAATATTTCTATGATTACGTATCTTTTTAAAATAGTGAATTGGTGTTATTTTGCAGTAATTCCCTTATGATTGAGTTTATGATTGTGAAGCTTCTTCATATTTAATCATCCCTCTTACCCATGCCACACTGTAGAGTGGATATTTCAACAGTATATTGGTTTTTATTTTAATTTTATTTCAGTCTTTTTAATAGCTTGGCTACTATGTGCTTTAATGTGTACACATATGCATATAGATAAAGAAATATATAAATTGCTGTCTCCTGATATGACAATTCTACCCTTTTTACTTTGCACTTTACTTTTTACTGTCTAGAAATACACCAGTGCCTTTGTCCTGTTCTTTAGGATACTTGGAATAAATTGAAACATTATATACTATAAATTCAGCAGCCACAGTCCTTCAAAGATCTGTGTCATTATTCTTTCAAGTAGTTTGGAGAAGGACTATTGCAAAATTACTTCTTTTGCATGGATAAATTACAAATGATGCCCTAAGATTTTGACAGAACTATATATTACAGTTGATCCATTAAAGAAATAGGTATATTTTCTAAAGCTAATACTAAAAATAACTCTGTTTTGGAAGAATATTTGCTTCTTCAGCAGTTATGAAGGTCTGTAAATATTTACATTTTTGTCATAAAAAATCAAGCGTATTTTGAAATTGTTCAATCAGCTGTGCTTTCATAATTCTTCTAAGGGCTAGGCTGTCTTTCTCCATCCCAAATATTTATTTATGGGAAGAGTGTGCGGCTCAGTGGTGGAATGTCTGCTTGGTATGCAGAAAGTCCCAGGTTCAATGCCTGGCACCTCCAGTTAAAAGGATCTGGTAAGAAGGTGATATGAATGATGTCAGCCTGAGACCCCAGAGAACCACTGCCAATCTGAGTAGACAATACTCAGGACCAAGAGTCTGATTAAGTATAAGGCAGCTTCAGATATGTTCATATGTGTTCATGCTTTGAAATCTTTTCTCCTGGTTTTGTAACTCCATAACCATTATCAGAATAATAATTTGCTGGCAAGTTTCACTGCTGCTGTACAAAAAGATCTGGTTAGTCAGAATCAGTGGTTGTTGTATGGATAGAAATGGTATCATCAGAGCTAACACAGAGAGAGTTTAATACAGAAGTGAAATAAATTATTACTTCAATCTGAGGGGAGGGTTTATTTTATTTTATTTATTTACTTCATTTATATTCTGCCTTTCTATTCAACCAAAGTGCCTTACATCATTCCCATTTCTCTGTGAGGTAGATAAGGTTGAGATTCTTTGACACACCTAGCTTCAATGGCAGAGGGTGGATTCAAATATGAATCTCTCCATTCCTAGTCCATCATTCTCTGCCTTGCTGGTTAGAGATCAAAGCACAAAACAGAAACTCTTTCACTAAATCAGGCCTATAGAACATTTGGCCCACAAAGCTAACTGACCAGTTAAGAATTCAGTCCATCAGAGGGTCAAAGCCTCCTGTATGTCATTTCTAGCTCTTTCAAATCAGAGCTTTAGGTGTGGGAGGATTGTCATTGGCCCAGCCCTGGTGAGGGCCTGCTTGCTTATGGTCCTCTAACTGCATTGTGGTGAATGGGAAAATCTAGGATTTTAGTTCGTTTTACAAGGAAGTTTTTTGGGGATGAGGGGGTAAGTCAAGGATTATCTGTATCAATTACAGTTTTCTTCTATAACACAGGAATGATTTACTTATTATGGAAAATATATGAGGTATAATAAATCATTTTTACTACTTGAAAACTTCCACTTCTTTAATAATGTATTTCTTTGAGTGTATGAATTCAGCAATAAGAGCTTCTGGAGAGTCAATTGATGATCATGTATTCTGAGTACTTGTTATCTATATACCTAATTCTCAGCAGTCCCCTCTGTGTATAGATACTTATTTCTGCAGATAGAGAGCACAGTCTCCAACGGTTTTTCTACAGACTCAGGAGATTCTGTAGGTGTGCAGAAAAATCCAAAAGGTTTAAAAAAAAAACTTGGGGAGGGTTGAATCCCCCCATACCTTTTGAAATGGCCACCACAGGGTTACACTCCAGACCCTACCACATTGACAGTGAGAGATAAGACTGATAGCCTGGGGGGGGGAGCAAAAAGCAGAACTGGATCTGGGATTGGGAAGGATTCCTCCTGCAGTATGAATGGCTAAATATAGCAGGGGGTTGGAGCCAGACCTGGGGCTAGGTTTGTCCACTCCAGGTTGGGAAATTCCTGGAGATTCTGTGATAAAGTCTGAGGAGTGCAGAGTTTAGGAAGGGGAGATGCCTCAGTTGGTATACCCATTTTCTCCATGGGGACGGATCTGTTGTCTGGGGTTCAGTTGTAGTTATGGGGGATCTCCAGGCTGCAAACCTAAGCCTGAAGGCTGGCAAACCTAGATCTAGCAGAACCCTCTGGATGACTTGATACCACCTGGCTTGCATAGTTCATCTAGGCCTGGCTGCTTGCTACTGTTCAACAGCAACCACCCTATGAAAGTCAGTGTAGTATAATGGTCAGAGCTTCAGAGTAGGCTTTTCAGGACCCAGGTTTAGATCCCCATCTTGCTGTGGAAGCTCACTGGGTGATTTTACACCGGACACATACTTTCAGCCTAACCCACCTCATAGGGCTGTTATGTGGATAAAATGGAGAGAATAATGTAAACTGCTTTAGTACCCACTGTGGAGAATGATCATAGCTTTCCTCAGTAAAGGCTTCAGGGGGTAATGAGATGGAAAGCTGAAGACAGGGGGGCAGATAAAGGAAGGTTGGCTGTTGGGTGGGAAGGAGAGAGGGAGGCCAACTCCAGGTTGGGAAATCCCTGGATATTTGAGGGGTAGAACCTGGGGATGGTGAGGATTGAGGCAGGGAGGGACAGATATAATGTCATAGACTCCACCCTCCAAAGCAGTCATTCTGCCAGAAGAACTAATGTTGCCAGCCTCCAGGTGAGGGCTGGAGATCTCCTGGAATTACAGCAGATCCCCAGATGACAGAGATCAGTTCCCCCCAAGAAAATGGCTGTTCTGAAGGGTGGAGATTATGGTATTAGACCTGCTGAGGTAACTTCCAAGTTCAAACCTCATCCTCCCAAGACTCCACCCTCAAATCTCCAGGAATTTCCCAACTTGGAGCTGACAACTCTAAGAGGAACTGATCTCTGTTTTTGGTCAATCCATTATGATTCCTGGAGAGTGGCTGCTGCCACTGCTGCTGGGGGAGGGGAAGTAGGTGGGAGGCCAGAAGAGTGACAGGGGCATAAAGAGTGATGGGGTGGGGGCAGAAAGGAAGTGTCAAGTATAGAGGGGGGAAGAGAGAGAGTAAGAAAAGGGGTAGGCAGGAAGGAGAAAGAGTGTAAGAGAAGTGGGGGGAGACAGGAAGAAGCAGAGGTGGAGGAAATGGGATAGCCCCTCCTGCAAGTTTGTTGTGAGTCTTCGCTTGTCCTTTATATTAAGTTTTTTTATATATATGACTTATAACGCATAGCAGACGGCTGCATTTTCTGAAATGAGTTTACTAGAGAGGAAGCTCTCCAATATTTTTTCTCACTGATCAGTTTTTTAAAATTATCTAAGTGTTGCTAGAGGCTTATTCCAGCCATTTGTAGAATCATGTAATCCATAAAATACTTCTTTAATTGTGTGCATAATTTTAACTCATCTAAAGCTGTTATCCTAAGTACACTAATTTGGAAGTAATTGCCACAGAAACTTATGGAACTTATTTTGAAATAAAAGTTTTCAAAAACATAATGAAGATACATTTGTAAAAAAAGTATTTGAAAGCAATGGCCAGAGTATTCAGGAGTGTTGAGTGAGAGCCCCACTGAGTAGCTCCCACCCACAGCTTCTCCCCTTTGGCTGGACAAATTCCCCTTGTTCTGTTTTCCAGGTCTTTTATTCTGTCCCTGCAGTAGCCAAGACATTATGTTTTATCCAGCACAATAGTTTGATTGTTAGGAGCCTGCAGTGTAATTATTGTTCTGTGCACTAGGATTCATTGTTGGTGCCAGACAGGGTGTTGACAGTAGCTGTTCACTGGCTAACCAAGATCATAAAAGATAATAAAAAAGGGACACACAAGAACAGGAGACAAAGACAATGTATGAGGTGTATATGTGGGTCGCTTGCCATTTCCTTATCGTGGCAAGGAGTTCAAGCAACATTACAATCTTAACAAGACTTTGGCTTTAAAAAAGAGGTTCTTGAAGTCCAAATCCTTTATAAATTCAGTATACTTAGTATTATTATTATTAATCCTGAATAGCATATTCCAAATATTTTAAAGATAGCAAAAAATGTGAAAATCTTCAGAGAAAACACAACCAAAATTATTTTCAAATACTTAGATGCAGATATCAATTACAACTCTTCTACAAACAGTTTCAAAAAATAACTGTATTCTATATATTATATATCCCAATAATTTATAAATACAGTAAAGAACATTTTAACCCCCTTATTAAACAAACAGCAAATCATCTCAGTACATGGTAAGGTGGCTTATAATAAATCAGACACAACAGACATGAGAATAATAGCAATAATACTAATTTCTCAGTCTCTTTCACAGGCAGAAGTTCTTAAAGTGCTTTGGATACACAGAAAGGCAGGGCTGAGCTGATTGTCTTACTCAGCCCCCTCCCCAGTTAGAACACACACTCCATTGAGAGCAGCAGATTCTAAGGCAGAAGCTCATATATAGGGATGGACACGGACCTTGTCATGAACCTAATTCCATGACAAACATAGCCGGTGAGTGGTTCGTGAACCAAGGTTCATGCCCATCCCTATCTATGAACTTCCCATGACCCTCCATGTGGTTTTTGGAGGTTCATGGGGTTTGTGGTGGGAAGTGGAGGGAACGAGAGAGATCATTGAAATGGCTAGCATCCATTTCAGCCTAACAGCAGGGCTGGTGCATCCATCAGCTGTTAGGCTGAAATACTCACTTCCAAGTGTTCCCTTTAAATGGTTTTTGCATTCAGCACCATATGCAAGTGAAGTCCAAGCACAAGTTCACCCAGAAGAGGTGAGCTCACTGCCTGGACTTCACTCTCACTCAGTACCACTTGCAAAAGCCATTTAAAGGGAACATTCCCTTTAAATTACTTTTGCAAGATCTCCCCCCCTTTAATTCTATTGGCCTTGAGGAGCCACTTCCAGCAGAAAGGAGGGAGGGAAGATCTCCCAGGAAGGGAGGCCTTACCCCCCCCCTTCCATTCTGCTGGCCTTGGGGAGCCACTGCCCACAGAAAGGAATGAGGGAAGATCTCCCTGTCACATTACAAACCTCACAAAGCAAACCAGTTCATTAAATGGTGAGGTTTATGGATTGTGGTTGGTGTGACCCCATGAACCAGGATGAGCCTTTCTTTTCCCGGTTCATGCCCATCTCTACTCATATATCTCATCAGTACACTATGCTTTCACATTGCTGCAAACAGCAGTTCCTTGACACTGTTTTAAGTCAGGAAAATGTCACTGGGAGAGACACATGCCTGTGTTCCAAATCCAAATCAGGTGATCCCAGTTAATCCCCAAGTATAAGGGCAGTTCAGCACAGCAGATAGCTCTGAATGGACATACCACATCCTGTGGAATTAATAGTGGTTCTTTTAGTGCCTCGAGCATAGGAGAGTAAACCTGAGCCTTCACCTGGCTGGAACACACCTTTCCTCTAGAAACAGAAAAGTGAATAATAAACTTAATATCCCTAACACGTTGAATTCCATTCCTGTTTATATCTTCTTCTATATATCTAATTCCCAAGTGGCCCCCTGTGTGTGGATATCTAAATCCGCACATCGGGGGCACTTGGGGGTTAGGGAGATTTTCCTGCGCACGTGGGACAGTCCCCAGGTGTGCAGAAAAATCTAAAAAGTTGAAAAAAGTATACGAGGATATTTAAATCCCAGAAAAAGTAAAATCCCAGAAAAAGCTCTGCGAACTGCCTCACTGTCGTCGCTGCTGCCACCGCCACCACAAGGGATGGGAGGGCAGGAGAAGGCTTGGAGGGCCAGTTGGCCTCGCCACTGCTGTGGTGGAGGGAGGAAGGAAGGAGGAAGCTTGGCAGGCGACTGGCCTTGCCTGTCAGGCACTTCGGCTAGTCAGTCAAACACCAGGCCTCATAGCAAAGGATAATGTTTATTGAACTGCAATAATAAAGTGCTAGAACATAAGCATTGTTAAGAATGACCTATACAAAGAGAACATCTAGGGTTATACTCTAAGGGGGAAAAGCCCCCCTCTGCCTTCTACCAATAGTGACAGAGCCCGAGCGCGCGAAAGATCAAAAAGGTGCTATGTTACTACATTCCCACAAAGCAATAATTCCCATGCCTAGCTGTTGTCTTAAGAAACAGAAAGGAGACACACAGCCTGGCTTTCAAGGCCATTTGGCCTAGGCGAGATGAAGATTGCACCGTCTCCCAGGCAACCCCGTCACCTCCCCGCATACCAGAGAAAATACAGATACATGCATTGACAACTTCCCTCCTCCCCTCACCCCTATGGCAGGGATACCTGACTGGCCTCGCCTCCGCCACTGCTGCTGGGGAGGGAGGAAGGGGGAGGCTTGGTGGGCTGGCTGGCCTCCCCACCACCGTGCTGCTGCTGCTCAGAAGGGAGGGAGGGGGAAGCTTGGCAGGCTGGCCTCGCCGCCACCACTGCTGCTAGGGAGGGAGAAACTTGGCAGTCGGCTGGCCTTGCCACTGCCGCTGCTGCTGCTGGGGGACGGGAGGGAGGGGGAAGCTTGGTGGGCCAGAATACTCCCCCCCGCGAGTACTGTGGGTCCCACCTCTTGTATCCTATAATCCACATTGTAGTCTTTGTAGTCTTTTCTGTTGAATTTTTAGAATATTGTTTTAAACCTTTTTATTTCCCCCAGAAGATGTATAACTTTCCTATTCAACTGGGGATCAGTACACGAGTCAGTCTTACCTTGCCCTTTTTTTTTAGTGTGGATTCACTTCTCTCCCAAATATGGAGCCTTTGTACCATCTGATTCAGATACTACTATTTCTTATATATTCATTAATACCCGTGTCTTGTATAATATAAAAATTAGCCACTGACAGAAACATTTTCCCCTGAGTCCTAGCTGATTCTCTATTCCAGAATTACTTTGCATAGTTTACACATGTATGTTATCTGTTTGAATAGATAGTTATTGTGACCAGCTACAACAAAGACTGTATCATCAGTAAGGAATTGGAAATGCAGCTTTTGGTCAGAATACTAAGGATAGAGTTATGCTTATTGTTAGTTTGTTCCACAGTTGCTTGTAATAAATCCTGAGTAACTGAAGCTAGGCCTAGTCCAATGTTTGATTTTGCTAGTGATTGTTAAAGTACACTGATCCTGAGTTAAAATGGGCTGGAGTTTTCAAAGATCCAGCTTTTCCCCTCCTGATTGCTCTCCAGATCTCTGAAAGATGCAGTCCTGGGAATCATAGAATCATAGAATGTTAGAGTTGGAAGGGACCTTGCAGGCCATCTAGTCCAACCCCCTGCACTCTGCAGGAACACAGGAAACTAAGGGAAGTCTTCCACCATCTACAGCCTTTTCATCTGCCAATTCTTCTCTTTCTTGATTTCCCAAACTTTAACAATACTGTCTGGCCCTGGGAGGATAAAGGATAGTAAACAACAGCCAAGCAGAAAGCCAAGGACTTTTTCTATTTGTCTGCGGTTCTTGGATCACCTCAGTATAATGTTTGGGGCACACAAATTAAAATGAGAATCCTGGTTTTTGTTGTTGTTTTTGTTTCTCTTGAAGTTGTTGTAGTTTATCTTGGTCATTGACCCAACTTTTGCTAGCCAACTTGACTACCATTTTCTCATCTTCATAACTACACAATCTGGGAAAGTGAGATGAAGGTAGAAGAACTGTGGTTATAGTGGAGAAGATTAGTTATGGTACAGACCTGGTGCTGGACTATTACATGCAGAACTGAATTTTGAAGGGAGGTTGATTTTGACTTGTAATGACTCAGGGATTTTCTTCCTTGGTGAGTTTGCTTCAAACATTCTATCACCTCATTTGAAAATTTACTGCTACTACTGGTCTTTCCCAACACCCCTATATTCTCCCATCTAGTAATCTGTACAGGGCACATGAATGTCCATAATTCTTTCTCCATTCATGCAGGGAGTATGCAGATCTGTTTTTATTACTAAAATTAATCAAGATACATTAAAAATTAAATATTGATATACGACTTTTAATCTAGTTGATCAGTAATGAATGTTACCCGTATTTTTCATGTGTGTGTTGTTGTTTTTACGCCCTCTCTTTTTCGTTCGTTTCTTTCTTTTTAGGTTGGAACATTGGAATAAAGTTCCTTAGTGTTAAAATGTCCAACCCATGGGAACTGAGGGAATATCAATAATAATTAATAATATACAATAATATTATTCTGTATTATTAATGGAATATTCTGCTTTGAGGGGGGAAGAATCGTTGTGACTAGATATGATTTCCTAAATTGAGAACTATGATTATTTTTCAGAATCTTAAAAGTAGACATTAGGAATTTAAGAACCCTAATTTGTTTCTAACCTTACTGTATTCCACTGCTATAAGATGATACAAGTATATGCTTTTACTTGCTAACCACTATTGTACTAAATCCTTGCCTTTCATAAATATCTTCAAGGGCCACACTTTTCACGTTTTGCATCTGAACGGCTGTTATTTCAAAATGATTTTCAGATCTTCTCACAGAGTCATAGAAATGGATAAGGATTCAAATTGTGTGGAGGCTTTTACACATCAGTTTCTCGAACCGTACATGAATTTATTTCCATTCCAGGTGGGACAGCATCCAGACAGAAAGGATTTCTGGGCTGTATTCGTTCTTTGCAGCTAAATGGAGGAGCACTTGATTTGGAAGAGAGAGCAAAGATAACCCCAGGCGTAGAACCAAGTTGCCCTGGACATTGTAGCAGCTACAGTAGCTTATGCCACAATGGAGGAAAATGCAAAGAGAGATTCAGTGGATTCTCTTGTGACTGTACTTTGTCTGCCTATGAGGGACCATTCTGTAAGAAAGGCAAGCATAAACTGTACATTTAAAATATCAATCTAATTATATCAATTGATGTGCATGTTTTAGTTCAGATTTTAGTTTTCTTAAATTGTTACTAATATTTATTAAATACTGTGGTGTTATTTCTATTTTTTAGAAGTTTGTTGAATATTTTTCTAATCTTTTTCTAATCTTTATCTAACATCAGTAACTCTGGAGGTTACTCTGGCAGCTATCCTGTTGGACTGCCGATAAGCTTCTTATGTGGGTCTTCCACAGGATTGTGCTTTTTAAAGCTGACAGCTACAGTAATCGGTAGCATAAGAGTTCCCTGTATGATGCAATTCTACTACTATTTAGGGCATGTTGCTAAAACCTCTGCAAGCAGGTATATGCAGAGTAGTCCTATTGGCATTAATGAACTTAATGACGTCAAGGCTTTTTTTGAACTATCTTTAAGGTTATTTGAGAGTGTTACCTATCTAGAATCTGAAGAAGTGAGCAGTAACTCACAAAAGCTCATACCCTACCACATATTTTGTTAGTCTTTAAGGTGCTACTGGACTCTTGTTCTTTTTTACTGCTGCAGACAGACTAA
This sequence comes from Gekko gecko, assembly GCA_029375565.1. Taxonomy (NCBI): domain Eukaryota; kingdom Metazoa; phylum Chordata; class Lepidosauria; order Squamata; family Gekkonidae; genus Gekko; species Gekko gecko. The sequence continues at coordinate 102,628,081 of JAPDNY010000007.1, forward strand.
CATGGCAACTCATCTTGATCTATTACCTATCTAGACTCCACTTTAAGCCAATTCTTATATGTCAGTGTTTCACTTTTTTAGCAGCACTTTTAAACATTTACAGCTGCCTCTCTAATTAACTCTAATTGGCTTTTCAGCACGTCAGACATAAAATTTATGTTTGAAAAGATTAGGTGTGGAGATATGGTTGTATTTGTGCTTATTGAAATTTTCATTTTATTTTTGCTTAATGAAATATAAATGGAAATGTGTCCTAAAGTTAAAGGAGATAAAATATTTAAAGTTCAGTTCTGAATAGTCAATTGGACTGCCTGCCCCTATAGGCAAACTGTGAAGGTCTCAGCATCTCTTTCTGTACCCAGTCAACAGCTGAAGCAAAGCAGGGATGAAGCTGAAGTGCTTCGTGTTGAGATGAGATGGCTATGAGGTAGAAAAGCCAAAGTGAGGTCTTTCCCAGAAAAGCAGTCTGAAGAGTATGTAGCCAAGCTTGCAGGACTGGAGATCAGAAAAAGATCTGGCTAAATATTAGCAAGGCAGAGAGCTTGTGAAATTGCTCAGTGGTAAGGATGTCTGTGATTTGAATGGAACAAGACTCCAAGCCAATCTCAGAAGGTTTTCTCCTTGGCTAGCAGGCATGAGATATACTAATATGGCTGGAAATTGGCTTGGTCTTAGAATTTCCCTATATCCATGAACAATGAGTGGCTCTCAAGAATAAACACTGATAAATCATGACTAATTTCTCAACAATTGTGCTAATCAGTAGTTCTGAATAAAGATTCTATTGTGTTATTTTTAAAAAAATCAATGGGTTTATTTCAGGATTATATTAACAAAATAAAACTGAAATTGTTTCAGAGATCTCTGCATATTTTAGAGCTGGCTCTTCAGTAACATACAATTTTCAGGAGTCATATACCTTGGCTAAGAATTCAAGTTCTCATGCAGCTTCATTTCATCCTGATATGCCACTAATTAGAGAAGCTATCACATTTACATTTCGAACCACATGGGCTCCAAGCTTACTTCTTTATGTAAGCTCCTTCTATAAGGAGTATCTTTCAATTATTCTCGCCAAAAATGGTGAGTATGCCCTTTTTAATGATTTATCAAAGGTACCATTTCAATCAATGTTAATGTTTATAATACTTTCACTTATCAAGCTACTTTCTAATCCTTATCTTGTTTATATTATTGTTAAATTTCCTTGGTATCAAAAGGGATGCTAGGCTAAAAAGTGCTTCTTTTACAGTATGGCTTCATACATTCAGGTCTGCAGGGTGTATGAAGATGTATGTTCATAATATGGAAATGGTCTCATTAGTGAATGCTATATATTTTGGCCAAAAAGAAAGACTGAAGCATAATTATCTTCATATCCAGGGACCTACAAATCTTAGAGAGTGCTATGTCCAACTGGCTAAAGTCTAGGAAGAGAAGTGCTTCTTGTTCCTTTATTTATTTTATTAAATAGAAGGAGCTGTGGGGCAAAATCCTTCATTATTGTGACCATAATATTAAGATGTTCTGTCTCAAGAAAAGTCTGTTAGAGCTTGATAATTTCGAAAGAAACAAGTTAATTTTTAAAAGTTAAGTGGACATTCTAAGTCAGATCTAATTTTATTTATCTGGTTTTATTATGTTGATTTATCATTGTAATGATTTTCAGTGTTGTTAACATAATTTTCCTTAACAAGAACAGCATGATGGATTTTTAGAATAAATGAAAAAAGTACCACATGCATGCCTTATCAAATATGCAAACATGAAGACAAGTAGATACAATCCTTGTGTGGACCATAACCACAAGAGATAAAAAAAAAATGTTCAGAGGTCAACCAGTGACTTTATGCCTGGGGATGGAAATAATTGTAGACCATATATGTGTATTTGCAATCACAACAACACTTTTTGGAATCCCCCCAATTTTGGATATATAGAATATAGATGCATACTTGTGAAAAGGGCAAGAGAAAGCTCAAGAACATTGTGTAGGAAATGTACTAATTGGAAGGTTCAGAGGCAGTTGGTACTCTCTAGCACTTCAGCTGCACACAATTAGGCTAGCAAGGTCACTGTGTTCTAGCTGTCTCTGACTATCTCTGGGAAGATTTCTGTAGGCCTCTCTGCAGCCTGAAACAAGGATTTTATTTCTCAGAGCAAAGCAAGGAAACATTTTTCTTTACAGGTATCTGTGACTGAACCTGGAAGCAGAGTTTACAAAGACAGATTAGATTCTGCTGTTGTACCCAAGGACATGTTTCCACCTAGCATTTTCCCTATCTGAGTTGACTAAATTGATCTTGTTAGAGATCCCCATATTTCAGGGGACTTCAATGTTCACTACAAGTCTCCTTTGTCTAGTGTAGTGAGAACATTGTGGTCTCCATAATGACCATAAGACTGTCTCAATTTCTTTCCTAGCACAGACAGGAAGACATAGGCATAAAGTAAGGGAGGCTCGGGGGCTTGGGCTTTTCCCAAATTTTTCAGGAAAAGCACTTAGCCTCCCTTAGGCAACCAGTGCCAGGCAATATTGAGTTTAAAACTTTCCCCTGTGTTTTTTTTCTTCTGGGCTTAGAAAGAAGGAAGTCAGGCTCACCTTCTTACAAATGCTAATTAAGCTAGCAGGATAGACAATGGGATGGTTAAACATCCCTCTCCCTTCTCCAAGCATATATGAAGATGCACCAAATGCCAAAGAATCTTTAGAAAGACAGATCTCTGGAGACAGGAAAAGTTGAGCTGGGAAAGAGATTTGATAACATTCCTTGCAACAGGAAGAGAAGGGCAGCTGGATCCATCAGGTTTTTGGTTATATCTTTGCACAGTCTAGGTTAATAACCAAAGTTTTTGATATCCAGAACATATCAGTCCTTGAATATGTTTGGTATCTGTTGGAAATGAAAGTATAGTCCTTAATCCTGGCTGTCTCCTCCACCCACTTTCAATATAGCAATAGTCAGACTGCAAAGTCTCTGTTGGGCCCAACTTACTTGCTGGGCTCCAGTCTACATTGGGGGGGGGGTATACCTTTATTTTATTTTACTTGGTTCTATATATCCTTGACTGAAAACAGTTGTTGTTTTTCATGGTGTATGTGGGGAGGGCTGCTTCAACCACTCCTAAGCTCTTCTTTCAATTTCAATTTCATTTTTAAATGGCAAGTCCATCTGCATGGACAAGATTGGAGGAGACATGCAGATCAGAGGCCTTTTAAAATTTCCTTTTGCCCTGTGTGTAGCCCAGAGAGAACATTGACAAGAAATGTGCACTTTGTACATGTTTCAAAGGGGCAACTGTCAGGGATGTATAAAAGGAATGACAGGATTGCCCATTGGAAACAATGGGAGAGGCTTGAAGGCCCATTGGAGATAATGGGAGCCAGGAATGCCAGTTTACTTGCATGGGCTCCACTGAAATACATTGCAGCACAAAAAAAGTTGCAAAGCAAGTGTGGAATGATTCTTCCATTAAGATCTTTTGGCCCAGATAGGCTACTCTGGGACTGGAATGACAGCCCAGAGTGGGAAGACACTCCCTAGGGATAGAATCTGTGATCTGGGACTAGAATGACAGCCCCCAGAGTGGAATGATGATCCCTAGCAATCTGTGATGCCATAATTTAGTAAATTTCAGTACGAAGTCACCCTTGTGAATAAGGCAGAAACCAGACTCCTGTAAATGAACATCCAGAAAAACTTTTAAAATGTTCCCCTACAGGCTTTTCTGTGTTGCCTTCCTTACTGACAAATTTGTGACCATTTTGTTTGTCTTATGCACATGGTATGTATATTTGCAGATCTTAAAAGTGACTATTCTAGAAGTGAATTTTAAAAAAGGACACAGCAGGAGACCACTGAGATACTACTCTAACCATTGGACAACTCCCACCTTTTCCTGGTTTAGCCCAGCCCAGGGGCATGGCTACAGGGGGTTCCCAGGCCCCCCCTAAATCACACATGGCTCTGCCTCCATAGATAGTGACAATGGCCTGGCTCCTCCCTATGATGTCACTGTGCCTCAGTTCTTTTAAGGACCTAAGAACATAAGAGAAGCCAATGTTGGATCAGGCCAATGGCCCATCCAGTCCAACTGTCTGTCACACAGTGGCCAAAAATACCAGGTGCCATCAGGAGGTCCAGCAGTGGGGCCAGGACACTAGAAGCCCTCCCCCACTAGTGTTGCCCCCCCCAAGCACCAAGAATACAGAGCATCACTTGCCCCAGCTTGAGAGTTCCTATCAATACCTTGTGGCTAATAGTCACTGATGGACTTCTGCTCCATATGCTTATCTAATTCCCTCTTGAAGCTGCCCACGCTTGTAGCTGTTGCCAACTCCTGTGGCAGTGAATTCCATGTGTTAATCACTCTTTGGGTGAAGAAGTTTTATCCGTTCTAACCCGACTGCTCAGCAATTTCATTGAGTGCCCACGAGTTCTTGTATTTTGAGAAAGGGAGAAAAGTACTTCTTTCTCAGCCTGCTCTATCCCATGCATAATCTAGCATAGCAATGCCTCTGGCCCGGCCCCAGCCCCTCCTCCTGGGAAATTGAAAAGTCTACACCCCTGGAGGAAGAAATGCTATTTGTGGAGATAATGCAAATAAAAACTAGATAATCTTCAAGCCCCAAAGCAAATGGGAACATCTGATTTGATGTTCTCCTCCATATAATGGTTTGTGGTAAAGAAGTTTTACAAGTACTATACTGTTGTGGACATCACTACCTGATAAAGGTGGACTGAAGATATTAAACAGTGGAGGAGTGTCCTTTTAATATGGTTGTTTGTTCTGTCAGTGCTCTGATGTGCCTCTGGAATGAAGAGGTAACCAACTTGTGGACATGATTACCCCAAAGCATCCTCTCACACTTGGGAGAACTCATTCAGCTCACTGGTTTACTGGGAAGACAAAGGTGATGAAACAGCCAGGACACATTCCTCTTGTCAACTGCCCGACAAAGATTACATAGCAAAATTGGTTACAGTCCTGTTGAAACAGACTTCACCAACCATTATGATAGGTAGAAAGTGGGAGGGGGGGTTAGTTGCCAGGAAAGGCAAATTAGAGTCAAGATGCATAAGTAACTGAGTAATAAATTTAGCTAAAATTGGATTAAAGCAGTTGGTAAGACCTGTGAATAGCAGCAAGTTAGCATACAGATAATAAAAGAGTTAACAAACAGATGCAAGAACTGAGTGACTAAGCATGTGTTGTGAGATAAGGATATGATATCTCTGTTAAGCCCTGAGGGTACCATTGTCCTGAGTGTTGTAATGACTTGTAATTCAGCAATCTCCCATTCTAGTTTGTTTCTGAAACGTTTTTGCAATAAAACAACTACTGGGTCCCCCATTGAGTGCCCACCCTGTGAGGTTGCAATGGTCTCCTACAGGTTTCTCAATTTTGCATCTTGACTCTAATTAGCCCTTCCTGGCAACTAACCCTACCCCTTCCCTCTCTCTACTGGTTGGTGAAGTCTGTTTCAATGTATCTGAAGAAGTGTGCATGCACATGAAAGCTTATACCCAGAATTAAACTTCGTTGGTCTTAAAGGTGCCACTGGATTCAAATGTTCTGTTGCTTTAGACCAACAGGGCTACCCACCAGAATCGGTTAGAAACTTGAAAAGAAGTTAGACTGAAAAGGGTCAAGTTCATCCATGTTGTCCAGAACCATAGGTTAGAAGCCAAATATAACTTCATGAGTACATATAATCATTCTTTCAATAGGGATTTCACATTTAAGTACTTGGAAAACTGGGCTGCTGCCTGGTACAACTGAACTTTGGTTTGTTTAATTTGTTAAATATAATAATTGTTGCAATAGTTTTCTTCCTCTTTTATTTTATGATAATGTTTCTATCTCTTCTCTGTTTATCTGTTATTTAAGATGTTCTTTTAGAAAAATTAAATGTCATTTTCCAATAGCTTTTTGAATGTATTTCAGAAAATGAAAATATTATATAGCTATTGTACGTGCAACTGTCTTGAAACTAAAATACTATTTTCTCAATTTCTTCAGGAAGTTTACAGATCAGGTACAAGCTAGATAGCCATCAAGATCCTGACAGCTTTAGCATCAATTTCAAAAGCATGGCCGATGGGCAGCTTCACCATGTGAAAATTAACAGACAAGAAGAAATGCTATTTGTGGAGGTAATGCAAAAAATGTAGATTGTCATCAAAGAGTACAAGCCCCAAAGCAAACTAAAATAAATAAATACAATGTAGCAAGTGCTCATACATATTTGCAACAACAAAAAAAGCAGCAAAACACACCAGGCTTCCATTGTGCAGAGAGAAACTTATTTAAGTAGAGTCTTTGAAGTTCACCTTTTCCCATTAAAAAAATTAAAATTCTCTTTCACATTTCTTTATAAAAATGACAAAAAAGAAATAATTCCAGTTCCTGTCAGCCTACTAACAAATATGTATGGCTGTAGATAGGCAACAGTAGAAGTAGAACAGTGGGGTATATAGAAGTATGAGGCAGTATCCCCTATCAACAATTGAAAATTAATAGAAGGGGGAAGGCTCACTTTGGAGGGAGAAAAGTTATCTTGGGCCCCGTCCACACGGAGCATTTGCCCCGCTGAAGTCACGGGAGCCCTGCGGACTTTCCGTGCGCATTCATACAAGCACATCTGGGAGGTGTAGGGCTCCCGTGGCCAACCCGCGGCTTCCCTCCGAAAACGCGGGGTAAAAAACTAGTAGGTCCCAGGTACTAGTTTCTGGAAACCCCGGGGCAAAGGCTGGCGTCTGATCGCGGGAGCGCCGGTATCCCGCGGCTTCCGACGCCCGCCCATGTCCCCGGGGTTTCCGGATGTTGTAAGTTTCCCTGGGATGCGCACCAACGCTGGACAGAGCATGCGCACATACAAGTCACCGACAGCGGCCCGCCCCCCCCAACGGCACATGCGCACTTCGCACTTGCGTAGTCTGCTGTGCTGCTGTTTTGCCACGCTGCAGCAGCGCAGTGTGATCGCGGCGCGGAGCTGGCGCGTGGCAACTCGGTGGCCTGTGAGATCGGGCTACCACACCTTATTTAGCTCCGGGGCAAACTGCCATGCCTTCCCCGCGCGTTTTCTGGCCCGTGTGACCGGGGCCTTGCTTCATTTTCATAATGTTGAGTTTCCTTTACAGTCAAGGTGCACATTTTTTTCTGACATAAAATGGGAGGCACATTTAACTCTTACAGTTGAAAAGATTATATTTTCAGTGTAGAAGAATTACTTTCAAAGGAGATTTCTCTATATTTCTATATGCATTAGAGCATGCCTTCTTATTTGAGGACATGCACAGAGTGCTAACTCATCAAAGAATGCAACAGGCAGGCATTTTAGAGGGAGGGTAATTCTGTGTCTGCATTAACAATGGTAGAATGCCCTTGGTTCTAATAATAATTGGCTACCAACAAGAAAATGCGTACTTCTTTTTTTGTATATGGGTGTGTGCGCACGTGTGTGTACATGCATGTTCATAAACTATTGCTTCAAGATTCTGATGAAGTGGCCAGTTAGGGAAAACAACAGTCACTGGAAAAGACAATAAAGTTAGAAAAAACTGGAGGCAGCAGAAAAAAAGAAAGACCCAACTTGAGATGGATTGACTCAATCAAGGAAGCCACGGCCCTCAATTTGCAAGACCTGAGCAAGGCAGTTAAGGATAGGACATTTTGGTGGTCATTAATTCATAGTGTTGCCATTAGTTGAAAGTTACTTGATGGCACTTAAAACACACACACAATGAGGTTGCTATATAAATTTTTAAAAAATGACCCCCCCTTTTACAACACACTAGCTCTTTCCTTGTGGAATTTAGTGTGCTTTGAGACAATTTTGGACGTGAGATCTTAGGGAGTCTTTGTCCTGGTCTATTTCACTCCTGAGGAATTTTTTAATGGTACTCGAAAGTCTTAGAGAGGAAGCACAGTATGCTGTTCAAGGAAAAATAGGTTTTAAAAATGTTATTCAAATGATAAGGCATTACTGTGCTGACTGAATAGGATTAGAGTTCCAGTGCTGTGTAGCAGGTAGACATGTGGAGTAGAAGATAAGAGATCTAGGTTCAAATTTCTGAGCTTCCCTGAAACTCTCAAGGTGATTATAGACCAGTCACATTCTAACCTATCTGGTTGTGAAGATAAAATGGGGAAGGGAGAACTATGTACTTTGAGGTCCTTGCAGGATGGGTAGGATAAAAATATATTTGATAGATTGATTGCATTACTAACTTTTATTTTCAAGGGCATAAATGCTCATGCAGATAATTAAATATGTACAACCTTCCCTAGATAGTGTGTGTGTGTGTGTGTGTGTGTGTGTTATTCAAAGCTTTCCCGGGCATGTAGCTAGGGATGATTCTGTAAAGCTACCTTCACATCTCAAACGTTTCACGTCTGTGCCTAAGCCTAAAACTGCGCCTAAAAGGGCAGGTCACTTTTGTTTTATTAGAATTGGGAAGTGCATACATTTTATAACAGTGGTTATGAAAGAAAATATAGATTGATTGTGCCTGATTTTTAAATGTGTTACTACTTGAGACTTTTACATACCTGAGTGGAATTTGCACTTCTGCTAGGATTAATGAGAAAGATACTCAGAAAATGTTTTTATGCCTACCTTGTCACACATTTTTCTGAAGGGACTGAAAAACTAGCTTGTATAAAACTTATCTAAATGCAGTAGCATTGGATAGACCATATTATGCAAAAGCCACAATCCAAAAATGTATAGAGCTATGAGCTGGCAGAACATGGATACATACTGTCATCAGTATTTGAATGTAAGCAATGTATGTAATGATTCAAGACTCTCATAGAATAGTATGCAATTGTTTCCATTTTAAAGTTCATTCTGAGATAAGGTAGCCCTTTTATGTTTGGTAAGAAAACATTTCATGAGGTTTGCAATTTGATTATAGATGAATAAAAAAGGAACTACACAGATTATAACAACAGCTGTTCACTGCTTAAACACCATTTCAGACCCAATAACTGTGTTCAAAAAGAGGTGTGTACTAAGTTGTTTGTAAAACAGTTATATGTGTTTTAACCAGTGGCACAATATCTGAACTTTGTTCCCTTAAATATTATGATGCCATTAATAAGTTTTTTTCTTGTTGTTCCCCTGCCTGTTTGACCCTTGCCTTATACTACACATTCCTATTGAACTGTCTCCCATTATGCTACTGTTTGTGTCTTGCTGAACAATTGTGAAGGTGAACCAGAATGAAAGGATGAGATTCAGATTGTCTTCAGATACGCAGTTCAATGCAATCAAATCCCTCATACTTGGCAAGATCTTAGGTAAGTACAGTTCTGCACTTTCCCCCTCAAAGCATGAATCATAAATGTCATCACACCATGTAAAAAATAACCCTAATCCTGTTGAAAAACATTTCTTTTTAGCATTTGATTAGGCAGTGAGTGACAATCAAGGTGTAAGCTTCATTCTTGTCAGAGTGCATTGATAATCACTGGTAAGTGCTTCTAGCAAGATGAGCAAGTGGATTCCATTAAAAATAATTTCATACTTATCTTTACCATTTTGCAATCACACATAATGAAACATGGCATTTTCAATACAGACTAACAAAGAAAAGGCCAAATCACACTCAAATCATAGGTAAAGACAATGAATTAGTCACTAATCAGTTGCCTAAACTGCAAATGTTCGTTCTTTTTGAACAATGCAGAATTGAGAATGTCGTCACAGAAGTTCAGTGTTCAAATGAATTAATCTGTAGATGGTGATCAAGGATTTGATTCAGCAGGACCCAACGCAATCACAGTCATATCACATTAGTGTGGTATTCTCTTGCAATAAGAACAATCAAAGTGCATCATGGCTCCTCTTAGTGCTTATCTATTGGAAAAAGATGGATTTGTCTCTGACATTTACATGCTATAGACCAACAGTACAATTGAGTTTCTGCTAAGTTTATAAACTGTGATGTAACTTTAATGTTCTTCATTTAATATCATCTAGAGTTCCCTACTAATCAACTAAGAATGAAAGTATGCTATGAGAGTGGGAGAGTAAATGGGGAAGATAACGGACTTTATACACACTAAGGTTTTGCTCCCTAGGTGCTACAGTGACTTTGTCCTGGATGACTCTGGTCAGGCCTCATTCAGGTGCCAGCATGCACTTAAGAAACCCTAGGCATCTAGTTAGTTTTCCTATACCAGATCATTTAACTCCAGGAATGCTATAGGTTTATTCTATGCATAATACACAGGTAGATACTATTAGAGAATCTCTGCTTCCATTTTAAGTTTTTCATTAAAACAAAAGTATTGTGTTCTTAACATAAACTAAACTCACAGAGCATTATACCATCCATCCGTCACTGTTACATAGATAATTAAAGGAGAGTGGTTACATGAGTCCAAAAAAATTTCTTACCCCAAAAGTAAGCAGATGACAGGCAAGGTACTTTTTCTGAGAAGTTCTTGATCAATGCAACTTCCCATATTTATAGGCTTCTAACATCATCTCTTAACAATAGCTAACTGTCCCACTTGATAAGGTTCACATTCTTGGCTAACTTATAATTTCAAACACCATAAAAGGTTATTTATACTTAAAATGTCTTCCTAGAGTATATTAAAAATGTTAGTTTGTTCTCTCTACATTTTTTCCTTAACAGAATCTATTTTAAAATAATGACTAGATGTTTCTCATACATATTAATATCTTTAGCCATCAACCAATACTCTCATCCTTGAATCGTCACTTCTGTAAAGCTGGAGATTCTTACAATTCTCAGAAGCTTCTGCACCAGAAGCACAACAAATTGTATCCATTGATAATGTGTTAGACAGCATCTAATCTACACAAGGCCATATAACTATTAGTGGTAACTTTGTACTCTTCTTACTTATCTTCAAGACTATTCTATTCTGGGTCTCTAGACTCCTTTCTTGGCATGCTTCCCTAGGAGGCCAGGTTTGTTATGTTTATGTGTGCCACAACATCCTCTATGATTTTTTCATAAAGTCCAGCAGTTATTCCCCTATATTTCTAGCCATATTTGTGACAAGCTGTAAGAAGCTTCATTGAATTCTATATGAGGCATGCTGCAAAATTTTCCATGGGATGAAAAACCAATGAAATGGACATTGTGGATGTTACTGGTACCTGAGTGGAGTAGATTTTTTGTTATTGTTTCACTTTCCCAATATAGATTCTGGTATCAAGTTTTGTCTGTGCATCCTCTGCCAGCCTATCAAACTTCAGCATGAAGTGCCTAAGCCATCTTGAGTGGACAGCTACTCATTTACAATAATATTGACAGTTGCCTTGTGTCTGGTGCTTCATTGGTACTGCTCCACTTGATCAAAATTTAATAAAGGAGTATCACAAATGTCTTTCATGCATAGCTGTGAGTAGATAACATACATTTATGATCCATACATGAGAGAGAAATCAGACAACTGATTTGGTGCACAATGATGCTTATGAAATTCTCTTCATGTGAATTCTTACAAAATCTGTGAGTTCTGAAATGCCTGATCTAATTTTTGAAGTGACATTTCCTTTTTTTAAAATTTCCAGGTTTTGTTCAGATTGCTAGGCATGCATAGCTTCCCACAGTTCACAGCTTGTTTTGTTTCTTTACAGGATACTGATGAGCATGCACACCTGAATACATGCATATTCATTCTGTCATATCAAAGAATAACAAGTCATTAGGCAATCAAGTTTAACAAAATTTCCAGTGCTTTCTCTGGAGCCAACCTGGTCCATAGCACTCTCATCCACACTCACAGACACATACATAGATACAAAATCAACCTCTGTATCTGTAACCACCAGCTTTGTGTTCTAGCAACAGAGCAGCAAATGTGTTCTAGCAACACAGCAGCAACATCTCTGTTGTGATTCATCTTCAAGAGCCCTGTGTTTATAGTAAACATTATTCCAGGTATAGGATTGTAACACGTGTTGTTTCTGACTTTTGAAATAGCTTGTGCCAAAGATATGGCCACTCATGTTAGCAAGCATTCAAAATCTTTGTGTGGAGGAGAACTGCACCAGTCATTTGCACGAGGTGCAAGGTGGGAGCTGTAGCTGGATAGGGGATAAGGCCTGTAAAAAAGAACAGATACAACTATGCTGATTAGAATAGACAAGTGGAGACCCGCAAAAAACTTGCGGGATGGTCATCCCATTCCTCACACCTTTGCTTCCTCCCCTCTACCCTTACCTATCTCACACTCTTTCTCCCTTCTGGGGGTGGAGCCATTGACTCAACCCTCCAAAGCAGCCATTTTATCCAGGGGAACTGATCTCTGTCACCCGGACAACAGTTGTAATTCTGGGTGATCTCCAGCCCTCACCCAGAGGCTGGCAATGGTAGTTCTCATGGAGGAAACGGCTGGTTTGGAGGGTGGAGTCTATGGCATTATACCGGTCTGAAGTTCCTCCCCTCCTCAAACCCCACCATCCCCAGGATCCACCCCTTAAATGTCCAGGAGTTTCCCAATCCAGAGTTGGCAACCCTATTTCCTTCCCACCCAACAGCCAACTTAACCTTTATTTGCCTTTATCTGTCTTCAGCTTTTCGTCTCCACCCCCTCCCCCACAGCTTCTACCAAGGAAAATTATAGTCTTTCTCCACAGTGGGGACCAAAGCAGCTTACATTATTCTCACCTCCTTTTTATCTGCACAACAACCCTGTGAGGTTGGTTAGGCTGAAAGTATGTGACTGGTCCAAAATCACGCAGTCAGCTTCCACCGCAATATGTGGTCTTGCAGACCCTACTCTGAGGCTCTAACTGCTGCACCACTGCTGGCTTTCATAGGGTGGCTGCTGAACAGCAGCAAGCAGCCAGGCCAAGTTGAGTCATGCAAATTAGGTGGTATCAAGTCACCCAGAGGGTGCTGCCTAGGGATGCCAGCCTCCAGGTGGGATCTGGGGATCCCCTGGAATTACTGCTCAGCTCCAGACTACTGAGATAACTTCCCCTGGAGAAAATGGATGCTTTGGAGGGTGGACTCTAGGGCATTGTACCCTACTGAGGTCCCTGTCCTCCCCAGGCTCCATCCCCAAATGGAGCGGGCAACCCCACTACCCCCATCCCCTGCCAGTGCCCATGGGGGGACCTGGCAACCCTAGACTGCTGCCAGGCCTAGGGTTGGCAACCTCCAAGTGGGGCCTGGAGAGTGAACTCCAGAGATCTGTGAACAACAGAGATCTGTCTTCCTGGATAAAATGGCTTCTTTGGAGGGTGGATTCTGTGGCATGATACCCAGCTGAGGCCTCTCCCTTCCCCAAATCCTGCCCTCCTTGCACTCCACCACAAAACCTCTAGGAATCCCCCAGCCTGGCCCCAAGGCTCCCTCCCTCCCCCTCCCTCCAAGGCCGAAAGAGGCCTGGAAAGAAAGGGCCCTTCCCCCACCCTTTACTGACAGAGCCAGTTAGACGCCTCTCCCCCCCCAACATTCTAATCTCTCACCGTTGATGCCTGGAGTTAGGTCCCTGCAGAGGCCATTTCAAAAGGTTTTTGGGGGAAATCAACCGTCCCTGAAGGGATTTTCTCACTTTTGGGATTTTTCTACAAACCCAGGAAGTCTACTGACTATGTAGGAAAAGCTGTTGGGGGAGAGTGAGGCCCCTGTTGGTGGGAATAGGTATCCGCATACAAAAAAAAGTCTGGGAAATAGAATAAAGATTATATTTTTAATGTTGCACCAAACATAGATAATCTTAACAGACTAGTTAAAGGAAATAATTGAGCAATATAATTTTACTTGGCATGGAGTATTTTAAAAGTAGATTGAGAAGTAGATTGAATTATAAAGATGTAAATATAATACATCAAATGTTTTATACATACCCAGAGTCACATTGTATTTTATGCTTCTGTTCTTGAATGCAGTGATCTGAAATTTGGCATGGACTTCTGAAATATGCCTCTCTGATCATTTGGATCACTGAAATATAAAGGCACAGGGGCATGAATAATCTGAAGAAGTCTTCTGTAACAAAAATGACATCATATTGGTTACTCAGTGACAGATGAAAAATGCTTGTTTTCTTTTGCAGAACTTAAAGCGCAGTTCTGGGGGGGGGGTCCCCCACACCAGTGTAACTCGGAATTACGCTGGCATAAGGGGCATTTATATAGGTGCAGGGCATGAGTGGTGCTGCTCCATGCACTTCCACTGGTACAGCTGCACCGCAGCCACACACCAGCAGAGTGATGGCACGAACTCCTGCACTGGCATAAATGTGCATGTTCCAGGGGGTTGTGTGCCAGTTAGGCAGTTTCTTAAGCTTTTTCAGCATGGGAACACCCCACAAAATTGCACCAGTGAAAATGCCAGTGCAGCCCATTGGCAGCCATGATAACTCTTAATTCACTCCTCCCACACACACGCACAGCTGCAGCCATGCCCACAGGAACCCAAGCAGCTTAGGATACTGACCAAGTATGCACCCAGTTAGCACACACTCCCCACACTGGACCCACCCCCCCCTCAGCACCCAATTATGCCTCCCACCCTACAAATGGTTCTAGGAGGTCACCCTATAACTCCAGAAGTAGGGCACACAGCACAGAATGCTGTCTGACAACTCCCTGCCATGTAGACCTACAGCAAGTACACACACAGCTCAGTTGTGGGCAAAAACACAGAGAGGGAACCTAGCACCACTGAGAGAGCACTTGAGGGAAATACAGTACAGGGAGTGCAAATTCCACACTCTGTGGCTGACCTCTCCCAGATTTCGGCCCTCACAGGTATACCAATTCAAGCTGGGATCCCAAGGGGCAGCCATGCACAAACAAGTAAACAAGGCACCCCTTCCCAAACACCCATCCCTCTCCCTGGCCAACAAAAGTGGCAATGAGCCACACTGGACACAGTAGGAGACACTGTGTCTTTTTTTTAGAAAGTTACTACCTTGCTGGATCAGGGGAATGCTGTAGACATAGTTTATCTTGATTTTAGTAAGGCTTTTGGTAAGGTTCCACATAATATTCTTGTTGACAAATTGGAAACATGTGGTTTGGATCCTATGACTGTTAGGTGGATCTGTAACTGGCTGACAGATCACACCAAAGAGTGCTTGTGAATGGTTCCTCACCCTCTTGGAGAGGAGTGACAAGTGGAGTGCCTCAAGGATCTGTCCTGGGACCTGTTTTGTTCAACATCTTTATCAATGATTTGGATGACGGGATAGAGGAAATGCTATTAAATTTGCAGATGATACTAAATTGGAAGGGATAGCAAATACAGTTGAAGAGAGTCATGATGCAGAATGATCTTAATAGGCTGGGAAACTGGGTTAAAACAAATAAAATTAATTTCAATGGGGATAAATTAAAGTTCTGCATTTAGGTAGGAAGAATCAAATGCATAATTTGTCTTGGCAATAGTATGTGCGAAAAGGATCTAAGGCTCTTAGTAGACCATACATTGAATATGAGTCAGCAGTGTGATGCAGTTTCTGAAAAGGCATTTGGGCTGTATCAACAGAAGTATAGCATCCAGATCACATGAAGTGATGGTATCACTTTGCTCTGGTCAGACCTCACCTGGAGTATTATGTTCAGTTTTGAGCACCACAATTTAAGAAAGATATAAACAAGTTGGAACGTGTCCAGAGGAGGACAATGAAGATGGTGAGGGGTTTGGAGACCAAGTCCTATGAGGAAAGGTTGAAGGAGCTGGGTGTTAAGCCTGGAAAGGAGACGACTGAGAGGTGTTATGATAACCAAGTACTTGAAGGGCTGTCATATAGAGGATGCTATGGAGTTGTTTTCTGTTGCCCCAGAAGGTTGGACCAGAACCAACGGATTGAAATTGAATCAGAAAAGTTTTCAGCTAAACATTAGGAAGAACTTCCTGACAGAGCGGTTCCTCAATGAAATAGGCTTCCTTGGGAGGTGGTGGGCTCTCCTTCTTTGGAGGTTTTCAAACACAGGCTAGATGGCCATCTGACAGCAATGATGTGTGAACTTAAGCAGATCATGAGAGGGAGGGCAGTAATGGTTGCCTCAGTGCTTAGTTCTTGTGGCCCTTTCTTACATGCCCAGGGAAATGCTGATTAGCACTTTAGGGACAAGAAGCATTTTTCTCCAGGCCAGTTTGGCCAGGGATCCTGGAGGCTTTTTGTCATTTCTGGGCATGGAACAGCAGTCACTCTGGGTCGAGGGGGAGTATTTGTGAATTTCCTGCATTGTGCAGGGGGTTGGACTAGATGATCCCGGAGGTCCCTTCCAGTTCTATGATTCTGTGGTTTTATTCTCTCAAACCTAGTGGAGGAGGTGAGCAGCAGACTCCCCAGATGCATATGGACCCCGTGAACCAGGCCTTGGGGCCCACTCAAGGCAGCTGCCGGGGGAGGTGGGGAAGACGGAGCCAGTGCACTAGCATGCTTGCTCACCAATTGGCAGCACTCCCCCTGTACAAAACACAGCAGCAAGTGGGGAGCCCCACCAACCTCAGTGCTGAATGATCCCATGTGATGGCCAATCCCCTCCCCCTGCAGTTGCAGAATGCCCTGATGCTGCTGGCAAAGAGTGTCTCCAGATACACAGTGGTTCTGCCAGGATATTGACTCAGATGTGGATGGTTTGGTATCTGTCACCTGGGGGTGGGGGTCCCTCTTGAGGCATTGGAGTGCCAGGCAGGTGAGCAGATCACAATATGGCAGCCCCTGCATGACTGTCAAATACCCTACCAGCTGCCAACAAGGAATGTAGATGGCTGGTCTACCACGTGTTTCCCCTGTACACAGGTGCTGATCCTTCAGAGACAGTCATCACCCCATCTGTGGAGCAGAAGCCAGCCGTAGGGAGCTCACAGATACATCCAGCCTCCTGGCCCTTTCTTTCCCACTCCCATTCGGAAGGCACCCCTAATGTTGAAAGACTAAGTGGGGTTCCACTTAGAAATGCCACAATCCCACCCTAACCACTCTTTCCCCGGATCCCTTCAATAAAGCTCATCCATTTTGTGTGTCTTAGGTGCTGGTGTTTGTTGAGGGTTGGGGAGGAGGGAGCACATGGGGGTGTTGTGCAAACCACATGATCCTTGTGGACACAACATGGGGGGCCTATCCTGACAATACTGCTCCCATAGCAGCGTACAAAGGTGGGTGGAAGGGCTATGGGCCAGACTCCTGTTCCCCCGGCCAAAAACACAAACTGCACAACCAAAAAATGCAGGGCTTCCCCTCTAACTTTCTTGAAACAGGTGGGGAGGCAGCCCAGGGGAAGACATCCTGGCACAGTAGAGATCCAACATGAGAATGCCATGGGCAGTCCCTAATGGAATAGCTCTGGCTGTGATCCCTGGCCCAAGGGTTTGACGTGGGCTGAAGACCTATCCAGGAACATTTGTGCAAATGACACTTGGCTTTAGGGACCACCACTGTAGTGAGGCTTGGCAGGTAGCAATCCACGCTGCTGAGCAGAGATGGTCAATTTCATAGGGCAATCCCCTACAGAAGCCTGCTAGGCCGGGGCCCAGTACCTGCAGAGCAAGGAGAGTGCACCCTTTGTAAGGCAGGTGCACAGGGCCTGCACCATGGAGGGATTGGCCATCTGCACAGATATGTGGTTCCTTCCTCCACCTCCCCTACGTTTAAAGAAATTGCAAGTTGTCTGACTGGCCACTCATGCAAATGGCACATGCCCGAACCATCTCAAATGGCTGAAATTCCTAGCTCTGCGGAAACCGATGCCCTTTCCCTTTTCAGGACACCAAGCTATTCTGAAAAACAGAATGGTTGACACCGGGGGTGGGGGGGGCTCCTCATGGCAGCAGCCATGAGAGACTGAGGGGCACAGTGTCTCTCTGCCCCTTTCTGATGCCATCACCACTCCCTACAGAGCCCAGGGGCTCCAAGGGCTATACCACCCCAGTCCTGGCTAAGACCTGTATCTGGCAACATGTGGCCAGGGGATGTGCTGTGTTTGCTCTGTCCTGACAAGCAGCCCACACTGGCAGCTCTGAAGACTGCCACTGGAAGTCATGGGCTGGGGATGGGCAGCTCTGGTCCTGGGAAGGGGGAGGCATTGTGGGCCTGCTGGCACTGCACCCTGGACCATTGGGGGATGCTGGCACTATTGCTGGGTCACAAGTGATGCGGTCACTCCTCACATGGGCTGACAAGAGGGGAGGCCCTCCAACAGTCAGCAGGGGCATGTGGATGTTTCTGCTGCCAGATGTCTGCCCACACCTGCTCCTGCTCAAGGTGGCCCCTAAGATCCTGCCTCCAGAAGCCTCTGATGATAGCTCAAGGTCCAGGGAACCTCCACAATGGCCCCTCCAAAGGGAGGTGAGAGGTGTTGCTACATGGTGATGTTGTGGAGAATGGTGATCAGAGTGAACAGCTTGGCCACTGCCAGAGGCTGCATTGTTCTGCACCTCCTCTGTGTGGTGGAGGCACTGGAATTGCATTTGCAGCTGGCTGAATATCAGTTCAATGACCATACATATTTGGTGATAGGCTTTGTTGTAGGCTGCACGGTCTGGTGGGTCATCGTCAGGATTTGGCATCAGCAAATATGGCATCAGGGTGTACCCAGCTCTAAGCGTTCACCTAGAGCGCACCGGCCCTTAGGGGCACCAAAAGCCCCCTGCCCCCGCCAAAAGCCCCGCCAACCCCCCGCCTCTTCCCTGGTTTGCTGGCGTGCCCCGCAGCTGCAGGGCACACAGGCAAGCTGGCACTCAGACAGAAGAGACGGGGGTTTAAACCCCCGCCCCTTCCCTGGCTCTTGCCAAGGAAAGAGCGCGGGGTGGGGGGGGGGCGCCAGAAGGTCCTTGCCTAGTGTGAAAAAACACCTGGGGCCGGCCCTGCCTGCAAGAAATGGTATGTGAGGCATCAGGGAAGGTGCCTTCTGCTCTTTGGCCACTCTGCCCTTCCCATCATACCAACCCAAGTGGCCAACAGAACCATAGAATCACAGAATTGGAAGGGGCCATGCAGACCATCTAGTCCAATCCCCTGCTCAATGCAGGATCAGCCTAGACCATCCCTGACAAGTGTTTGTTCAGACACTGCTTAAAGATTGCCAGTGAGGGGGAGCTCACCACCTCCCTAGGCAGCTGATTCCATTGTTGAACAACTCTTACTGTTAAAAAGTTTTTTCCTAATATCCAGCCTGTTGTGTATTGGAATGTGAATCTGGGCTATACATTCCTATGTTAAGCTTGATTTCAAATGTGGCTCTTCAGCTGTCGCATTACGATTGGCTGGTTTCTGAGAAACCTCTGTACAGAACCAATCATCTTGTAAATATGTATCAAAGTGGGAACAATTGTGATTGGACCTTATCTCTGTAATTCTATTGGTCCTTAACTTATTTTGGGAGTGGCTTTGACAGCCCGGGAGAGTTTAAAAGAAGGAGCTGTGCTCCACTGTTTTGTGGTGTGTTGTTGTGGTGTTCTGAGTTGGAGTTGCTGTTACGAATAAACTGAAATCACTTGCTGAAATCATTTCGTTATTGAGTTCCATACATAACACAGCCATTACCTTCCCACCCTTAATTTCAACCCATTATTGCATGTCCTATCCTCTGCTGCCAACAGGAACAGTTCCCTGCCTTCCTCTAAGTGACAGCCCTTCAAATACATAAAGACAGTAATCATGTCCACACTCAACTGCCTCTTCTACAGACTAAACATTGCCAAGTCCCTCAGCTTTTCCTCATACGGCTTGGTCTGCAGGCCCCCGATCACCCTTGTCACTCTCCTCTGTACCTGCTCCACTCTGTCCACATCCTTTTTGAAGTGAGGCCTCCAGAATGCCAATGCAGTGTTCAGTGGGATGATCACATATTGTGACTGGATGTTATGCCTCTGTTGATACACCCCAAAATTGCATTAGCCTTTTTTTGTTGCCACATCACACTGGCTGCTCATATCTAACTTACGGTCCACCCATATCCCAAGATCTTGTTCCCACACACTGCTACCCAGGAGTGTATCCCCCATCCAATATGTGTGTGCCTCATTTTTGTTACCCAGATGTAGAATCTGGCAGCTATCCTTGTTAAATTGCATCTTGTTCACATCCACCCACTTTTCCAATATACTCAGATCTTGTTGAATACTATCTTCTGGTGTGTTTGCTGTGCCTTCCAATTTGGTGTTATCAGTAAATTTAAAGAGTAGCCCTTCCACACCCTCATCCATTTATAAAAATATTGAAAAATACTTATCCCAGAACCGAGCCCTGTGGCACCCCACTGGATACCTCCCTCCGTTCAGATGAAATGCCATTGACAACTTCTCTTTGAGTGCAATTCTCCAACCAGTTCCCTATCCACCTAATTGCCCTAGAGTCCAGTCCACAGTCCTTTCGTTTACCCTACAGAATGTCATGGGGAATCCTGTCAAAAGCTTTACTGAAATCCAGGTAATCAATATCAACAGCATTCCCTCGATCCAGTAAGCTTGTCATTTGATCAGAGAAGGAAGTGAGGTTGGTCTGGCAGGACATGTTGGGAATAAATCCATGCTGACTTCCCCAGATCACCAAGTTGTCCTTTAGATGCTTACAGATTGATCCCTTTAAAATCTATTCCAGTATCTTCCCTGGGACAAAGGTCAGACTGACTGGCCAGTAGTTTCCTGAGTCATCCCTCCTCCCTTTTTTGATAATTTGAATAACATCTGCTGTCCTCCAGTCTTATGACATGTCTCCTGTCCTCCAAGAGGTCTGGAAGATGATGGACAAAAGGCTCTGCAAGCTCTCTAGTTAGTTCTTTGAGCACTCTTGTATGCATACCATCTGGCCCAGGGGATTTGTACTTATTCAATGCAGCCAGGTGCTTCTCAACTACCTCTCTGTCTATGTCAATCAGCAGCCCAGACACCATGCCTTGCCTACTACCATCTCTAGATGAGCCTGTTCTCTTCTTCAGGGAAAAAACTGAGGGAAAATAGGCATTGAGCCTTTCTTCTTTGTCTCTGTCCTCTGTCAGTTTCTCCATTTTCATCCAACAGTGGGCCCATCAGCTCTTTTGTCTTGTGTTGGTCCTCACACATCTGAAAAAGATTTTCTTCTTTTAGTGAACTTCCCTGGCCAGCTTTAGCTTACTATGAGCTTTGGCTTCTCTGATAGATGACCTACAGTGTCTAACAACCCACAGATACTCTTCTTTAGAGGTATGTGCTTGCCTCCATTTCCTGAACATTTCCTTTTCCTCCCTTAGCACATCACATAGTTGTCTGTTCATCCACACTGACTTCTTGGATCCTGTACCATGTTTCTTCTTATTAAAATAGCAACAGCTTGAGCTTGCAGGAGCTCTTGTTTTAGGAGAGCCCACCATTCACTTGCCCCCTTTCCTTCCAGCAGTCTTGCCCATGTAATGATTCTCATCATGCCTCTGAGTTTATTAAAGTCTGCCTTACTGAAATCTAACATACATGTGTGGTAACAAACTTCCTTGGTCCCCCACAGCAAAAGGAATTCTAGCAAGGCATGGTCACTTCCCCCTAAGGTCCCCACCACCTTCTCCCCATCTACCATCTCTTGCCTGTTGGTCAATATTAAGTCAAGTATGGCCGAGCCCCTTGTAGCTTCCTCCACCATTTGACGAAGGAAAGTTGTCATCTAGACAGGTCAGGAAGTTGTGTGATTGTGGACGTTTGACAGAGTTTGTCTTCCAGCACACATCAGGGAAATTGAAGTCACCCATAACTACAAGGTCAAGTTGTATGGATACCCTGTCAAGATATTCAAGAAGGGCAGCATCCACCTCTTCATCCTGGTCAGGAGGTCTGTAACAGACTCCAACCACAATACTGTTTTTTCCTTCCTTCCCTTATCCTCACCCAGATACTTTCCACTAGGCAGTCACCTCCCTCCTCCAGTATTTCCTGACAAACAAACCCACACCTCATATACAATGTCACTCTACCTCCTCTTCTACCCTTTCAGAGTTTTTAAAAACAACTCATATCCATCCACTACTACATTCCAGTCATGGAAACCATTCCACCAAGTCTCTGTAACGCCTACTAAATCATATCCCTCTGTCTGCATTAGAAGCTCAAGTTCTTCCTTCTTATTGCCCAAGCTTCAGGCATTGGTACACAGACACCTGAAGCCTCTCACCTTTGGTTCCATTAGATCCAGCCCTTGAAGGTGAGCCTCTGTTGTTTGCTCACCTTCATTTAAATCCCTATGTTGGTCATCTCCTTCCTCTTGGCCCTGAGATCCGTTAAGATGCCCTGATAGTCACAGGAGGCCTGTACATTCAGGCTGTAGAAGTGGTGATGATTATGGTAGACCTCTGCCTCATCCAGGAGGGTGATAAGGGCTGTGAGTGCACTCCATGGTCTCCGCAATGTTGGGGAAGCCATCAAATGCTGAGAACCCTGCCCTTATTGGCACCAGCTCCCCCTCCTAAGTGGGAAAGCATACATGCTCCTGAAGATGGGCAAGCATGGCATCCAGAAAGCTGTACAGGCAGCTGCTAGCTAAAAATGGGACACCTAAAGGACCTCTGCCACAACCCCCTGGAAGGAACTGATGGCCAGGAAACTTAGGGAGTGCAGAACCTTCTGCAAGATAGGAATGGCATGGGGAGCAGGAGCTTGGCCCTGGAGGACCTAGGTGGAGGTTGCTGATGTGAGTTCAGTACTGGTGGGCGCAGCACCACCATTGCTGTGCCACCCAGACATAGAGTGCTGGTAGCAAGTGGATATGGCGAATCCCTAGCATGAAGGGAGCACCATCCCTTCTATGGCTGGCTGGGCCCTGCAGAAAGTGGGGGCAGCCTTGATGATTGTGAAGGGCAGCCAGGGCCATATTCTTCTATGCTTCCGGCACCTGCCCCCCACTACATACCTCCCACTATGTACCCCCTCTCTCTCAGCAGCTTGATACCTGTTGCCTACAATCCCCTCTTGTCTGGTGATGTCCATGATGGAAGCATTTGGGTTGGTACAGGAAGAGGGGAATCAGCATTTTCCCACAGTGGATTGACCTGCCTCCATATTCCCCTGTGTGTGGGTGGCATGGCTGCTGCAACATCTGGTGGCGAGGAAGACCACCCCCACCCTAACAGGATCGAGGCTGAGAAGGCACTGTTGTATGGATTGGGGATACAGCATTAGAGCGTTCCTCTTGCCACTGCCAGGAGCAGTTCAGCCACCTCCCACCACCATGCCTTCTTTTTGTAATGACAGGAATTGTACCTGTTCTTCTCTATATCTTTTTAAAAATAAAATTGCAATGTCTCCATGAAAATATTGTATCATTATTGAGAAAGTAGTATTTATTTTTATGTCATCCATCTTACTTTTTTACTGATTAGCATTCCAAAGGGTATGTAATTTTATAGAATTTACAACTATCTCATCAGCATCCAGCATAATTCACAGATTTGTTCAGACTCATGCAAAGATTGACTGATAAAAACACAAGTCTGACATTTTGCCATAACCTAGCATAATCTTCAATTGACAAGTTAAAATAGAGTTCTGTGTGCCATTATCCTGTAGACAGGAACAAATTAGTATACAGGTGTTTACTAAAACAATAGCAGTGATTATCATTACCACAAAGGCATTGGCTCAAAAATATTCTAGAATATTTGCTAGGCCAGACATAGTGATAGATTATATGATAAGAAATGGACTTGACTTTATGAAATGAAGTTTTTCATTATTTTGCAAGGAAATGTGCCTTCTGCAGGCTTATCTTTTGTGCAGTGAATATTACATGCCTTATACTTCATACAGAGTAGCTTTAGACATAGAAATTTCTCACAGTTCAAAATGGGGGGAGATGCATCCCTTATTGAATTATGTCATGTGAAGAATATACATTTGATGGATGAAATATTCAGATCTAGAAATCAATTATATGGGTAAAATCATTTTTTCACTGTGAATTCAGAAGAGATTTGGGGTCATACAGAGTAATGAATGTAGTAATGGCTGGAATTATTTTCCATGAAAATCTGATTGTTATGACAAATAGGATATGTAGTAATTTGAATTACCTGAGCTGAGTTTATATTTTTGCTTTGAAACTTGCTGTAGTTAGAGAAAAAGACATCCCTCAGTAGGCTAGCAGCTTTCATTCATAATATAT
Source organism: Gekko gecko (assembly GCA_029375565.1). Lineage (NCBI taxonomy): Eukaryota > Metazoa > Chordata > Lepidosauria > Squamata > Gekkonidae > Gekko > Gekko gecko. The sequence goes on from JAPDNY010000007.1 coordinate 102,652,159, forward strand.
ATATATTTAAAAAAATATGGAATAGATTTGACTGTATTTATTAAAAGCATACAAAAATGGAATATAGCAAATTTGCATGTTGCCATAGTGCATAGACTCTGAGGAATACAGGTTAATTATTCAATTATTTCCTGTCTCTTTATTTTGTACATTTGCTCTATGATTAATTGTTTTCTGTTTCTTTTGATTAGTGGAGAATAGCGATGTAGACCCAGATACTCTGAAGGCTAGCTCTCAGGGATTTATTGGATGTCTTTCTTCAGTGCAATTCAACCATATTGCTCCTTTGAAGGCTGCACTGTACGATTCCAGCTCAGCTCCGGTTACTGTAAAGGGACATTTCACTGAATCTAAATGTGGCACTTTAACAAGCATTGATTCAACATCAAGTGAAACAACCCATTCATTTGCAGGTAGCAAACATATGGATGTCATTTGTTCTACTGTCTGTAACAGAACTCATGAATACGTTTACAATGTCAGTGTTGTAATGTTACCTAGCACTATAAAGGATAGTATGCATAGGTACTGGGTTTTTCTAACCCCCCCCCCCTTAAACCTTTGCATTTTCTCCTCTAAATGCTTTCTGCTTTATTAAGTACCACATTGTGTGATTATTTCTTTTATAAAAAAACTTTGACCTATATTGCATTGGCAATATTGTTTCTGTACCCCGTATTTATGACTATGTACAGTACAAGCTTTGTTGTCCAGCACTCTTGAGGATGGAAGCTGCCAGTTACCATATATTTAAACTTATTGCTCTGAACTGCCACAATGTAGAAGAATCCACAGTGACCAAACCCCACCCCAATGGGGAACATGTTGGCAACACCTGGTGGGACCCTTCCCTTTCCACCAAACCATGGAGCCATCCTACACAGCTGGCAGAGAAGGAGGCCAACTTCCTGATAGCCCTGAAGCAGAGCTGGATCCCAATGCTGGGGGGGGGGGCTGAGTGGAGGGAAGGAAGCACCCAAGCAGGACTGGAAGCAATGGCTGGAGGCATCTAGCTGGCTGGCTGGAGTGGCAAGAACGCATGTACTACCCAAAGATGCAGGAGTATTGTGGCTGAGAGGGAGGAGCTTGCCTGCAAGTGAGCCTGGTTAACTGAACATCCTGGATAATCAAGTTCCCTAAAACAAAGTGTTTACTATAATTATATCCAATATGTTGTCCTTAACTATGTATGTGGATTTCTTGAGAACTCTTGTGTCTGCTTGTCTCTGTCATTTTCCTTCTTTTGTTTCTGCTACAGATCATTCAGGACCAATAGATGAGGGGAAACCTTTAGCTAATGCACTAACGAATGACTCTGCAATTATTGGAGGTAATTGGGACTATAAGAGCCCTGCTGATACTATTTTAAACAAGCTTTTAATCTAGAAGCAAAATGAATTGGTGCACAAGCACCAGTATACACAACTATGTTTTAAGAAACGATGTAATTATTTCAATAATAATTAGCACAAGCATTTTTTTGACTTACTTTTTTGCCATTTTACAAATTGTACACTTTATAGAAGGTTGGCCACAATTTTTCTGTAATATTGAAAAGTATTCACACAGTTGAAAACTTATGTTCTGTGAAGCATTATTGACCATATCTCCCAAACACATACTGAATAAATATTCAAGTATGGCAGTGTTGCTTCAAATTATACAGAAAAGATGGGGTCAACATATTATAAAAACCCAGAGCCCATCTTTCCTACATGTGAAACACCTTTTAGTGTTTTTAGGAAGCATTTATTTGATCACTGTATTGTATCATAGTTTATCATTTCTATAGCAAAGTATAAAAGGTGTTTAAAATCCATCATCCCAACAACCTTGGACATTAAACTAGACTGAATTCTTTCAAGAAACTTCCTAGCTGACCAGAAAATTGTGATTCTTTTAGCTTGGGATGGGCATGAAATGGCTTATAAACTAAAGTTCATAATGAATTTCGGGCAGTTCATGGTTTGTGAAGTCAAGTTTGTAGCAGGTCATCTGACATGAACTTTCCACGAACTTTCCAGCTGTTTGTGGGGGCTCCTGCCGGTTCATGAGAGGAGACATTTCCAGACAGACTGTCTCCGCTCCATTAAAAAGTTTACATAACTTCGTAGCAACAACTTGGACAGCATGTAGAGGAGCATTTGGGGGAGATCCACTGTGACTTTGATGTCTCTAGCTTACACAGGATCCATCCTATACACTCCTGCACCAGACAAAATGACTGGCATTTTGACAGGTGCAAGTTCAGAAGTGTATCAAATGGATACTGTGCAAGCTAAAGACACCAAACTTATAGGGGTCTCTGACTGACTTTCCTCTACCTGCCCTCCAAGTTTGGTGAGGGTTGAACTTACAGGTCCAAGTTATGCCCCACCAAAAAAGGTGCCCCCAGGAAAGAGCTTTCTAGGGAAATGACCACATGTCCCCACAAAGCACTTTCCTGGGTGCACCTTCTGTGTGGGGTCATAACTTTGAACCCGGAAATCCAGTCCTCACCAAATTTGGAGGGCAGGTAGAGAAGAGTCAGCCAGATATCCCCTGCAAATTTGGTGTCTCTAGCATGCTGGGAGGGAATTCTGCCTCCTCATGAACCTCATGAACTGAACCGGTTCATGAGGTGGCTAAACGTTCATGAGAGTCCATGGTTTGCGAATGGGGCGTGAACCAAACTGCTGTTTCCTGGTTTGTTCCCATCCCTACTCTCAGCACAAAAAGTGCTAAATTATTATTATTTTTTAATCCTGTCTTCATATTACAAAAATGAAACTGCCAAAATAATGCTTAGGCTATCTTAATTGTGTTATGCAACAAGATTTAGGGAACACAAAATGTCTTGAAGAAAGACTATTTTTGTCTCATTAGACCTAAAACTTGCCATAGCATATCTGAGAAAGGCCCAGGACTGCTTTACAGCATACAAGGAAGTGAGGATGTGTTAGTGATTCCAGGAAGTGTTTCTGAGCTTCCAGGTACTGGAGTGGATCCAGTGAAAGGGTCATGGGTGTTCCCAGCTTTTATCTTCTGCCAACTGTACTTTCTGACCTAGGAAAGTTTATTCCTTGAGACATGGGTTTCATGGGGGCTAATAGTCACATGGGTCAGAATGCTGCATTGGGAAGGGTATGAAATTTCTTCCTTCGTCCTCTTCCCTCAACAGAACTCTGCTCTTCAAAGTGCCAGGAGGGCCTACTTCTCCCTCTTCACTGCAACCTTCTAGTCCAAATATGGTACCAGATGGATACCACAATCCTGAGAATAAACTTTTCCAGGCAGACTGAAGAATATAACACACTCAGTGAAATGGAAACTTGCACATCTCCTCTATAGGAGAGTTATTAATTTGCATTTGGAGCACATGTGATTCCCCAGAGGGAGGTTTGTTCATATGTGGGATTTGTATTCTGCCTTCCCATCAACATTATCAAGGCAGCTAACAAAATCACAGCTGCAAAGAATTTGCAATTCTCACGAAGAATCACTGCAGGCAAAATGAACAACTGGGAGGGTGGTTCCCTTATGATTTCCCCCTTTGGCTATCAATTAGTACTCTGTGGCAAGAGTGATGTAAAGTAAGGGACGGAATAATTTTTCCATACCTGGTACAAGCTTTCTGTTAAATGCAGTGTCAAAAGCATGGAAAGAAGATATGCAAATCTCCTGTATTATCATTTCCCCATAGTATCTGAAACAGCCCAACGTTCTGACAGATATGTTTAAACAAAAATACTTAAGCTTCAGTGGTGGTTCAGTGGTTCATTGATAGTGGTGAATACTAGGAGGTGATAAACTATAAGTATAGTCATGGATCTGAGATGCATGAACAAGATTGGGAAGCCTGGCCAGATTCCATTTATTCCTGATTTTAAGAACCATATTGTTTTATCTCAATTCAGAATGAATGAAGAGTAGTAAAGTATACCTGAACAATATGTATTTGGGGACCCAAAGTTCTTAGGAGGATTACAGTTTCTGTGACTAGCATACAAGTCAGTGTAAGTCTGTAAGCTTCAGTGATGATTTTTAAGGGTTTATTCCATAATACTCAGAGTTTTGATGGCATTATTTTCCCTTGGAAACAAGGGTGGAGAAAAAGCATTCTTCACTGCAAATAGTTCCTCTACAATATAAGTCATCTATCTAATTTCCATTGCTTTTTTTCAAGAAGAAGAAAGAGAAGAAGCCAGATTGTATCTTTGATAGCCTCTAGTTAACTTCTGAATGGGATTCTTTGGTAAGGTCACTAGAGATGACAACATAGATAAGTGACCAGCCAAGGAATTTAGTAGAATGAAACTATCAATCCCCACTGTGGGCTTAGTACTTACAATTGAAAAAGGTTAAAAGAATGTTGTGCTCAAATAGGAACATGTGCTCACCTACACAGCTGCTGAAATAATAGTATCTTCTGCTCATCAGGCATTTCATTAAGGGTTTATTATCTTCATTAATCACTGTCTTAAAGCAACCTGAGCAATAGGTGATCAAAACTGTCTTTTGTGTTTAACTGACAGGCCATTCCTTGCCTTTACATGACTGACAACCCAATCCTGAGACCCTAGGACTCTTAGCTGGCATCCAGAGAAGAAAAATGGTCTCATGATAAAATGCAAGGACCATAACAATTGTATTAAAGTCCATGGCAACCCCCACCACAGTCCAGTAAACATAATGCAGTGTTTCAGCAATGTCCCTGTTACAGGCAGAGATGGGAACAGCCAACCAGTGCACATTTCTGTAGCCATGTCCCCCCCACCCCCGTCAGTGCAATCTTCTTTCTCTGACAGTGCTGATAGTGCAGTGATATGCTGCTAGCACATCTGCAAGTCCCCACCCTTTTCTGCACTGAAGATATTTACTGCTAGAAAATGTTGAGGGGGGTGGTTTGCTGAAGCATAGATACTTGGAGGGACAGGGTGAACAACTGCAGCTGTCACAGCCTGAGTCAGGAGATCCTTCTCCCATGCTTACCTGAGTGGGGCCCATTGGCCTTCCAACCCCAGCTGAAAGAAACCTCTGTTAGTGTCCTGAAATAGAGCACCTGTAAAGGTTATAAGCAGAGAACTGTTAAGCAATATCCTATAAAATGTTTGTCCTCTTCCTTGGCTTTTTGTGCAAAGTGCTCCCTTTTAATGCAAAATGTCCTTTCTGTGGTTTTCCCACCACCGAAGTCCTTCCGTCTAAGAGTGTATGAAATCTTATGGACCTACCAACATAGAGATTTAGTCACCATCCAAAGCCCTTTAGAGACGGAGGACTGAAATTGCTCTGTCTATCCCAAATACTCTCTCAAGAATAGTCATGAGAAAACAGAAAGGCCAGTTTCCCACAAGTGCTGCTCCATGCTCGCCCTTCCCTTTTTGCTCCGATGGTACGTGTCATTTTTCACACAAGCTGCTGTGCAGCCACATTTTGCCTCGCAGTTTTGCACGATTTTCCCTGCACCTACTGAATCCTGTTTTTTGAGGATTGAGTAGACGCGGGGAAAATCACGCGAAGCTGTGGGGCAAAATGTGGCTACGCAGCAGCTTGTGTGAAATTGACATGTACCATCGGGGCAAAGGGCAGGGCAAGCATGGGGCAGCACTTGTGGGAAATTGGCCAAAGAGTCTTCAGAACTGAGATAATAGAGTAATTCTGTAAAAACTTCTATTTTGGATGACATGAGGTAAGGACCTATAAGCTCCTCTTTGAGAGAAGCCAAAAATATTATACTTAGGATATAATATGACACCTATAATATTATGTAACATTTTTGGAACGAACAATTTCTACTGCTTGAGATGTTAGTCAGCTTGCAAAGTTTTGCTCTCTATGGTACAGATACCCTTTGGGAAAAACATATTGGACTTAAGTACGTTAAGTGATATATCCAATGGCAGTGGTTAAGGTAAAATTTGATACGTTAACATTAGTTTTAAATTGCTTTGACAATAATGTTGAGAAGCTTGTTGCAAAATCTTTTTGCCACAGGGGAAAAAAAATGTTTTAGTGAGACATTGAAAATCTACTTTATGCCCCAGGATAATGGAATGTCTATTAAAAGTTCTTGAGATTACAGAAAAGGATATGCTAACAGATATAGTCCATTCAAAGGCTAAAAAGCAAGTTTCTTATATGACTGCAGAAAAATGGAATATTTTATTATATACTGAAATTTTTACTGCATTGCTGTTGTATTTAACAGTTTATGTAAAAACTCTGTAAAAGATTGAATAAAACTGTGATTAGAATAGACTAGATCAGTCCAAGGGTCCATTTAGTTGCCCTGAGCCTGCCCTGGTTGGGAGGGCAGGATATAAATCTAATAAATAAATAAATAGTCCAGCAACCTGTTTTCAACAGTGGCCAGGTGATCAAAACCCCAGTGGAATGTGTGAGAAACACAGCCATCTCCCTTCCATTTGTGGTATTCAGAAGTACAGTGTCCACATGCAGATTCCACTGCATTATAATAAGTCACTGTTGATAGATCGATCTTCCTTTTCACAGCCACCTGAAACACTACTACATTACTACTCCATCTTGTAGTAATGAAATCTTTAGGATTATGTATCGTGAAAATAATGTTTTTTTACTTAAATCTGCTACTGCAACTATCAGTTTCATAGATCCAGTTGGTTAGCCATGTTGGTCTGAAGCAGTCCAACGAATTTAGAGGCCAATGGCACCTTTAAGACCAACAAAGGTTTATTCAAGGTATGAACTTTCATGTGCACACACACTTTTGAATTAAGAGCCAGCAAACTCTTAAACTGAAAACAAAAGCTGTCCCAGGGAGGTCCCCTAATACTGGAGAAGCTTCCTCTTTGGAATAGGGATGAGCATGAACCAGAAAAATGCGGTTCAGTTTATAGCATGCATGGTTCATGAACCATGGACTGTCATGAACCTTTTGATGTTAGACAAACTGGTTCCATTTGTGAAGTGGTAAAACGCCCCCCCCCCATGTACTAGAGACACCAAATTTTCAGGGGTTCTCTATCTGACTCTCCTCTACCTGCATGTTTTGTGATGATTGGATTTACAAGGTCAGAGTGACAGCCCACCCCCAAGATACTCTCAGGAAATGCTTTCTGGGGCAATGGCAGGTGCAAGTTCAGGAGGTGTATAGAACAGGCTTTTTGCAAGCTAGAGACACCAAACTCACAGCAAAACTCTGGCTGGCTCAGGGCGGCTTACATATCCCGCCTTGTCAGCGAACTGGCTCAAGGTGGCAAACAAGCACTAAATACAATAAAACAGTAAATACAATAAAATACAAATAAGCAACCTACAAAACATCATAAAAAATATAACTGTGCAAATGATGGCGGCATTCAGTATAAGTGGCAGGCAGTGTTCGCCGATGTATCGTACGGGCCATAGTATGTTCCAGTGACTCTTTCATCAGTGGCAGCTCCTAATCAAAAGCCTGGTGGAAGAGCTCCATTTTACAGGCCCTGCAGAACTGTAAAAGGTCCTGCAGGGCCCTGATGTTATCCGGGAGCTTGTTTCATCAGTGTGGAGTCGCCACTGAAAAGGCCCTGTTTGGCCAACCTGGCATCCCTCGGGCCAGGGAGAGTCAGGCGATTCTGTGTCCCTGACCTCAGTGCTCTCTGGGGCACATATGGGGAAAGACAGTCCCTCAAGTAGGCAGGCCCCCAACCATATAGGGCTTTAAAGGTAAAAAACAGCACCTTGAAATGGATCCAGTAAGCTATTGGCAGCCAGTGCAATGCCTTCAGCACAGGCTGGATGTGGTCTCTCCAGGAGAACTGATCTTGGAGATCTCCAGGTGCTGCCTGGAGGCTGGCAATACTAAGGGGAGGGCCAGACCTGTAGATTTGAGGGGAGGGCAGGGTTTGCAGTGCGGAGGGACTTCAGCAGGATATAATGCCATAGAGTCCACTGGCCAAAGCAGCCATTGTTAATAGCTGGGAAATTTTCTGTAGGGAAAATGATGTGCTGTGGCTGGGGAACATAGTGATTTCTGGGAGCTCTCCAGGCCCCACAGGGAGATTTGCAACTCCAGTGACTGTTTGAGGGAAGATTGGGAAATGTATTTTGGCAACTCCAATGATGGTTTAAGGGAAAATTAGGATATGTATTTTACCTCAGGACACATTCAATGACTCCCAACAGCAACAACAAACTGTTTAGAAAGTTAGAGGCAAAGTCAACCAGGCCACATATGCAAATGACCTCTGTGTTCCGACTGGCTATTGGGAGGAGAGGAACAGCAAATTGTTTAGAATATTGGGGCAAGACTCAGGCAACACAGCCAATGGATAGGGACAGCTTCTGAGTGACAGTATCAGGGAGCCAACTGATTTGGGAGCATGTGGAATGTTCAGGACAGTACATGACCAAAACAGAATTATTATACAGAGAGATATACAATTAAAACATCCATAAAACATTCATTCATTATTTATTTATGGGGTACTTGTTATGGATGCCCAAAAAAGTTCTCCCTGGTGCTCTCTCCAGAAAAAACAGCTGCAGTTATAGCCAGGTGTCTATGGAACAGCTCAAGAACAAGCCCGTATCACCAAACTCACAGGGAAACATCACTTTGGCAGATCCCCACCCCCCAGCCAGACACTTGAAGCAAGGCAAGCATCCCTTTTATGTCTGCAGCCCCACCTCAAGTTTCGAAAGGCAGGTTCTGAAGGACAGAAAGGCAGACATCCCCAGAGTTTTGACAGGGGCTCCCCAAAGTTACCCCACAGCAGCTTGGTGGGCACCCCAGCCCCACCAAACCAGTGGAAATCAGAGTTTTCAGTTTTAAGTAATGCAATGACAAAAAGGCAGACATGACAAGAGACTTAGGAAAGGGGCTCTCTGAGGTTACCCCATGGTCACAGCTTGGCGGGCACCCCAGCCCCACCAGACAAGCAAGAGAAGCATAACTAGAGCCCAAAACTCTCACAGCCCCTTCCCGAAGGGCTGACATAACCAGCGGTGAATTCTTCTACTCTGTGCAGGAAAAGAAACACCTGTCAGGCTGGCTAGGCTACACACAATTCTCCAAAGGCAGGTTTGGAAGGACAGAAAGGCAGACATTACAGGAGACTTCCAACAGGGGCTCCCCAAAGTTACCCCACAACAGCTTGGAGGGCACCCCAGCCCCACCAGACCAGTGGAAATCAGAGTTTTCCATTTAAAGTGATTCGTGATGCAAACTGTCTTGCATAATAAAAAAAGACTGTACAGTTTCTTACCAACCAAGAGTTTATGTACTGAAGTTTTGATGTATGGTCATACACTGAAATAATGCACAGGGACTATTTCAAGTATGTTCCAAAGTTATAGTTGTGCCTTTAGGATTGCTTCCATGGTGGATGTTAGGACTGGCTCCTATACAATCTCTCCAAATTGGGGGCAGATTACATTTCTGGGGTCCCAGTTACAGACCCCCCCAAAAAAGATCTCCCACATTTATACCATCCTACCCCTCCTGAGTGTGAACACCTCTGTGCCATGAGGGTGAAAGTGGGTGTGAAGGATGTTTGTCATGGGGGCAAGAAGTCCTCTACTCCCTGGGTACCACAGGCCTGCGTCAATGGCCACTAAATCCAGCCTGCCATGCCACTTGAATCTGGCCCTAGCAAGGCATCACCAGTACTCTCACAGCCTCCTACCTCTGATCTGTTCCTTGGCCTTGGGGCTCTCCACAGAGGCAAAAGAATTGTTAGCAGCACTGCACAGAGACACCAGCAGACGCTAACACTTTCTGGAGAGGAGGACTCTGACAGCAGTGATTGAGGCGGGGAAGCATCCTCCCTTTCCACATCCCAACTTCCAATTGCTGCTCCTGCCTTAAGTACACCCCTCCTTGGTCCCTCCCAGTCCAGTGCCAGAAAGCAGCTGTATCTCCCACCTTCTCCAATGGATGGAAATGGGAACATTTTCACACCCTCCCCAGTGACCCCCTATGTGCAGAGTGCCAGGCATGCCACAGCCATATCTGGAGGGGCACAAACCCGCCCCAACACTTGTCCTCCTCTGTCTTCCATAGGCACCTGCAAAGGGTGCAAACCAGTATGTTGCCACTGGAGGAAAGACTTGTGGCAAGCAGGAGAAAGAAGAGGCCCACTCCCTCTCAGCAGGGACAAGCAGAGGGGGAGGAGTAAGGTAAAGGTAAAGGTTCCCTTGCTCGAAAGCCAGTCGAATCTGACTCTAGGGTTGCGGTGCTCATCTCCGTTTCAAAGCCGAAGAGCCAGCGCTGTCCGAAGACGTTTCCGTGGTCATGTGGCCGGCATGACTAAACACCAAGGTGCACGGAACGCTGTTACCTTCCCACTGAAGTGGTACCTATTTATCTACTTGCAATTTCTTGCTTTCGAACTGCTAGGTTGACAGGAGCTGGAACTAGAGACAGGAGCTCACCCCATCATGCGGCACCCGGGTCTCGAACTGCTGAACTACTGACCTTCCAGAGCCTGCAGTTCAGCGTCTTAACCACTTGAGCCACCGCAGCTCCAAGAGAGGCTCCCTCACTCAGGTTGTCATGGGTGAGACATCAAGGTGGGCCATCCTCCAAGAGACCAAAAGGCTACATGGAGGGCCCAGGAAGCAGTCACTCACCTTGTCAGCAGTGAGATGATTGCTGTGGATGGCCAACCTTTCTCCTTCATGGTAGACATAGCCTTTTGCTGGCTGCAGTGGTGATGGTCAAGGCTCAGCTCTCCAGAGCATAAGGCAGAACTGTGCACTTCTTGGCAGACCTCTGGAGCAGCCAACAGGACTGTTGGGGCATGGCCCAGGCCTCAGGAGAGGACAGTCCTGCCACCAGGTTACAAAGTAGTTCTGTTCCATGCGCAGAGGATGGAGACCCCATGGCACAAAACATCGCTGCCTTGTGATACAGAGGAGCCTGAGGGAGTGGGTGGGCAACAGCAACATCATCCATAGCCATATGGTTATGGACATCAGCACCAACATGCTGGCAGAGATAAAGTGTGTGTGCCTCAAGAGCATCATCTGCCAGGTGCATACACTTCAGCTGGTGGTGAAGGATGTTCTGGAGCTGGAAAGTGCTGTCAAAGCGACCTGGGATGCTGCCCCCCTTGAGATGCAGTCCTTGCTTGAGACTTCTTGCACAACATCAACTCTGCCCGTCTGCTGTGCAAGAGGCAGGGGTAGGGGGATGAGGAACTCCACCTATGCCATGATTGCACATTTGGTGGAGCAGAAGAGTGCCATCCAGGATGCCATCTTCTCCATGACCATCAAGCACAGAGAAGAGGAGCTCAGCATCAGCTCCAACAACTGGCTGACCCTCTTCCAAATGATGCATGTCCTCAAGCCCTTCCAAGGCACTATCAATGACATGTGGTGTGCCCATATGGCCAGTCTTTGGGCTGCACTGTGCACTGGCCTCTGCACTGGAGCCAGCTGTTCTCTCACAGGTCAGATCCTTGACACAGAAGTTTCAGGTGGGCATCAACACCAGGTTGCATCCTCTCTACAATACAGGGGAGTACAAACTGGCCTGGATAGATTTTGACTCCCAGATAAAAGGCAGTATTACTCTCCTGAATGCAGAGGTCTAGCAGTGGAAGTGTGAGCTCTGCAAAGACTGCAGAGGCTACAGGCCAACAGATGTGGTCAGAAGGAAAATTGGGTGGAAGAGGCTGGGAAGGAGGAACTGCAGCCCAGCACCTCTGCCTCAGAGAGTTTTACCAGGGAGAAGCCCCACTACTGGTTGTCAGTAGTGACCTGGGAGGTCAGCAACAGTGGGGCTGCCAGGTGTGCAATGGCAGAGGATTTGGCAGAGGTGATGGTGAGGGAATAACTCACCAAGTCCCATGAGACTGCCAATGGCAATTCCCTGGAGTACTGGTCACACAAGGCTGTCATATGGCCTGACCACTGTTGCATGGCCATGAGCCCCAAGTCCACCTAAAACCCCAACCCTAACAGGGAAGAGAAATCACAATCAAAAGGCACCCAATAGCTAAGCCCCTCTGCTTGGTATGAACAGAGAGGTGGGGTAGGTCTGAGCATTGAGTCCACCTAACACCAAGCAGGAAAGAGGAGTTCACAATCAGGAGTGAATAAATGAATGTGTTCTGCTAGTCAGCTTTTAGAAGTTCCCCGCCTCTCTGCAAACAGCCAACAAACAACAGGATATGGTGCTGGCTGAGCATATATATAGCTTTCTGATCCCATAGAGCAGAATAGGAACTCTGCTATCAGCAGCCAGCAGTGCCTGCTAAGCTTTGGAGGTCTCCTATTGGTGTTTCTAAGGCTGGAGAATTCTGCCCCCCAACCATTGCCTTCAAGTTTTATAAATATTTTAATTGAGAGGAAGCAGTCTGTCTGGAAATGTATCCATTCACAAACCACCATGAATGGCCACAAACAGCACCAAAGTTTGTGAAATATTTGTGCCGACTGCCCTTCCATAAACATCACTTCTCAAACCATGAATTGGCCAAAATGCATGACTAACTTTATTTCATGAGCTGTTTTATGCCCATCCATAGAACTCTGTTGACTTCCTGAGAAACTTTCCACTTGCATAGCATTTAAATTGCTAGCACCATGCTCACTGTGCCTACTCAGTTCAACATCAGCTTCATCTCACACCAGATCATGGATGCCATTTAGGATTAAATTTGGGTCACCTCCACTCTAATTGGCTCCATGAATTACTGCTCAAAATCACTTACTGTATCTGGATAGTTTGTTCCTTTAATATAATTTGAATGTTCAGTCATGCAGTTAATGTGAAAACTGTGGAGTAACTATTACAATTTTCTGCCTTGGCTGTTTCTGATTTTTATTTTTTTTTTGCTTTGTCAAGCTCACTACCAGAATTAGGTCAGAGAGGTGATAGGTTCCCTGTTCTGAATTGTTTTTGGATTCTAGTATTTCAATCCAGAGAGATTCTATGGAAATGCTATAACTCTCATTATATACCAGTAATACCAATTCCCACAGCTTGTAGTAGTACCCAAATATTTGGGGGATTCTCCATACTCTAAAATTATTACTCTTAAAGGGGGATATATTTTAGATTCCTATGCATTCATCTTCCTATGAGATCTTATTTTCCTTTAAACTCTTGTTCTCCTTAGTGAAATCAGTTTAATGAAAATATTATAATTGTTTAACAGTGCATTCTAAAGTAAAGTTGTGTGTGTGTTAACTGTCATCAAGTCACTTCTGAATTATGGTGACCCTATGAATTAGTGATCTCCAAAATGTCCTATCATTAACAACCTTGTTCGGGTCTTGTAAACTGAGGGCCGTGGCTTCCTTGATTGAGTCAAACCACCTCATCTTGAGTCTTCCTCTTTCCCTGCTGCCTTCAACTTTTCCTAGCATTATTGTCTTTTCCAGTGACTCTTGTCTTCTCATAATGTAATCAAAGTATTATAGCCTCAGTTTAGTCATTTTGGCTTCTAGGGAGAATTCAGGCTTTATCTGATTTAGAAGCAAAGTTATATCTTTTTAAGTCCATTGAAGTCAGTGGGCTTAGAATTGTTTAATTATGTAAACGGAGATGTAATTTACAGAACAATATGTACCCTGGTTTTCCCCAAAGACCAGAGTGATTAATATCAACAATGCAAAATCAGGTATATAGGGGCAGCACATGCATCATATAAATATGCAGCCTTTACAAAAACAGTCATTGAAAACAAAGCCCTTATCTGATCATTTTTGTTTTAAATCCTTCCTCAACAATATCTATCGGTTAATTGAAAATTTCAATTACAAAACAAGCAAGTGTTTATCACTCCTGCTTTGAATTGAATTGTTTTCATTCCAGTCTTACACAGTTCCTGTAACTTCTACAGTGTGAGGAGTTCACTTAATAAAATCAGGTTGTTGCTTTTGCTTCTGAGAGGAAGACTGGGAGGAACCTGCAGTAGTTGACCCTGGGTGGCAGGTATTATTCTTAGTTAGTGATTACCCACCACTTCAAAATTACGTGCTGCCACCAATTCAGTTTCTATAATTTCCTCCTCCTATGACAGGACCTATGCTGCTTGGTGGTAAATGTTACATAATATTAGCATAGGAAAGCAGTCAGCTGTGGTGCATGGGTGACACAAAACACACACATACATATGTGTGTGTGTACAAGTATAACATATGTTAATCACTGAACTTTTATCAAGTGTTCCATGACATCAGTAGCAATTTGCAAGAAAATTACTGTTTTAACAGAGGACAAATCACTACTTGCAAATATTCTAATCTTGGGTCTCTCTGCCTTCTCTGACATATATTGAAACCTCTAGCCATAACCCATCCTTTCCTGCTCTTTCTACTGCTTTCATATAAAGATTTCTCATTTGACTTTATAGTTCCATCACTTTGCCTTTAGTGGTTCTGCTATTAGCATGAAAACACATGAAATCCCTACTACAAATCCCTTTTACTTCAGTTCTTCCTAGGACTCCCGTGATCCCTTCAGTGTCTGTTTTTGTATGTTCATTGTCAAAGTCTAGCCTATACCCACTTTTAGAATCTGAAACATTTTGCAACATTATCTATAAGAGACAAGTCATCCCAAACAAAATGCTTCCTAGCTGCTCTTGGCTTTCTCCTATATGTCAGTTTACAATATGTGTTTCAGTCCTTTTACTATTAAGCAGCGGCACCCTGTCAGTTCACACTGCACTTCAAGTGGAACCCAGTCCTTTTGTAACAGGCGAACTACTCTACACCCACCCCTTATGTCCTAATTCTCAAACCTCATGTTACTACTTGATACTGGACTTCCTCCCCCTCCTCCATTGCCATTCCTGGAGATGTATCTATGGCATGAAAGAGAATCACTGTTTTCTCTCAATGTGACCTGAATTTTGAGCAAAACATTCTAATCTGGGAATTATCCAGTCGTCATGGGGCAAGTAGTGACACAGTTGAATTGGTAAGTGAGAAGCCCTGATTCAGACTCCTGCTCAGCCCTTAATTTCACTGTATGGCTTTGAACAAGTTTAATCTTTCATCTAGTTCACAGGGTTGTGTGAATAAAAGAACTCTGAGGCATGTTGTATACTGTTATTATTGGTGTGAGACAACTGCTCACTTTCTAATCTTCTCTCTTTCCCAGGTGTCATAGCCGTTGTGATATTCATTCTGCTTTGCATTGCTGCCATAGCTGTACGGATTTATAGAAAGAAAAGTGTCTATAAAAAAAAGGAGGTGAAAGGATCAGAAAATGAGGACTGTGCTGAGACTGCTCTGAAAAGTGAGCACAGTGTGCAAAATACAGTCAATGAAAATCAAAAGGAGTACTTCTTCTGATTTAGTTCTTTTTTTTGGGGGGGGCTTAGTTTAATAATAATGTGACAGTTTGACTTTCTTGCTAAGCCAGGGGCTCTTGATGGACAAAAACTGAACCAATAAAAGCCGTTGCACTTGAAGAACATGCATAATGGATTTGAGACCTCTTTAAACTCCATACGTTTGGTCTTGTTGATTGCTATAGGCCTCTTTAAATAACATGCATTGCATAGCTATTATAACATAAATGCATTTTATGTAACAGTGACTTAGATATTGTAACCAATTTCATTGTTGGTAGTTTCCGACTGTTCTGCTGTGACTATCTAAGGTGGAAGCTTAATGTGAAAACTGAACATGGTTTTTTTTGGGGGGGGATCATAATGTGGTGGTTGTTCCAGCCAATTCCCCTTCCAGTTGCTCTCTTTAGAGATCTATCAAGGAATGTTGTTCAAGATAAATGGTGGGTTGTAATGTTATGTTCTGAACACTTGATCCATGATCCAATATACCATTAAGCATGCTTCAAAATTGAAATCAAGAGATTGTGGAATGCTTACTTATGCTGAACTTAGACCCTGTGATGTTCCCAGGTAATCTGTTCAGATAAGTGATGCTAAAAATGTTATTTTCATTCACTATTGGCCAGTTTCAGTGCTTGGAGCTAAAACAAACAAACAACCCCCACCAAAAAATCTGATAACGATTTTTCCTTTCTATTACTTTACACTACAGGATAACCCACCTGTATTTCTGTGTGATGCCTATTTAAGCTGATGCACAACACACACTATTTTATAGACGTGTTCCCTGACAAACTTTGCTGTGTTAATTGATGGCTCAGTAGCTAAACTGTGTATACTGCCTCCTTTATAATATAACTACATGCATATAGGTGGTAGCTGATATGAAACTTGAATATATATTTCTGTACAAAGAGACCATAAGCACAAAAGGCAAAGACTTAAATATAACTGAAATCCCCCCCACCATGTAGGAAGGATGTCAGGCTGCTTGGACACAAGCTGTAGTTGCACAATGCACTGGAAATGCTGAAACTCATCTCTGGGGCAAGATCCCCCCACTGCTGCAATGTCTGCCTGAATACAAATACCACCATGAAGTCTTTTCCATCATTCCTCCTGACCAAGGACAATTTGGTGAGAGGGGCCTGTGCAGTTGGCTGCACTCTTATGGTGTGACCATTCGGGAACATATGCCATTGATGTGAGATCTCACTGTTGAAAAGGGGAAACAATTCATATACCACTAGAAATAAGTATGAATGCCCCCCCTGGCTAAATAGGAAAAGGAAATGGATTGCAAGATTTCTTGAGGTGTTTAAACTTTTGCAGCAGCCAAAACAGAATGCTTGCTGCCCTTTCTCCCCTTGCTTCCCTATATCCAGGTACCTGCACCAGTAATCTGGGCCAGGCCCATAGCCAGGATTTTGTGGCTTCTGGGGCAATTTTTTTTCTAGTGGGGCTGAAGTTCTCAGAGCAGAAAGAAAAGCCATTTACCCAATAGAAAGCTGTTACTAGGATAGATCTCTAAACTGCAAGCTGTCAACCACTTTAGATGACTGTTCTCAGCTGCTGCAAGTTAATCACTTCTGCCAGCCTAAGCAACAATTCTGATAACAAGATGGCAGGTGAGGATGATGACTTCTACAGGCAAGAAAGCTAACAGGCATAAAAACTCTCTTAAAGGAGACCAATTTCTTGACAGAGAGTTAGAAGGAATCCTAGAGGTCACCTACTCCATCCCCCTTGCTCATTTTGTGAATTAGTCAACTACAGCACCCCACTCTGCTTAAAGGAACGCATGGCTTTTAAATATGTTTAAAACGATTGAAAAAATCATTTATAGGACAAATTCTTGTAGGGCTGTGCCTTTAAGAAAGGGGCAGAGCCCGCAAAATCCCCACCATAGCTACGGGCCTGATCTGGGCTATAATGGTACCATAACCCTGGACTTTCCCTTCAGTATAGTTTCTTTTTTTTCCTGAAAGAAAGTCATAAATATATGGATTCCAGATCTATAGTGCATTTCCCCAAAGTTACTCAGGTATTACCATGAGCAACATTTTTCAAAGTTAAACAAAATATTTTGGATTTGGGGATGGGTAAGCATACCTATTTCTTGACAACATGTGTGCTGTTTTACCCATCTTCATTTAATATCTTGAATCCCGCATGCACAGATTTGTCCATATAGTTGAAATATATACATGAAATACAGCCCCTTGATGCTACTGCCTTGTTTAGTATTGCCCATTATCCAAAGCTTTTGTGACTGTCCACTGCATTCTTGCTAACAGGGCCAGATCGCCCATTGGGTGAACTAGGTGCTCGCCTAGGGCACCCCCGGCCTCAGGGGCACCAAATGGCGCCCCACTCCCCCCAAAAGCGCCCCCCGCCACCCTAACCGGGCGCCCGCTGTCGCTGCCGCCGCTAGACCCCCATCCCCTTCCCGGCTTTCCTGGGGGCCCCGCAGCCGCGGAGGCCCCGGGAAAGCCGGCTCTGGGAGGGAGGGGCGGCGGCGGCGGCTAGACCCACCCCCACCCCTTCCCGCTTTCCCGGGGACCACGCAGCTGCGGAGGCCCTGGGAAAGCCGGCTCTGGGGGGAGGGGGCGGCGGCAGCGGCTACCCCCCCCGCCCCCTTCCTGCTTTCCAGGGGAACCCCGCAGCCGCAGGGACCCTGGGAAAGCCGGCTCTGGGAGGGAGGGGGTGGCAGCGGCTAGACCCCCCCGCCCCCTTCCCGCTTTCCCGGGGACCCCGCAGCCGTGGAGGCCCCGGGAAAGCCGGCTCTGGGAGGGAGGGAGCGGAGGTGGCAGCTAGACCCCCCCACCCCTTCCCACTTTCCTGGGGACCCCGCAGCTCTGGGAGGGAGGGGGCGGCTCTGGGAGGGAGGGGGCAGTGGCGGCTAGACCCCCCGCCCCTTCCCGCTTTCCTGGGGACCACGCAGCTGCGGAGGCCCTGGGAAAGCCGGCTCTGGGGGGGAGGGGGCGGCGGCAGCGGCTAAACCCCCCGCCCCCTTCCCACTTTCCTGGGGACCCCACAGCTCTGGGAGGGAGGGGGCGGCTCTGGGAGGGAGGGGGCAGGGGCGGCTAGACCCCCCGCCCCTTCCCGCTTTCCCGGGTCCCCCACAACCACGGAGTCCCCGGGAAAGCCGGCTCTGGGGGGAGGGGTGGCGGTGGCTAGACCCCCCCGCCCCCTTCCCACTTTCCCCGGGGACCCCGAAGCCACGGAGGCCCCGGGAAAGCCGGCTCTGGGAGGGAGGGGGCGGCAAAGGCGGCTAGACCCCCACACCCCCTTCCCGCTTTCCAGGGGAACCCCGCAGCCGCAGGGGCCCCGGGAAAGCCAGCTCTGGGAGGGAGGGGGTGGTGGCGGCTAGACCCCCCTGCCCCCTTCCCGCTTTCCCGGGGACCCCGCAGCCGCAGAGGCCCTGGGAAAGCCGGCTCTGGGAGGGAGGGAGCGGAGACAGCAGCTAGACCCCCCCGCCCCTTCCCACTTTCCCGGGGACCCTGCAGCCGTGGAGGCCCTGGGAAAGCCGGCTCTGGGGGGGAGGGGGCGGCGGTGGTGGCTAGACCCCCCCGCCCCTTCCCACTTTCCTGGGGACCCCGCAGCCGCGGAGGCCCTGGGAAAGCCGGCTCTGGGAGGGAGGCGGCGGTGGCTAGACCCCCCCCCACCCCTTCCCACTTTCCCGGGGATCCCACAGCTGCAGAGGCCCCGGGAAAGCTGGCTCTGGGGGGGAGGGGAGGTGGCGGCTAGACCCCCTCGCCCCTTCCTGCTTTCCCAGGGACCCCACAGCCGCGGAGGCCCCGGGAAAGCCAGATCTGGGGGGGAGGGGTGGCGGTGGCTAGACCCCCCCCGCCCTTCCCGCTTTCTCGGGGACCCCACAGCCGCGGAGGCCCCGGGAAAGCCGGCTCTGGGAGGGAGGGGGCGGTGGCAGCTAGACCCCCCCGCCCCCTTCCCGCTTTCCCGGGGACCCCGCAGCCGCAGAGGCCCCGGGAAAGCCAGTGCTCCGCCCCCGGTTTCCAGGTCCCACCGGGAGGTTGGCATCCCCATTGGGGGGTGCCCCAGGCTGTCCTGCCTAGGGCGCCCAGACACCTGGAGCCGGCCCTGCTTGCTAAGAGGACCTGCTTTCTCTTTTTCCTGTGTGTGGTTTATCCCTCTCTTATTTCCTCATCAGTTTTCCTCAGCTCTGTGCTTCCCTCTCCTGGTTTCTGATGGCCCCTCCCCCTTTCCAAGCCCTGCTTCTCAGCCTTCTGTGTACTTATCTCCACCTCCCACTTTCCCTCCTTCTGCACTTTGATTCCTTCAGGGCCTTCTCACCACTCAGCTCTTGACACACATCCTTCCTGCTTGATCAGCACTCCTGCCTACATCTACATTTTCTGAGAGTAGTATAATATTCCTCCTGCTGCTCGACCCTACATAAGGATTTATCTTCCCGCCAAACAGATATTTTACTTCCTTTACAGATGCTTTTCTGTCATTATCACTGACTGAACATTTCTGGTAATTCAATATCACAGCAACTCAGCTATGGGGAGTGGGGGAGTTCATAGCCAACAGACTTATAATAGCAAGTTTATAACGTAATAAATGTGTTATATACATTTCATTAGGACGTATTCCCAAATAAGTGTGCATAGGACTGCAGCCTCGGTTGTTTGGCTGATACAAGACCCTTTGTTGTTTGTACTGTGTAAGACCTAACATGGCTAACTCTCTGCATATGGAAGCTAGAGTGCATGCTAAAATTTATTGGCTTCAGAAGAATCAAATGGTGTCCTCAGGAATGATCAAAACTATAAATTCATACCCAATACCTGAGTTTATTATTATTATTTTAGAAACTTCAGTAATTGTCCCTTTTGGTTGTTAAATCTGATATCTTTGACTATGAACCTGCTGCACTGCTTTCAGTTTCATTTGACCATGTAAAGTACATTGTATCTGATCTAATTATTTCCCCATATGCTAACAAACTCAGAAATGCAGAAACTACTGTGCCAGCCCCATATAGGGATGCCAACCTCTAGGTGGGACCTGGGGATCCCCCAGAATTACTGCTCATCTCCAGTCTACAGAGACCAGTTCCCCTGGAGGAGGGTGGACTCTATGGCATTGCACCTCACTGAGGTCCTTGTCCTTCCTAGGCTCCATTCCCCAATCTCCAGGAGTTTTCCAACCTGGATCTGGCAAACAGAGTTGCCAGCCTCCAGGTGACACCTGGAGATCTTCTGCTATTACATTTGATCTCCGGACGACCAAGGCTGCTTTGGGGGGTGAACTCTATGGCATTATACCCTGCCAAGGTCCATTCCCTCCCCAAACCCCACTTTCTCAAGGCTCCACCCCCCAAAATCTCCAGGTATTTCTCAACCCAGGGCTGGCAACCCTACTGGCAAAACCCTGCCAATGACCAGGGCAGACCTGGCAATGCTACCCATTCATTTAAATTGATGGTTTTCCCTCAGCATCTCCTAATACATTATCATTCACTTTTACTTTGCTGTATTGTAACAAATGTGCTAAATCAATACCACCTCTTCGGGGGACGCATGTATCATTAAAAAGAACAAATGACATTTGGTGCCCATTAGGCACCTAACTGATGGCCTTTTCAGTAATATCGTTAGGAAATCATACCCAAATGATACAGCCATGAACTGGTGCAAGCTAGGCATCTGTAGATGATCTGTTATAGTTTACTCATGTCTGTTAAATCCCATGCCGATTTTTTAGGAATGATCAAGTGTCTCCTGAGTGCTTTTCAAACCATCTAAACTAGGAAGACAGTAATTCAAGAGGGATACTTCATCCATTTTATACTATATATTTGAAAAAGATAAAAATAATAATTGCTAATTGCATCACACTTCCTGGGGGAGGCCTTTATAGTTTTACTGGAAGGAATTTGGAAGATATAGTTTGATTGAAAGGTTATTTGTCTATAGATGTATAGTGTAAAATAACTGAATTTCTTACAGGGAGCTGATGCCCATTTTTTATTTGGAACAGGGGTCCATAAACACATAAGCATGCATAGGTATGCATATGTGAGATGCCAGTCCTACAATATGGACACATTTAGATGGGCCCAGGCAAATCTAGAAGTGCCTGTTTCTTTGGGCATATATTAATGCAAAGACTGTAAATAATGTTCTTCTCCATTGACCCAGGGAAACTCACTACATGCCTGGCAGGGTCCTTCTATAAACATCCTGTCAAATGGCAAAGTCTGTCACAAACACCATTTTGTCTTATTCATTTGCCTTGGTTTTTGTTTTGTTGGAAAGATGCCAATTCCACATTGGCCCACTTGTAAGGTGAGTGCAATTTGTTATGAGTTTGTCTGTAGAACACATTCAAATGCAGAAACAGCAAAGTAGCAATTGTCCTTATTTGCTGGTTCCTATGTGGTCAAGTTCCAATTCAGCTAGTAAACCTGTGTCTGGCCCATTCTACTTAATACTGCAGCTGAGACGGAGAGGTGCCGCTCACATGACTGAAAGCTCCTCTGTGAAAAGAAATTCTCTGTACACAGAAAACTGGAATGTCATAAATCAGGATTTTAGCTTAGCCTCTTATTTGACATGCTAGCTTTCCAAGTAGAGAGAACTGTTTTGTAAGGACATGGATTCAATTATATGAGTTCTCATTTCTTGTCTGTAGTAGCTGTGAATAAGCAAATCTGCCCAGTGCTGTTTCATGTTACAAGTACCTCTAGTTCATTTCAGTTCAACTAAGAATATTTGTAAAATTAATTCCAAGTTTGTAACATTTACATATCTTTTTCTCTTATCAAATGTCCGCAAGTGCATTGATAAAACCAAAAGCAGTCTTGATTTGATCATGTGTGCACGTGTGTGGGTGTCCATTGGTTATATACTACAAAAATAATCTCAGTACAGCTTTATGTATGATCACATAAGGATTGCTTTGTTGTACCATTTTATTGAAGTGCATGTGCACATTGGTAAAGCAGAGGAATGGGAGAGATACAATTTAGCACACATGAACAGCATGTTGTACACAATTCAAAAATAAAGCCCAAAACAAGGGTTTGTAATAGTTTCAATTTGGTAATTCAGATCTTTGAAATCCAGTAATATAGTTGGATAAAAAGTTCAGAAACGGCTCCAGAAGTAGCACAGATCACAGACATGTTTACCAGCTCTGGGAACTGGCCCTATGAAATGGCAGTCTCAAATTGTACTGACCCACCATATTCCATTGCTATCTTTCCCTGGATCCTTTTGCTCCAGTTTGTAACCTATCACCTCCCTGTTAATAAACAATCAATTTTTTAAATAAAGCAGGAAAATGTTGTTTTTTCAAAAAACTTGTATTAAAATGTGGGGGGCAATATGATATTTTTTTCAAAGAGTTTAAAAAAGTGGAATACATGAGATTCTGGCAAATGTGGTTCTTTCTAAATTTCAGCCAGTTAAAACTGGGTTAGTATGATTTAGATAATCAAAAATTATTGTGCCACTTTTTAATGCTGGGGCAGATAGATTTCCCCAATCAAACCAAGGAACCCAATCAATTTGTAAGTGGTCTGAGAAAATGTGGAATTTTTAAAAAGGGGCTCTGGGAAAACTGTATTTACCAGGATTCCTAGTATTTTGTATGCTGCCAAGTTGGATGCCTTGAATGCCAGGGTAGTGGTAGGAGGGACTATGAGTAGGTAGGAGGGACTATGAGTTCTTCTTGAGTGTGGATTACAATTTGAACTGGAAAACAATGCTGGAGTAATATTGCTTGCTTCATACTAGATGAGAACCGTGCTAGTTCTTCAAGGCGTACTGTGTACAGGAAATTACATAGTTAAGCAATATCACTACTCATATCATACAGCCAAACTGTTCTGTGAAAGGTTTTTAAAAATTATATTCTAATAGCCACTGTACCCCATCCTCCATCTGTGGATAGCTAAATCCACAGATTGGGGCCACACCGAGGCTAAACATATTTTTCTTAAAACTTGGGGCACTCCCCAGGTTCTTGGAAAAATCTGGAAAAAATCAAGGGGGGTTAAATCCCCCCCACCCAATACATTTGCATCATCTGTGATTGCACAGGATGAGGAGTTGCTCCAGCCTGGCCTCGCAGCAGATCCTGGCAGCCACTCTGGGCCTGGCTTCAAAGTCAGAGGAGGAGGACACTGGCAGACATGCCCAGTGGTGGTAGAAGATGCTGGCAGCTGTGCCCAGCCACAGAGGACACTGGCAGCCACACTGCCCTCAGCAGTGTGGCCGCATAAGACACCAGCAACCCATATTTATAGCACTGGAAAAAATACAGAAAAGGGCAACTGCAATAATAAGAAGGCACTTTCCTTATGAAGAAAGGTTATCATGTCTGGGGATCTTAGCTTTGAGAAACAATGACTGAGGGGTGACATGATAAGAGGTTTACAAGACCATGCATGGGATAGAGCAGGTAGAGAAAGAAGTACTTTTCACCCTTTCTCACAAGATAAGAACTCGTGGGCACTCAATGAAATTGTTGAGCAGTCAGGTTAGAACAGCGTTTTTCAACCACTGTGCCGCGGCACACTAGTGTGCCATGAGATATTGTCTGGTGTGCCGTGGGAAAAATTCCAATTTCATCCGTAACATATGAACAATTATAAAATAAAGTATTATTATTTCATAATAAAGTAATTATAAAATAATTTCTTTGTGTTTATTTGATTCCTATTCAAGAGAATTACTTTATATATAGTCAATATAGGCACAGAGTTAATTTTTTTTAACATTTTCTAATGGTGGTGTGCCTCGTGATTTTTTTCATGAAAAAAGTGTGCCTTTACACAAAAAAGTTGAAAAACACTGGGTTAGAAGTTAGAACAGATGAAAGGTTTTTTGGTTCTTACAGGTTTACAACTTTAAAAAGTTCTGCTGGTTGCTGTTGCTTGGGTGGGGGAGGGCGGGTTGGTTTGTTTTTTTCCTGTCTGCTCCAGCCTCCATACGTTTGTCAAATTCCATCTGGAAGCTGTTCATGCCAGCCACCACCACCACCTCCTGTAGCAGTGAATTCCATGTGGTAATCACTGTTTGGGTGAAGAAGTACTTCCTTTCATCCTCAGTTGCCCTTTTCTGCATTTTTCCCAGTGTTATAAATATTCTTTTTGAGGTGTGTGTGGTGTGAGTGGTCCAATGAGGTTGAACCATCAATTTATACATGTATAAATGTTGTTCCTGTTGGTCTTTTAGGGTTTCTGTGTGGCACTATGGCATGCTTGCACTGCTACAGTGCCATTTGTTCTGGAGTGTGCCACTTGTTCTCATGGCAAACAAGCACCTCCCAAGACAGTTCACTTTCCCTGAAATTCTCTGGGAGAGTCTGACTGCTGGTGCTGCCTACTTGCCTGCCTTAAGTGCTGCTGGCTGGTTTTCCCTTTGGAAACAATGGAGGTAATGGAGGTAACCTGTTTGGGTGCCCATAGAATTAGGGTCCAATTGCTTTGAGACGTGGGGGTGTATGTGGGGAGAGGCTCCTGAAGCTACCCTGAAAATTTGGAGCCTCTCCCTCAAACCCCCTCCCACCCCAGAGCACCATGGGGAAAAAGTAACTTTTTTCCCACCATAGAGAACAATGGAGGGAATGGGGGCAACCTGTTTGGGGGCCCATAGAATTGGACCCCCTGGTCCAATGTTCTTGAAACATGGTGGGTATCTTGGGGAGAGGCTTCAACAGCTACCCTGTGAGTTTGGAGCCTCTCTCTCAAACCTCCTCCCCTCCAGCTCCCAGAATATACCCTATGTTTTCACCATTGACTTCAATAGCCCATAGGATATAATGGGGCCGAATTGCCGCCAAATTTTTCATTCCCTTCTTCCCTTCTCTCTCTCTTTCTTTCCTTCCTTCTTCTCTTCTCTTTTTTCCTTTCCCTGTTTCCCTCCTTCTTTCCTTCTCTCCCTTTCTTTCCCTCCTTCTTTCCTTCTCTTTCTTTCCCTCTTTCCTTCCTTCTTTCTGCTCTCTCTCTTTCCTTTTCTCTTTCCTTCTTCTGTGGCCCAACTGTGTAGTGAGAAGGAGTTTAAACTTTAAACCCCTTCTCTCTTCGCTCCCCCACCCAGGCCAGCTGGAGAAAGGAAGGGGAGGCTTTTGAAGATGCCTCCCCTCCCTTTGCTTCCCCTTCTGACATCACTTCCAGTGATGTCAGGGGGCATGGGATATGCTAATAGTCTAGTAGCTCATTAGCATACCATATGCTAATGAGCTCCTGCAGCTCTTTTTCTATGAAAAGACCCCTGGGAGTACCACTGGAATAGATAGTATTGGGCTAAGTGGGCTCATGGTCTGAACTGGTATAAGGCAGCTTCAGTATTGCTTTCATTTTTATTTTTCATTTGTTTACATTGTATCTCACCTTTCACCCCCAATGAGGACCCAAAGCAGTTTACATCAGCAACTTACATTACATACTCTCAAAATTAGACTGAGAATATGTGACTGCCCCAAGGTCACCCAGCTAGCTTTCGTGGTATGAGTGAGGATTCAAACAGGATACTAATAAATAATTAATCAGAGAATAACAGTTCACTTGTTTGCTGAGAGGGCTATTAGCTTAACATTTCAAAAAGGCTCAAAGCAGCATGCAAGTATAAAAATAAAAATCAAACCATTTAAACAATGTAATAAAGTGTGCATTTGTTACAAGTTAGGGGCACAATTGTATCCAATTTCCTTGCTGTTTTTTTTTTTTAATTATCAGTGATGATATGCAATGGGATACTTAAATTTGATTCCAAATACAACATTATACTAATATTTATTTATTTAGACTATTTCTATGTTGCCGCTTCAGAGTCCTCCTTGAGGTGGCTTACAATTAAAAACCACAGTATAAAATGCAAGTCATTAAAAACACATGGCATTAAACATGCACACTATAAAAACTGTTCATAAAACAGAGCAGACCATTAAAAAGCAGGTAAGACAACCCCCTAATTAAAAGTCTAAGTAAAAAGATGTGTTACATGCCAGGCATGTAAAAGAAAGTAGGGTAAATGCCAGGTAAACCTCAAGGGGAAGAGCTTTCCAAAGGCAAGGAAGATTAAGTTCACAGATGGAGTAAGAAATAACAGTTGTATAGATATGTTAAACTAGTAGATCATTTATCCCCAATGGAGACACTACATTTCTCCCTAATGCAGACCCAAAGTGGCTTGTATCATGGTCCTCTTCTCTATTTTATCCTCATAACCACCCTGTAAGATAGGTTAGGCTGAGTGTTTGTGACTCACCAAAAGTTACACAGGAAGCTTCCATGGAAGCGTGGGGATTCGGACCTGGGTCTCCCAGATCCTAGTCTGACACTCTAACCACTACACCACATTGTGTCTATAGCACAAATCCCCTGATTTCAGAAAAACATATGCCTTTGGTCATGCAATTCAGTCATAGGCCAGCTGCTGAAAGATTTTTTCCCCCTAGCATAGCAACAGAGCAGGAGGAGCCCCTCCATGTTGGAGACATTGATACTCTTTCCAGTCTAATGGTAACATGCTCCAAGGAGGGGCTCCACACACACCCCACTGCTTGAGAAGAACGTCTCACAGCGTAGCTTCTGCTTTTTCTTCAATGAGAACATGTCTTTGTTCAAAAAATGCTCCATGTACTCCACGAAGATGATGAAGACAGATGACCATGAGGTCTGCTTAATCTGTTTGGGGGAAGGTCACAATGCTGTGGCATGTACAATCTGCCAGAGCTTCACCCCAAAAGTCAGGGCCGATTGAGCACCTCACCTAGAGATTGTATTATGGAAAAAAGTTCTAACCTGGCAGTGAACCCATCTGCCCAGGAGAATCAACCATCATCTGCACCAGAACTCTGACCATATGTTTTGAGCCCTGACAATGATAGCAACACACTTAGTTTCATAGTCAGATCCGTCACGAAAATGATCAGTGGAACCAAACCCTATAACAAGTAGTTCAACCTCGGAACCACCTCCAAAACAGCTTAGGGCTAAAACGAAGCATCATCCCACCAGTCTGCATCTGTGTCTCGCACTGACCACAAATCTGCAGAGGATCCAAGTACTCCATCACTGGTTTATGTCTTGCCACCAAGATCCTCATCAGTGTGTTGACAAGCTGTCAGTGCCACTGACATCATTTATGGAACCAATGCCCCCAGTGGGCCCCTGGAAGAGCATGGCATTCAAATCCATATGAACTATCCTTACAATACAGTCCAATAAGATCTGGGGATCCAGCTTCAGGTGTGGAACTGTTCAGCCATTATATGGAGTCACCATACCAATGGGATCCTCACAAAGAAACAATGCCCTACCATTCTGAGGAAAATGACCACATGTCTATAGTGAGTCTGGGTCTTGCGTGGGGACCATCTCCCAATGACACAGGTGGTGATCAGGACCTAGTATCACATACAGAAAATCTATGCCTTTATACTGAGCAAATGATGCACATGGCACAATCCTTGGACATAAAAGTCACACTTATAGAGGCAAAACCGAAAGACAAGATCCTCAACAGGCTCTACCAGAACACTCCTGGTGCTGTGGCTTTCCCTCTAATTGAGGGTATTGTTGATATGGCTAAGGGTATTTTGAACAAATCAGCCCTAATTCCACCTACATCCAGAAGGGTGAAAAAGATGTACAGAGTGCAACAAGAGACCTGCCCATTTTTATTCACCCACCCTGCTCCTTCTTCCCTGATTGATAAAGAGATGTAGGAAAAATATAGAACTGGCTCTCATTCTGCACCAGCAGACAAGAGAGACGGAAGGACTGATGTCCTAAGTAGAAAAGTTTACATGTCTTCTTATTTGAATTTGAGGATAGCCAATTATCAGGTGATCATGTCCTATCAACTATTCATAGACTCATAGACTCATAGAATTGGAAGGGACCTCCAGGGTCATCTTGTCCAACCCCCTGCACAAGTCAGGAAATTCCGAAATACCTCCCTCTCCACACCCCAGTGACTGCTGTTCCACACCCAGAAGATGATAAAAAGCCTCCAGGATCCCTGGCCAAACTGGCCTGTAGAAAAATTGCTTCCTGACCCCAAAGTGGTGATCCGCATTTCCCTGGGTGTGTAAGAAAGGGCCACAAGAACTAAGCACTGAGGCAAGCATTACTGCCCTCCCTCTCATGATCTGCTAAGTTCACAGAATCAGCATTGCTGTCAGATGGCCATCTAGCCTCTGTTGAAAACCTCCAAAGAAAGAGAGCCCACCACCTCCCGAGGAAGCCTGTTCCACTGAGGAACTGCCCTAAGTGTCAGGAGGTTCTTCCTAATGTTTAGCCAAAAACTCTTCTGATTTAATTTCAACCCATTGGTTCTGGTCCAACCTTCTGGGGCAACAGAAAACAACTCTGTACCATCCTCTATATGACAGTCCTTCAAATACTTGGTTATCCTATTACCTCTCAGTCGTCTCCTTTCCAGGCTAAACATACCCAGTTCCTTCAACCTTTCCTCATAGGACTTGGCCTCCAGACTCCTCACCATCTCCGTTGCTCTCCTCTTGACGCATTCCAGCTTGTCTACATCTTTCTTAAATTGTGGTGCCCAAAACTGAACACAATACTTTAGGGGAGGTCTAACCAGAGCAGAGTAAAGTGGTACCATCACTTCACGTGATCTGGACACTATACTTCTGCTGATACATCTCAAAATCACATTTACCTTTTTAGCAACCACATCACACTGCTGACTCATGTTCAGTGTATGGCCTATGAAAAGTACTCAGGTCCAAGACTCAGCATGGTGAAATCAGCTCATGTTTATTTGGTTACATCAGAACGAAGATAAAAACTAGCCAGTCCAAGGCCAGCTTATATTCATGTTCACACTCACCCCCAACACCCCCCCACTTCCCGTGATAGGTTCTATTTACAGAGCCCAGGTTACTATAGGTTCCCATTAAGATCCAGGCGCTCCCATTGGTCCACTGGTATGATCCGCGGTGGCTATTGTTCTTGGATCGAAGGTCTATAGATCTGTTAGACCACATGGCAAGGCACACATGGTCATGGCCAACTTGATATATAACACCCCTCCCCCCTTAGTTTCAAAGTCCTAGCATACGTAGTCTCACAAGTACCCTGGGTGCCACCGTTCTCTCACAGAGCGGCGTGGTTCTGTTGGGTTGTTGTTTGGCGCAGTTGGCCAATTGTGCAGCTTGGAGACTGCGGCCGGCATAGTCCCAATTGTTAGGGCCAGTCCGGTGTTGGGCTCTGGTGCAGAATGTGGGGCAGGAGTTGTTACCGTGTCGGACTCCACTGGTCCCAACACTGGTTCCTCCAGGTCTGGCTCCTCCTTGCTGTCCTCGGCACCTTGTACCTCTTGGTCATCTAGGAGCAGCAGGCGATGGCGTAGTTGGTCTACCTGTCTCCAGATGAGCTGGCCATCTTCTGACAAGACCTCGTAGGAGAGAGATCACATCACTCTTACCACCTGGGCTGGAATCCATAGTTTGCCCCGTGCACAATTTCAGGTGTACACTGAATCCTTGGGAAAACCCATGGGATGCCTCCTAGGTTACAGGGCCCGGGTTGTGGTCTGATGCCCGGTCCGGGTGTAGCTGGTCCAGCCTGGTTGTTAGCTGCTGGCCCATTAAGAGTTCTGCAGGGCAGCATCCTGTAGATGAGTGTGAGGTCCTCCATTGGCCAAAGAAGGTGGCTAACCTGTAGTCCCATTCACCCTGGACAATCCAGTGCAGCGCTTCCTTGATTGTGCACACCATTCGTTCTGCCTGTCCATTGCTTGTTGGGTGGAAGGGAGTGGAGTGGATGTGCCAAATCCCGTAATACTGCACAAACTCTAGGAATTCGGCCGACGTAAATGCAGTACTGTTGTCCAACACTAGGCTGTCAGGAATGCCATGAGAGCTGAAAATTTTCCACATGGCTCTGATCACTGCTTTCAATGATGTAGACGAGACAGGGACTACCTCTAGCCACTTCAAGTAGGAATCTACTAGAATGAAAAATATCTGTCCCTGGAACGGGCCTGCAAAGTCCAAGTGGAGGCAAGCCCAGGGCTTGTGCAAGGATTCTCACTGCTGCACTGGGGCCCTGGGAGGGGCTGGCCTTGTTGTCTGGCATGTATGGCAGCATTTGATCAGGTCCTCTATCTCCCCGTCTATGCCTGGCCACCACACATAGCTGTGTGCTAAGACTTTCATGCGCACGATTCCCGGATGGGTCTCGTGCAGGGCAGCGAGTATGTGTTTGCACAGGGGGGTGGGGATGACTACCTGGCTTCTTCACAAGAGACAGCCTTTGTGTGTGGACAGTTCTTCCTTTCAGGACAAGAATGCTGCGAACTCAGGGCCCACACACCCTGTGGACCAGCCCCTCCCCAACCAGTCTTGAACACAGCAGAGGACGTGGTTCTTACTGGTGTGCTTGGAGACTTCAGGCACCTGTACTGACCTGTCAAGGAGGTCCTCTAGCAGCAGGATCTGGTGTGCAGGACCTGGGTTGCAGACAGGCAGCGGAAGATGGCTGAGGGCGTTGGTGTGGCCCATTGCCTTGCCAGGCCAGTGAAGCAAGGTGTACTGCAAGAAAGATGGACCACCACAACACCTGGGGAGACAGCATCTGGGGGGTCTGGCGGTCAGGGGCTAGGAGGCCCAACAGCAGTTTGTGATCAGTGAGAATGGTGAAAGGCCGGCCATACAGGTAGTCATGGAACTTACGCACCCCTGCCACGATCGCCAGTGCCTCCTTGTAATAGGCTGGGACTTTGTGGACATTTGCCAGTCTGTGCCCCAGGACAGCCCCCACCCCATAGGGGAATGAATCACAAGCAAGCACCATGGGGAGGGATTCATCAAGATGGGTTAGGACAGCATTGTAAGTCAGTAAGTTTTTTACTGCCCAGAAAGCCACAGCCTGAGGCGGGCCCCACTTCCAATGCACGTTTGTCCAAAGGGCGGTGCAGGGGTTCGGCCACAGCTGCTTTGTGGGGGTGAAATGAGTGATAAAAGTTCAGCAGGCCGAGGAAGGCCTGTAGCTCTGGTTCGGAGCAGGGTGTGGATGCATTGACGATGGCTGCGATCTTGTCCATAGTAGGGTGTATGCCACTGGCATCAACCTTGAATCCCAGGAACTCGACCCTGGGGACACCGAGGAGGCACTTTTCTCACTTGACTTTTAGTCCGGCTGTGTTGAAGCACTGCAGGACAGCTCGCAGACGGTCTGTGAAGGTTTCAGGAGATGGTGCCGCAATCAGAACATCATCGAAAAAGGGTTGCACTTCGGGGATTCCTTTAAGTAAACAGTCTATTAAATTCTGGAAAATCCCCAGAGCTACACTGACCCCAAACTGCAGACACTTGACTTTAAACACCCCCCTATGTGTGATGATGGTCTGGGCTTCCGCGGTTGCATCGTCTACTGGCTGTTGCTGGTAGGCTTGCACCAAATCCAGTTTGCCAAAGATTTTGGCCCTGGCCAGGGATGCCAGGACATGGCTGACCACGGGAATGGGATACACAAGGTCTTGGAGCACCTTGTTGATAGTGCATTTGTAGTCTGCACAAATCCTGACGTCCCCATTGGGCTTGACTGGGGTTACTATGGGGGTTTCCCATTTTGTGTGAGGTACCAGCTCCAGGACCCCCTGGCTGACCAGACGGTTGAGTTCAGTTTCAATTTTGGGCTGGAGGGTGAATGGGGGCTGCCAGGCTTTCAGACGCAGGAGTCGTACCACAGGATCGAGGATCAAGGCAACTGGCAGACCCGTGTAGCAGCCAAACGATCTGTCGAATACAACCGGGAACTCGTCACATATGTTACTGAAGTTTCCTGCCTGTATAGTCTGTACTCTGGTGATGGCCAGGCCTAAAGCGTTGAACCAGGCTAGCCCCAGTAAGCTGGTGAGCTGGCCTTTCACCACAACCAGTTCCAATGAGCCTTCGAAAGCTTTGTATTTAAATGGAACTGGCCCACCCCTTTAATGGTTATGGGGTTCTTTTGGAACTCCCTTAGTGTAAGGCCGGTGTCTTCCAGTGGGGGTCCCCCCCATAGGGCAGAGCGTGAGTAGGGTCTCCTCTGAGATTATTGAGAGGGAGGACCCTGTGTCCACTTCCATTATGCATGGGGCGCCCTCTATTTTGACAGACCCCTGGGACAAAAAATGTACCTGGTTGCGATGTACTGAGGTGCTGTGGAGTTCTGCTGTTTCTTGACATGTTGTGGCGCAGCGCTGATGCCACTTGGATCAGCAGGCTATGTGGCCTTGCTTCCCACAGGATCAGCAGATGGCATCCCAGAAGTGGCAGGACCTCCGTTCGTGCAATTCCCCGCAGCTTGAGCAGGCCATTGGTGCGTGGGATGTGGCTGTAGATGGTACCGGGTGAGGGTCGTGGCAAGTGGGCTGGCGAACTTGTAGTACCTCGTTCTCATCTGAGGAGGCTGAGGCAGCTACTGGTGATATCTGGTGCATCGCGGAAGATGGCTGGTGGTCCTGAAGTGATCTCTTGAAAGCAGTGGCGACCTGTAGAGCCTTCTCCAACTTGAGGTCTGCTGTCCCCACAAATTTTCTGCGTAGCTTGGGATCATGGACTCCCCAGGTGAACTGTGTGGAGATGACTTCCTCATCCTCTGGAAGCTCACAGTCAATGGCCAGCTGGCATAACTCGGCCATGTAGATGGTGGCCCCTTCTCCGGACTTCTGCATCCATGCCCATAGGTCCATGTGCTCCACCATTTTTGTGGGTTTCGGTGCGAAGTACTTGTTCAGGACCTTGAGGATGTCCACGTACCATTTGGTTGTTATCTCTCTTTTCTTATTGGTTATTAACTTGTTTTAGGGCGTGGTTACCGTAGCCTGTACAGTTTAAAAAGGGAGCCTGTTACTCCACTGTTCCTTGTGTTGGTTTACTCTTGAATGGAATAAAACTGAATCATTAGTTAAGATCTGACTTATGTCTCATACTTAACAGTCCTCCTCTATTTTCATGGTTCCATTTCCACATTTGAAAATACGGCCATTAAAAAATTGGTTCATCTCACTCTCCAGACCACCACTTCTCTATTCCACAGAGTATCCTCAGACAGCTATGGTGGCGGACAATACAGAGTAATCTGGCTGTAGGGATGCCTTTTGATTTACAATCACCTCACAGGTGCTACTGAAGCATCCCTATCTGGTTGGGGAGCTCATTGTCAGAATAAGCAGATTAGTGGTTTATGTTCTGAATCTGAAAAGGTGTTTCACATTAATGTTCTGGAGCAAAGAGCAATTCATTATGTCTTTATCTACTTCTCAGATACTCTCTGTAGGAAGTCCATTCTGATTCAGACAGACAATACCACTGTGGTGTTTTATATCAACAAGCAAGGGGGGGCTCATCACTTTGGCTGTGCCAGGAAGCCACGGCCATTTGAGAATGGGCAATTATGAACCTCACCTCCCTTCAAGCCATACACATTGCAGGGGCAGTGAAAAGTACTGAGACTGATGAGTGATTTCAGCTCTCACATACTTTATTAATTGAAGAACAAGACAAGAGAAGCCGGCTCGCAGGCCGGCTTTTATTCCCAAGGGAACCCATACCCCAACTCACACCACACCCCGTGATTGGGCTATTTACAGTGATCGAGTTATTTTCTAGGATTCCAGCTCCCCGATTGGGCGGGAGCTAGGATCCTACAGTCCATTGTCTTTGAGAGCGAAGCTCAGGCCTGTCGCCTGGCTGCATGTCGAATCAGTTGGAACCAGTCTGAGCACATGGCTGTCCTGAGCACATGTTCGCTGGTGGATACATTACAGGCAGAGAACATTACATCAGACAGACTGAGCAGACTAGGAGAGACCAATCATAAGTGGTCCATTGCCTGCAGGTACCCCCTCCCTGTTTTCAATCAATGGGCTTTCCAGATATAGACCTTTTTGCGACATGACTCAATTCAAAAGCCCCCCCACACACACACACACACTTTTGTTCCAGGAAAGGTCTGGACCCAGGGTCCATAGGAGATGTGTTTCAGTTGAAGCTTCCCCTCCTGGTTTGGAAAAGAGAGAGGTTGGGGCTGCCTTGCTCAGGTAGGCTTTAAAAATGGGGCTCAGACTACAGCTGGGGCATGGACACAGAGCCTGGTTTTTAAAGTGTAAGCTCTCCAAAGAGCCTCCAATTTTTTTCTCCTCCTGGGGAGATTGACCTGAGCAAAGAAGTCTTTACAAAATAAATCATCCAGCAAAAAAAGTCCCAGTGTGTGCCCTGATGGAGTTACCTGCCATTTGCAAAGATGTAGTTCCACATTGCTGACAGTGAAGAGGGGAGGAGGGGGATGCCTCAGGCAATTACCACATGTCTTTAAAGCAGTGAGGAGAGGGGAGGAGAGAGCGAGGTGCAGTTTTTATTTGGCATTTAAAAAAAAGGGGTAGAGGAAGATCTCACACACACGCACACATTGCAGGAAGCTCTATAGCCAGCCATTTCACACAGCACAGCTCAGTGATTCAGAAGCTCAAAGAAGGGCTTGATGATGGAAGAAACCAGTTTTCATCAACAACAGCTCAACCATGTTCTGCCAACGGGACGTAAGGAGGTTTGTGTGAACAGGTAAATATATTCCATTAGCAGCTGGTTACAAAAACGAATCTGTCTGAAATGACAGGAAAAGTCTTGTTAGTAAGGAGTTACTAAAACAGAATACATAAAAGTGTCTGAAAAGGGTATATGTTTAAACCAGAAATAAAAGGACCTGGGATGTGAAAGGGTCATGGCTCTTTATATATTTTAAGAGGCAGGAAAAGTAGCAACGTGTGACTGCCTGACTGATTTGTAACTCTGAACCTGTGGGAGAGAGATTTTGGAGGGTAGTAGGCACTCTGAGCGAGAAAGGCTGTCCCACTGTAATGCAGAGGTGTCAAACTCATTTGTTATGAGGGCCAGATCTGTCATAAATGTCACTTTGCCAGGCCGGACCATGTGTGCTATAAAATGTAACATGAGGTACTGAAGTTATAAACTTTATAAAGGTGATTTCAGATACCAAATGGCAATAGGCTTGATTGGATTAGGTGTGGTTTTTAATTAATTAATTAATTTATTGCATTTATATCCCACTCTATCCCATGATGGGCTCACAACAATGATAAAATAATAAACATACAATTAAAACCAATTAAATAAAAACCTCTTCAGAATAAGCCAACATAATTCTCCTTTAATTCCCCTTATCCCAGATGCATCTCTTTCCTACCCCCCTTCCTTTTTTAGTGTGTGTGTGTGTGTGTGTGTGTGTGTGTGTGTGTGTTTCAGTAGTAGAGAGAGAGAGAGAGAGTTCGAGAGAGAGAGAGAGAGAGAGAGAGAGAGAGAGAGAGAGATCAGGTCTCAAAGTAAACAGCAGAGCAGAACTTGTTACAAAAATCTCCCTCCCTCTCTCTAAAGAAGTGTGCCTGCACAGGAAAACTTCTACCTGGAATAATACTTCATTGGTAGGTGCCATAGGACTCCCTCTCCAAAGGAGGGAAGAGAGGCTTGGGAATGCTGCAGCCTGAGAGGAGGAAGCAGGAGAAAGCAGAGAGAGCTTTTCTCTGGTGCACGTGCATGCACTCTCTTTCTCCTTCCCCCGTCACTTCCTACCTAAAGGAGGAAGAGAGGCTTGGCAATGCAGCAGCAGCCCCAGAGGAGGAACCAAGAGAGCAGAGGGAACTTTTATCTGGTGCACACACATGCACTCTCTTTTTCCTTTTTCCTTTGCAGCAGCAGGAATGAGAAGCAGGAAGAAGGAAGTAGTTGCTGGTGGGCCAGATCCGGCCTGCAGGCTGTAGGTTTGACACCCCTGCTCTATTGGTTTAAACAGGGAAACTCCTGGGGAAAGGAACATCCAATATGCAATGGAGCTCCCATGTCCAGATAACTGGATTAGAGTGCAAGAGTCATGAGATGAGTGAGAGCCTCATGAGATGTTGGAAACTAAAATACAATAAAAAGTATTAACTAGATAAGTGTTATGTGATAATAGCAATATATGAAGTTGTGCATAAGTTATATAGTTCTAAATATTAATTGACAGGGGCACAGATAAAGCTGTGTAAGCACTGCAGTTTAGTGATTTGTGGATGATACCTGGATACCAATAAATGAAACTGCAGAAACCTGTCATACTAAATGTTGATGGCATTCACCATACATTGTGCATGAGTGTGATAAAATTGTTGCACTGCAAAACTGCAAAATGATATGTTCAGGTGTAAAGTCTTTCTTGTTAAAAATATATCTCATCATCATTATGTACAGTACTTCAGCATTCATGCAAAGTCCCACTTAATTGAACTGTTCAGTACTTTATTAAAGAAGCCTTAATTTTTGCAGCAATAAGCACAAATGAATCCCTGGTGTTTCTGATCGCTTAATGAGATTGAGCATTATCAGGCACAAGATCTAAAAAAGTTGAAAATCATCAAAATTAGTATTAAATGAAAGGATAAATGGTATGATGGTTCTGCAGAATTCTCAGAGGTCCCCCACCATTCTCATTGGCATTTTAGACACATGATTTAATAAGATCTAATAATTCAGAGAGCTAGAGGTGGAGAGAATAGGTCAATTAAATTCTGTTTAACTTGTCCCTGAGAGGGTCATTTATTTACTAATGTATTCCTTTTTATAAACGGCTATCATGACCAATGTGTCAAAGCAGAAAAATACTTCTATTCCCAAATATCATTGTGGATGTTCATGGAACAAAGTTTATTTTTCTTACTAGATGATAAAATGTTACAAAGGAAGGTGTATAATGGTGCAGTCATACATCTTAGAATCACAGAGCTGGAAGGGGCCATACAGTCCAACCCCCTGCTCAATGCAAGATCAGCCTGAAGAATCTCTGACAAGTTTTCATCCAGCCGCTGTTTGAAGACTGCCAGTGAGGGGCAGCACAGCACCTCCCTAGGCAGCCAGTTCCACTGCTGAACTATTCTTCTTGTTTTTAAAAAATCCTAACATCTAGCTGGTATCTTTCCACCCATAATTTAATCCCATTATAGTGAGTCCTATTCTCTGATGCCAACCGGAACAGCTCCCTGCCCTGCTCCAAGTGACAGCATTTCAGATCCTTAAAGAAAGCAATCATGATCCACTTCAACCTCCTTTTCTCTAGATTAAACATTCCCAAGTCCCTCAGCCTTTCCTTATAGGGGTAAATATCCAGGCCCTGATCATCTTCATCATTCTCCTCTGTATCAGCTCTGTTCTATCCACATCCTTTTGGAAGTGAGGCCTCCAGAACTGCACACAGTACTCCAGGTACAGCCTGACCAATGCAGTGTACAGCAGGTTTATGACATCTTGTGATTTGGATGTTATGCCTCTGTTGATACACCCCAAGACCATATCAGCCTTTTTTGCTGCTGCATCACACTGACTGCTCATATTTAGCTTACAGTCTACCCATACCCCAAGATTTGGTTCACTTGCATTGCTACCTAGAAGCCTGCTCCCCATTCAGATGCATGCTTCTGATTTTGTTACTCGGATGAAGAACTCCATACTTATCCTTGTTGGATTGCATCTTATTCACATCTGCCCACTTTTCCAGTGTGTTCAGATCTTATTACATTTTTTCTCTATCTTCTGGTGTGTTTGCTACTCCTCCCAATTTGGTATCACTGGCAAATTTAATTAGTACTCTTGCTAGCTCCTCATCCATATCATTTATAAAAAATATTGAAAAGTACCAAGCCCTATGGTATCCCATTGGATGCCTCCCTCCAAGCAGATGAATGCCATTGATAACTTCTCTTTGGGTGTGATTCTCCAACCAGTTCTCTATCCACCTAACTGTCCTAGAATTCAGTTCACAGTCCTTCAGTTTACCCATCAGAACATCCTGGGGAACCTTGTCAAAAGCGTTATTGAAAGTCTATGGCTTTCCCACAATCCTGTAAGCTTCTTACTCGATCAAAGAAGAAAACAAGGCTGGTCTGGCAGGATCTGTTGGGGGAAAATCCATGCTGACTTCCCCATGTTAACCTGTGTTGTTTCCAGGCTAAACTTGTGTTTGCAAGAGGGATCTTTTGAATCTTACTCTGGCAATGACACTTCCAGGAAAACAAAAAATTTGGACACCAGGTTCATAAATCCCATGGGATTTTATTAGTACATAAATTCTGACAAGGATTTTCTCTTAATCACAGTAAGAATTTCCAGACCATACCCCAGCACAGAAAAATACATTGAGAGCATGTAACTTATCTTAACCTAAAATATCCTTGCCTATAATGAAGCACTTGTTTTACTTGAAACAGCATGAAGCATAAGGCAACATGGAGCATAAAAAGCAACATAAGAACATAGGAAACAGCATGGCTGACTTCAGACTGGCAGTTTGGCCCGATATAGACACGTTTCACAAATGGATTAAAGGGGCCAGTTCACACAGGCACAGCTGTCAGGCATTCCCTAGCCATACTCAACCTGTCTTGTAACACTTCCTTCCTGAGTTTAAAAGGTACCAGGTGAAAGTGGTAGCAAACACTGGAGAGTACGTTGATCCTGCTTCCCAGAAATGTGAACGCTGAAAGCTGCAAACAAGCTGATCCGGTAGGGATGCGCTCATGTATGAGTGCCTAAGCACATATAACCAGATTATAAGAAAGCCGCTTATAGCCATGCCTCCGCCAGGAGCAGGCCAACAGTGTGAATGCTCCCTTGCATCTCCTCCCTGGTATGCTCCCGCATCAGTCGGTGCAGTGTGACCGGGGAATACCCTGAACAGGTTGTTCTGGGTCTTTTTGCCACGATTCCCTTGCGCTTCATACTGCCAGTCTGAACTCAGCCCATATGCATTTCATCAATCCTCCAGGGAAAAGGGTAGTGAAGCACATTTGAAACTTGCCCGAAGGCGGCTTGGTAGGAAAAGAGCTTACCTCTATGAGGCTCTCCTTCAGACGGAAAGACAGGAAATGAGGCAGAGAGTCTTTGGATTCTCTCTGCCTGACTTCATTGGTTATTCCCCTGTTCTTATACTGTATTTTTCTTGTCCACCCTCTCTTACAACCCAATCAGATTCTTACAACTACTCTTGGATTTTTACCAACGTGGTGATATACCATTATTGGCAAAAATTACCGTATAGACATGAAACATATGTGTGACCTTCTCCTTGCCAAGGACAGCCCAACTGTACTGGATCAAGTTGTCCTATGTTGGAATTGTTCCTAAACCCACTTCTACTTTGGCCCAGCACTGTTGATGTGGCCTGCTTCCTGACAGCATCCATCTCACAATCAAGTTTCTATGATGATCATCCTTCTTTATTGCTTCATTTCCCCCCAAAACCATCACTTCAGGAGTTCCTGGTCACTGCCATTAATGGATACTATTGCGTATAGTGTGCATAATGTAAGTCTGTGTTATATGCAAGTGTGTATAAATGTACAACATTAATCTGCATAGCGTAGAATAGCTCCATGATTCATGGTTACATGTAAGTAGCATTCAAATACATCACCAAACAATTTCAAACAGAAAGAGGGGGGAGAAAGAGGCCTATGTGCCATTCTGTTCTGGTCAGTGTTCAAATCTGTCCCCAAACCTTTTCCTTCTACTTTACTATTCAAATTCCACCATCAGCTGTCTGGTCATGAAAACTTTTATGGAAACTAAATCCCTTTCTTATGGAAAAGAAACTTTATTCTATTTTATTTCCCCATTTTGTGGAGAATCAGGGCTTTTCTTTTTTAAAGTTTTAAATCTATCTCAGCTGTCAAAGGTTTCTCTCTCTCTGAACTGGTTCCTGATGCTTAGGTAAGTTGGCATTGTGAATTCTGTTTTTCTCTTTAGAAAATAGCTTTTATTTAAAAATGGTTTTAGGTCTGTCTCATTGGTTTTAGACCCTCCTTCGTCTAACACCTAGATTATCAAATTGCCCTTCAAATACTTGCAGATTGATCCCTTCAAAATCTTCTCCAGTATATTCTCTGGAACAGAGGTCAGTCTGATCAGCTTGTAATTTCCTTGAATACTCTATTCATCCACTCTGGTTTCTTGGATCCCCTACCATGTTTCCATCTTGTTGAAACAGTAATGGCTTAAGCATGCAAGAACATCTGCTTTAGGACAGTCCACCCTTCATTTGCTCCTTTTCTTTCTCGCTTTCTCGCTTTCTCGCTCATGGAATGACTCCCATCTTGCCTCTGAGTTCATTAAAGTCTGTCCTACTAAAATCTAACAAACACATCTGGCTATGACTTCCTTGGCACACCACAGCAAAAGGAATTCTAGGAGGACATGGTCACTTTCCCCTAAGGTACCTACCACCTTTACCCGATCTCCCAACTGACGGTGTTTAAACGTCGTAACAAAGCAGAAGACACTGCACTGGTATAAAGCTATTTACAGTTTTATTATACAGATATTTACACAGTCCAAGTAGTCACTCCAAACAGGCTGTCAGTCCAACAGAGTGCTACGCCAGGCACCAGTAACCATGTAGGTTGTTCAATGTACAGTACACAGCAGGATATATACAGCAGTCAGCCAATCACAATACACTTGCTGAGTCACAGTGACTCCATACAAAGCTGATGCAATGTACTTGTCATATGATATATCAAGTGACCATATACCTGTCAAACTAGATCACTTCAATCTGAGAACCTGACTAGCTGTCATCTTGCTGGCATTCCTGTTCATATGCCGACACGCCTCCCAAGATGCAGCTTGTCACATATATGTTATTTCTCAGCACCTGGAACCTTTGTAGAGGTAAACACTTTGTAAACAAATCAGCAATATTTTCCCCGGTTGTACATTCCTGCAAACAAATGAAACGTTTGCACACTGCAGCTCGCACATTCTGGTATCTGATAGTGATATGCTTACTCCTAGTTCGTACCCCTTGGTTATGAGTTAGCTGTCTGGCAGCTGAGCTATCACTTAGCACGGTTAGTGGTAACTTGCTTGATACCTTAAGATCCTGCAATAGCTGATAGAACCACTCTAGTTGTATAATTGTATCACTCATCGCTGAAAATTCAGATTCACAGGAACCAGTGGCAATATGGTTCTGCTTTATGGACTTTCAGGCCACCAAAGCACCAAATACATAGATTACATACCCTGAGGTAGACTTGTCATCTGGTCTCTCCCCCAAGCTTGCATCACTATAAGCAAAAAGTTGTGCATCCTTATTTACATTTAGTACAAATTTGTTAGACAGTGTTCCTTTCAGGTATCTAAGAACCCATTTTGCTGCAACCCAGTCCTTCTGGTAAGGACAACTGCACTTTTGATATAACCAATGCACAGCTACATAGATATCAGGCCTTGTGCTATAAGCCAAATACAAGAGAGAACCTACCAAGAATTGATAAACCTCCTGTGAAAAAATATTTACATTAGGTTCCTTACAATAACTGGTTGTCATTGGGGTATCTGCACTGTGTGCTTCTGCCATTCCATATTTTTCCAATAACTGTAGGATTTTTACCTCTTGACTCAGCTCAAAGAACCCCTGCTGATTACTGGAGATCTGTACACCCAGATAATTCTGTATCTGACCCAGGTCTTTGATGCTGAATGATTGCTGTATGGTTGTGACAAACCAATTCAATTGCTCCTCACAATGGTACAAAAACAGATATCATCCACAAACACTAATACATAGCAAAACTGACCTTGGATATTTGCACTGTATAGGCATGGATCTGCCACACTCTGTGTGAAACCAAGTTGTGCTAGTATGTTACTTAGGCATTGCCCCCATTCAAAACTGCTCTGCTTCAAGCCATACAAAGCTTTGTGAAGCTTTAGCACACTGTTTGAATTTCCATCACTGAATCCAGGTATTTGCTCTAGATAGAGCTCTTCCTTAATTGGAGCATTTAAATATGCAGTCTCAAAATCAAAATGATTGACCTGCATTCCTTGGACCGAGGCCAAGGCAAGTGCAACCCGTATTGTCTCATTAAGGACAGTGCAAGAAAATGTCTCATCATAGTCTTGTCCCTCAGTTTTAGTAAAGCCCCTTGCAACTAACCAAGCTTTATATTGTAACTGCCCGTCTGGCTTTTGTTTCAGCTTGTACAGCCAGCGACACGCAATAGCCTTTTTATTTACAGGCAATTCTGCTACAAAGAACACATTGTGAGATTTCAAAGAATTGAATTCCGCCTCCATAGCTGCCAGCCACGCTAACTGCTGCGGCTCCTCGAGAGATAAAACCTCTGTATAATTACCCGGCACCTTAACATAAACATGATTAATGCCGTATCATTGAGGAGGCACTCCCTTGTTTGATCTGCTTGACACTCTGGGCATTTGAACAGCACTCTGTACAGATTAAGAAGCTTACCTTGCAGGAGACTGAACTGCTCCTGATTGCTATTAGCACCATCAGTTACCGGCAATAAAACCTGAGAAGGCATTTCATTGGCATGGACATTTGACCAATTTGCATGCTCACAGAAACTAACCGACTGGCTGAAACTCAGCATGTTGTGCGTGTTAGCAAACCGATAGGATTTCATACCCGTCTGGTATCCAAGAAAAGTTAG
This sequence comes from Gekko gecko, assembly GCA_029375565.1. Taxonomy (NCBI): domain Eukaryota; kingdom Metazoa; phylum Chordata; class Lepidosauria; order Squamata; family Gekkonidae; genus Gekko; species Gekko gecko. The sequence goes on from JAPDNY010000007.1 coordinate 102,694,916, forward strand.
CTTCTGAGCTCTTGCCCCTCCTTTGCGTCTTTGCTTTAAAGTTATATTGACCCAGGCTTTTGGTCCAAAAACTCTAAAATGTTCTAGACTTGGATCCTTACCATTAACACTCTATAGGGAATGTCATTTATAGCCTTAGACCATAGTGTATTGACAGTATAGCATGAGCATTTCAGAGCTTCTGCCCAGAATGAAATTGGAGGCGCAGAATCACGTAACATGAAACGCATCATTGTCTGAAGAATGGCACCCTTACATTCAGGTATTCCATTCTCTTGGGGAGTAGCAATGTTTGCAACCCTGTGGTATATCCCCTGAATCTTAAACCACTTTCTGAGGTCATCTGAGAGGAACTCACCACCCATGTCACTTTGAAAAGCACGCACATCAAGGTGTAGCTGCTTTTGCACATTTTTAGCCCATTGCTTAACAGTATTGCACACCTCAGAGTTTTTCATCAATGGATACACCCAACAAAATCTTGAAAAATCATCCACAAGAATTAGCGCATATTTCCGTCCAGATATACTACTGGAAAATGGACCCATGACATCAGCATGAATGAGGGCTAATGGTCTCTCAGTGACTCTGTCACTAACCTTAGCAACAGGATAAGCCTGTGACTTGCTCTGTTTGCATATGTCACAATTCAGGTAATTGTGACACCCTTTTACCTTCTCCTTATTTAAACAGGCAAGTGTTTTGTTGATAGTACCAAAACTTACATGGCCTAGGAGCCTATGAAGGAAGTGAATGCAGCCATCATGTGGACATTTGTTATTCACCACAGCCTGAGCCTGTACATGCTCATTTTCCAGAACATAAACATGGTTCTTTAACTCACCAATACCAAGAACCTGGTTTCCTTTGAGTATGTTACAATGCTGTTTCTCAAAGAGAACTGTAAACCCCACCTCTGCTAATATACAGATACTTAAAAGGTTGTTTTCTAGGTCAGGTACTCAGAGCACATTTTCAAACTTGTGATTTAAACCTGGAAAAAGTACATTTCTCTGACACTCAACAGTAGCAGAACTACCATCCACCAAACTTACATGATCCAGAGTAGCAGGATGCACATCAGATAATAAACATTTGTCCCTAACAAAAACTTGAGATGCTCCAGAATCAATGATCCACGTCCCCCGAGCTGAAGTCTCACCTGCAGTCACCAAAGTGGCTTGATGACTTGATCCCTTGCTGCCTCCATCCTTGAGAGTGTTGGCAGCCCACTTGGACCCCTGAGGGCAATTTTTTTTTAGATATAGAGGTGACCCACACTGAAAGCAATGCTATACTTTCAAAGCTACAGCTGGCTGATTGGAACACTGCACGTCTTTGAGATCGCTGTTTACCACAACACTCCTCTCCGGCTTGGCACAGCTCCCAGACTGGCCGGCTGCCAGCTCCCTGTGTTGAAATTTTGCATCCTCCTCAAGCAGGCAACCACAAACGTAATCTAGTGTGAGCTTATTGACTTCTAAACTTTCCAATGCAGATACCAGGGGATCAAATTTCTCCATTAGAGAACACAGGATAATGGTCTTCCTGGGAGATTTGTTTCCCCCTCTCAGCAAGCAACTGGAAACATTCAGTCAGTGAGTTTATATGAGACCTCACTGACTGGTGACTCTGCATTGTAGTTTTATACATGCATGTCATAAGAGATATTAAGGATCCTGCTGTTTTCTGGATGTAAACGGCTGCAAGACCATCCCACGCAGCCTTCGCTGAGGTCTTCCCAAAGACATAAAGTAACTGATCGTCAGAGATACTAAGCACAATTAAAGCCAGGGCTTTTTCAATCTTAGCCGTCTCCTCAGCTGTCTGCATGGCGGGGGGGGGTGAAACATATGTCCATAGGCCCTCCCTTACCAGAAAATGCTTCATACAGAGAGCCCATACTGAATAATTCTGGTAAGTTAATTTATCTACCAGCAAGGCTGAAGGTGCCGAAGCCATGCTGTACTCACTTTCTGGAGTTTTCTGGTTACTGTCCTCCAACTCCTCTGCCTCCTCCAGGTCAGATAGAGATATGCTGCCTTCGTCTTCAGACTGTGTCTCTATCTCTGCCTCACCAGCAGACATTCACTCCACCGCCGTATCAGGAGCTCACCAAATCCAGTACTGGTCAGTACTCCACAGCTCAGCACAGTCAGCTCCAGTGCAGTCTGGGCCCATAACCCTGATGGTGTTTAAACATCATAACAAAGCAGAAGACACTGCACTGGTATAAAGCTATTTACAGTTTTATTACACAGATATTTACACAGTCCAAGTAGTCACTCCAAACAGGCTGTCAGTCCAACAGAGTACTACACCAGGCACCAGTAACCATGTAGGTTGTTCAATGTACAGTACACAGCAGGATATATACAGCAGTCAGCCAATCACAATACACTTGCTGAGTCACAGTGACTCCATACAAAGCTGATGCAATGTACCTGTCATATGATATATCAAGTGACCATATACCTGTCAAACTAGATCACTTCAATCTGAGAACCTGACTAGCTGTCATCTTGCTGGCATTCCTATTCATATGTCAACACCAACTTTTGCCTCTTGGTTAATATTAAGTCCGAGTATGGCCCAGCCCTTCATAGCTTCCTCTACCATTTGAAAAAGAAACTTGTAGGCCAAGCAAGTAAGGAAGCTGCATGACTCTGGGCATTTAGTAAAGTTTTTCTCCTAGCACGTCAGGTAAGTTGAAGTAACCCCTAACTACAGGGTTATGTAGCTTGGATACCCTGTCAAGCTGCTCAAGGAGGACAGCATCCTCCTCCTCACCCTGATCAAGCAGTCTGTAGCTGATTCCAACCACAATCTGTTTGTTCTTCCTTCCCTTATCCACACCCAGATACTTTCCACTGGGTTGTCACATCCTCCTCCAATATTTTCTGACAAGCAAACCCTCCCCTCACATACAGTGCCACTCGGCCTCCTCTTTGATCCTTTCATTTTTTCTTGAACAATTTATATCCATCCACTACTACATTTCAGTCATGGGAATCATCTCACAAAGTCTTTGTAATGCCTACTATATCATATGCCTCTGTCTGCATCAGAAGCTCAAGCTCCTCCTTCCTATTGTCCCAAGTTTGGGCATTGGTATGTAGGCACCTGACCATTTCTTTGGCTCCATTTGACCTGGCTTTACCAGGTGGGCCTCTGCTGTTTGCTCTCCTTCACTGAAACCCCTGTATTAGTCATCTTCTTCCTCTAGTGATGTCAATTTAAAGCCCTCCTGATTAATCTTTCCAGGTTTCTGCCAAACACATTCTTCCCCAACCTTCATAGGTGAAATCCATCACATGCTAGTAGGCCATCTTCCAGGAAACCTAGCCTGTGGTCCCAGAATCCACATTGCTCCTTTTGGCACCACCAATGCAGCCATGGTTCATCTCCATTATCTTCTGTTCTTGTCGCATTCCTTTTTCTCTGATTTGAAGGACTGAAGAGAATACCACTGGTGTCCCCATTACCTTCAGCTTTCTCTTAGTCATGGACAATTCATAATTTCCTTTTTTGTAATTACTTATGGATATATAAGTATTCTAAATATGTTTAGACAAATAAATGGTTATTGCTGTTTCTGTATTTGAGTGTGTACTCTCAGACTCAGACTCTCATTTGCCATGTTTCTGGGGATATGAGGCCTGCACAGGGAGGTGAAATTCCAGAGGGGGAGGCGAGTGTGAGAGTTTGAGAATGGCTCTATTGTAGTGGTGATGTAACTCTTCTCAAGCAGTCTCCCTTCTTAGGGAGGACTTGGTTAGTGTCTGTGCTTGCTTTGCTGTCAGAGATAATGTAACGGTAGATTTACAGGTGTGGGCGTAGAGTGCACAAAAGCTAGGCAGGATAATTGCAGTATGTGATTGGATGGAATTGAAGGGAGGCCTTGTTCGAACTGTCTATATCTTTGGGTTTTGGCACAAGAACTTCAGTTCTGACACAGTACCTATCTTAGCTTGGAATATCTTTATTTCTCAATGAATAAATCACCGCCAGAGAGTGTTGTTGAAAGTAACTTTGTCCAAGAGTCTGACATGTACAGATTGGACTATGGTCCAATCTGCATTGGTCTTTCCTGCCATTGTGCCACCAGCTCCACATCATCTAATAAATTTCTATCTGCAACTCATTCTGCATCTGCTCTCGTATTGCTTCGTCTCAGCCTCAGCCATCTGCAACATTTTATTGCCTTTTAGTGGCTACTCCGAGGTCACTACAGTGTCTCACCATGTTATATGGATTTGGTTTTAAGGTGGTTTAATTGCTCCTCCCTGCCCTCTGAGCCACTGTGAGTGATAAGCAGATAACTGGAGCCAAATTCTCCCCCCTTCTAAGGAGATATGCAAATTATCACAAAGGAAACAAGTTAGCTGAAAATCCAGTAATCTGTCTTTAAAAGCAGCCAGGGAACACTTTTCTGCGATCATATTTTTTGAGGGGCGGTTGGAAGCATGCCCACCCCCGAACCATTTGTTATTTCCTGTGGCAGTCCCCAGAATGCCCTACCTGGCAACCGCTGGGTGTTTTGTGTTTTTTACCCCGCTCCTTTGGTGTTTTGTGTTTTTTATCCCCCTCCCCCAGGTCACCCCCTTTACTTTCTGCAGGGTGGTTTCCCTGCCAGCACCCCAAGAGGCCACTTCTTCCCCACTCTCATGAGCTCTTTCTAAATATGATGCAGATGGCAAGCTTTTATACTGAGCCAAATGGGAGGCAATGGAAGCCAGCACCACAGCTGAAAAAAGCAGCATTACACAGCAGATGCAGATTGGGCCAAGGCATCTGTTGTCACTACTGATTGCTGGATAGCCCAGGGGATTTGGTCTCACCTGTGTTTTGGCTCTATCATTTTATACTGATGATAGGAATATAACATCATCAAGCACTCCTCCCCCCATCCATGACACAGAATGCTACTGGAGCATGTAAAAGACTAATTCAGAAGCCATTCCCTCTACTTTCCTGTGTGCTGGGAACTGATTGTATGGAAGAACATTCAACCCCCACCTATAGTCTGAAATGATGCAACCTAGACACAGGTTTACCAGGTTACTGAAAACTGAGCTCAAGACACTGAGCAAGGATTGCCATCCTCTTGGAAGAAGTGACTCTGATTGTCTTAAGGCAAAAATGAGGCATGATTGAGGTATCTTACATGGTAATTTTAAAGGCTCTTCTTCCCATTCTAGTGAAGTACATAGAGCAGAAATACCCACAAATCAAGATAACTCTGAGGTGCTTTCCAGATATAATATTGCAAGCTCACATGAAAAAAGGGTTGCAAATCAACTGCTGTAGATCACCTGCCATAAATATGTAGTGTTTCTTTGCTTCTGTCATTTCTGCATTAATTCAGCTATAACAAATGTGTTGTATGGTTACCAGTTTATTAACTCTCTTTGTGCTTCTTATCAGGCTCCATCACAGTGCTGCAGCCAGCATATCACATATTGCTATGCAGCTTGCCAAACCTCTGTGTCAAGACAAGTCGATCAATAGTTAAAGAACCCTTGTTGAAATTCTTAAGACCAGGGTGAGTTTCTTTGTAAGCTGGAGAAAGAGAGAATGAGAATTTCTCAGTGTGTTTTTGCAAGCATAAAGATGACCAATGAATTCCATTTAAGCAGCATTCCTGCAGATTTTATGCCACTTTTTAAAAAATCCCTAAATTGTAATGTTTGTTCATTTAGAAAATGTATACGCCATCTCTTCAGTGACCCCTTTAATTAATAGGTAGTAAAATTGATTGAACTTACTTCTAAGTGTACATAACTAGGATGGGACTGCAAATCAGTGTCTTGGGACAGAATCCAGTGTTGATCCCATGTGAAAGAAGCAATGCGAGAGAAGAGAATCCAAAGGAAAAAAAATGGAACTACAGCTAGTGTAAATATTGTCACAGACAGCAAATGGTTTGGAGTGCTGGCGGTACTTAGTGAAGTACAGGCTATGAAGTACAGCCAAGCCACTTGTATTTAGTGAAGTACAGGCTATGTTGACTCTTTCTATGTTGACCCATCTGAGCTCTGAGAATGAGCAAGAGCTGCTAGAGGGTTAGTGTTTTTTTATTATTATTTACTTTCAACTGAGGAGATTTAGCTGAGAAGGTACTGTGTGGAGGACTGTATTTGGGAGTGTGTGGGTGAGTTGTGAGTTGTTGCAGAGTCCTGGCTGCTCGAGTTAGGGTGTGAAAGGGTCATCGTTTGCCTGTAATTGAGTGCGTGGGTGGATTTGAATAGCTGCTGGCCACACCCTCTCCTGGGGAAAGCTTCTATTTAAGGTAGGAAGCTTGCAAGAGGCATGAGTCAAAGGGTGTGGTTCTTGGCCTGTGGCTTCTATAAGAAGCCCAGGAAGAGTCAGAAAGCTAGGGACCTAGCCTCCTTGGGTTCCCAGTTAGGTAAGTAGACTTCTACAACAGGAACCATGTAAATACAAAGGTTTTTAAAAGTGGGGTTATATAAAAGTATTATTTTAAAAGCAAATATGAAGCCAGAATGCCAGCAGGGGGTTGGGGGCTATCCAGTGTTTTGCATGGAGTGTCACATGTATGACTATCTGCCCACTGGACAGAAGTCTTGGGTATGTGCTCGGTGCAAGGAGTTTGCTCCCTTGAGGCCAAGGTGGCTGACCTGGAGAAGCAGACAGTCAGTTAGGTGCACGGAGAAGACTCTTGGAGACTTGTTAGATATGTCCCACTCTGGATCTGGCAGCCCTGTTGCTGCCAGGAAGCATGAGGGTCAAGGGCACCATGATGAGAACAAGGGGAATGTGCCCTCAAAAGGGATCTCTTCTTCAGCTGGTAAACGGTATCCTTTCATACGAAGGAACCATCCCTGGGAAGGGTGGGAGGGAGGCTCTTGGTAGTTGGTGATTCGATCCTTAGGCAGGTAGACAGCTGGGTGGCGAACCTGCGTACTGACCATATGATGACTTGCCTGCCTAGTGCAAACGTAGTGGACATTACGCATGTTTTAGATAGGCTGGTAGATAGTGCTGGGAAGGAGCCAGTGGTCGTGGTGCATGTCGGCACCAATGATGTGGGGAAATGCAGTCATGAGGTCCTGGAGGAGAAATTTAAGCTGCTGGGCAGGAAACTCAATGACAGGCCTTCCAAGGTAGCCTTCTCAGAAGTGCTACCTGAACTGCAGGGCTGGAGAGATAGGCACAGATCAGGAGTCTCAATGCATGAATGAGACAATGGTGTAGGGGAGAAGGGTTCAAGTTTGTTAGGCACTGGGATGCTTTTTTGGGACAAGAAGGAGCTGTACAAAAGAGATGGTCTCCACTTGTCCCAAGAAGGAACCAGGCTGTTGGCGCTTAAAATCAAAAAGGTGGAAGAGCAGTTTTTGAACTGAATATTGGGGGAAAGCTGACAGGAGATGAAAAGTCTCTGGTTCAGGATGGCTCATTTCAAAGAGATGAAGGGGTAGCTGTTACTTTTGTACAAGGAAATGGATTACAATTGTCCACTGAGACTGTGGCTAACAATAGGGACTGCCTGGCAAGGTCTTGAGGCAGCAAGAGGAAGGTTGTGGGATTAACAAGTGTGGGAAACTATAGGTGTTTATACACAAATGCTAGAAGTTTCTAAGGTAAAATTGGGGAATTGGAATGCTTGGTGTTGGGGGGAAAAATAGACATTGTGGGTATTTCAGAAACTTGGTGGGATGAGGAAAATCAGTGGGATATGGTGATTCCTGGTTATAAATTATATCAGAAGGATGGGGGGAAGGGTTGGAGGTGGGGTGGCTCTGTATGTCAGAGAGGGTATACAGTCCAGTAAGACTGAGAGGGTAAGAGAATTGGGTTTGCTTCTGGAAATGCTATGGGTTGAAATAGTGGGTCCAAAAGGAGGTTTAACAGTGGAAGTTTGTTATCACCCACCAGATCAAAAGGTAGAGGAGGATTATAAAATGATGAATGAATTAAAGATAGCGGCTAGGCAAAATAACTGTGTCATAATAGGTGACTAACTACCCACACATTGATTGGGTCAATATGAGTTCTAGTTGGGAAAAAGAGATTGAGTTTTTAGACACTCTCAATGACTGTGCTATGGAACAGATGGCCACAGATCCTACCATGGGAGAGGCGATCCTGGAGTTGGTCCTAAGTAACGCCCAAGACCTGGTGAGAGATGTAAAAGTGATTGCACCACTTGGGAACAGTGACCATAATGTCATTGAGTTTAACATTTGTATAAATAGGGAGTTGCCCAAAAAGACTGACGCAACCACTTTTAACTTTAAAAGGGGTAACTTCTCTGGTATGAGGGGAAATGTGAGGAAGAAATTGAAAGGAAAAGTGGAAAAGGTCAAAACCATTGGGGAAGCTTGGAGACTATTTAAAAAGACAATCCTAGAAGCTCAGAAAAAATATATACCGCAGGTTAGGAAAGGCACAAATAGGTATAGAAAAAAGCCTGCATGGTTAGCAAATAAAGTAACGGAAGCTGTAAAAAATAAGAAGGATTCCTTTAAGTGGTGGAAAGCGAGTCTCAGTGAGGTTGATAAAAAGAAACAACGGCTGTGGCAAATAAAATGCAAGTCTGTGATCAGGCAAGCAAAAAGGGAATATGAGGAGCATATCACAAAAAACATTAAGGCCAACAATAAAACTTTCTTCAAATACATTATAAGTAGAAAACCAGACAGGGAGGCAGTGGGGCCCTTGGATGACCAAGGGATAAAAGGACTACTGAAGGATGATAGGGAAATGACTGAGAAGCTGAATGCATTTTTTTGCGTCTGTCTTCACTGTGGAAGATGAGAAGTGCTTGCCCATTCCAGAACCACCGATTTCGGGAGGGGGTTGAAAGACCTGAATCAGATTGAGGTGATAAGAGAGGAACTCCTCTGACTGATGGACAATTTAAAAACTAATAAATCACCAGGCCCGGATGGCATTCATCCGAGTGTTCTGAAAGAACTCAAATGTGAACTAGTGGATCTCCTTACAAAAATATGTAATCTTTCTTTAAAATCTGCCTCCATTCCTGAGGACTGGAAGGTAGCTAATGTCACTCCCATCTTTAAAAAGGGCTCCAGGGGAGATCCGGGAAGTTACAGGCCAGTCAGTCTGACGTCGATACCGGGTAAGTTGGTGGAAACTGTAATTAAGGAAAGAATTAGTAGGCACATGGATGTACAAAAACTACTGAGGCAGACTCAGCATGGGTTCTGTAAGGGAAGATCTTGTCTCACTACCCTGTTAGTGTTTTTTGAGGGAGTGAACAAACATGTGGACAAGGGGGACCCAATCGATGTTGTTTACCTTGACTTCCAGAAAGCTTTTGATACAGTTCTTCATCAAAGGCTCCTAAGTAAGTTCAATAGTCATGGGATAAAAGGACAAGTCCTCTTGTGGATCAAAAACTGGCTTATAAATAGGAAACAGAGAGTTAGTATGAATGGGAAACTTTCTCAATGGAGGGTGGTAAGCAGTGGGGTACCACAGAGATCAGTACTTGGTCTGATGCTTTTTAACTTGTTTATTAATGATTTAGAATTGGGAGTAAGCAGTGAAGTGGCTAAATTTGCAGATGACCCGAAGTTGTTCAGGGTGGTGAAAACCAGGGAGAATTGTGAGGCACTCCAAAGGGATCTCTCGAGGATGGGTGAGTGGGCGTCAACATGGCAAATGGGGTTCAATGTGGCCAAGTGCAAAGTGATGCACATTGGAGCCAAAAATCCTAAATATAAAATACACATTGATGGGATCTGAACTGGCAGAGACTGAACAAGAGAGAGATCTTGGAGTCGTAGTAAATAACTCAATGAAAATGTCTAGACAGTGTGTAACTGCAATAAAGAAGGCCAATGCTATGCTGGGGATTATTAGGAATGGAACTGAAAACGAATCAGCCAGTATCATAATGCTCCTGTATAAATCATTGGTGTGACCTCATTTGGAATACTGTGTACAGTTCTGGTCGCCACACCACAAAAAGGATATTATAGCATTGGAAAAAGTGCAGAGAAGGACAACTAGAATGATAAAAGGGTTGGAACACTTTCCCTATGAAGAAAGGTTAAAACCAGGGGTCTTTTTTGGGGGGGAGCGCACCTGAGCACAGCTCCAGCAGCTCAGGAGCCAAGCCCCGCCCCCAGCCGGCGTCCCGGAGAGTCTTTCAGGCAGCCGAATGTCAATTTCAGCTCCATTATATCCTATGGGCCATTGAAGTCAATGGTGAAAACATAGGGTATATTCTGGGGGCTGGAGGGGAGGGGGTTTGAGGGAGAGGCTCCAAACTCACAGGGTAGCTTATTGAGCCTCTCCGCAAGATACCCACCAAGGTTTAAGACCTTTGGATCAGGGGGTCCAATTCTATGGGCCCCTAAACAGGTTGCCCCTATTCCCTCCATTGTTCTCTATGGTGGGAAAAAAAATAACTTGTTTTCCCACCATAGAGAACAATGGAGGGAATAGGGGCAACCTGTTTGGGGGCCCACAGAATTGGACCCCCTGGTCCACTGTTCTTGAAACTTGGTGGGTATCTTGGGGAGAGGCTCCATCAGCTACCCTGTGAGTTTGGAGCCTCTCGCTCAAACCCTCCCCTCCAGCCCCCAGAATATACCCTATGTTTTCACCATTGACTTCAATGGCCCATAGGATATAATGGGGCCGATTTGCCGCCGAATTTCTTTCATTCCCTCCTTTCCTTCTCTCGTTTTCCTCTTTTCCTCCTTTTTCTCTTCTCTCTTTCTTCCTTTCCCACCTTCTTCTCCTCTCTTTTTTTCTCCTTTCCCTGCTTCCCTCCTTCTTCCCTCTCTTTCTTTCCCACCCCTTTCCTTCTCTTTCCTTCCTTCCTTCTCTCTACTCTCTCTCTTTCCTTCCCTCTTTCCTCCCTCTGTGGCCCAACACTCATGAGAAGGAGTTTAAACTTTAAACCCCTTCTCTCTTAGCTCCCCCACCCAGACCAGCTGGGGAAGGGAAGGGGAGGCTTTTGAAGATGCCTCCCCCCTTTTGCTTCCCCTTCTGACATCACTTCTGGTGATGTCAGGGGGCGTGGCATATGCTAATAGCGTAATAGCTCATTAGCATACTATATGCTAATGAGCTCCTGCACCTGTTTTTCTATGAAAAGACCCCTGGTTAAAACGCTTGGGGCTCTTTAGCTTGGAGAAATAATGGCTTAGGGGTGACATGATCGAGGTTTATAAGATTATGAATGGGATTGAGCAGGTTGAGTAAGAAGTACTTTTCTCCCTTTCTCACAGTACAAGAACTCATGGGCACTCAATGAAATTGCTGAGCAGTCGGGTTAGAACAGGTAAAAGAAGTACTTCTTCACCCAAAGAGTGATTAACACATGGAATTCACTGCCACAGGAGGTGGTGGCAGCTACAAGCATGGACAGTTTCAAGAGGGAATTAGATAAACATATGGAGCAGAAGTCCATCAGTGGCTATTAGCCACAAGGTATAGATAGGAACTCTCAGTCTGGCGCAGGTGATGCACTCTATTTTTGGTGCTGGGGGGGGCAGCAGTGGGAGGGCTTCTAGTGTCCTGGCCCCACTACTGGACCTCCTGATGGCACCTGGTATTTTTGGCCATTGTGTGACAGAGTGTTGGACTTGATGGGCCATTGGCCTGATTCAACATTGGCCTCTCTTATGTTCTTATGTTTCTCCATGCTGTGTTGGAGCAATGAGAAGAGATGCAATCACACAAGAGCATAAGCAGAACCCTGCTGGTTTAGACTAATGGTCCATCTGGTTCAGCCTTCTGTCTCACACATTGGCCAGCCAGTTCCTCTGGAGGTCCTGCAACAGGGCATATAAGACAACGTCTTCCCCTGATGTTTCCTCCTGCCACTGGGATTCAGAGGTTGACTGCCACTGAATGTGGAGATTCTACTTAGTCATCATGGCTAGTAGCTGTGGATAGACCTGTCCTCCATACTTAATCTCCATTTAAAGTTGTCTGTGACTGTGGCCATCACTACATCCTCTGGCAGCAATCTCCACATTTTAATCACTCGTTATGTAAGGAAGTATTTCCTTTTGTCCATCCTCAACATATTGCTCATCAATTTCATTTGACATCCTTTAGTTGTACTCTAATAGTATTGCAAGTTTTGTAGTTCTGTTCCATAACAGTCCAAAGAGTTTCATATTTGAAGATCTCATCCAAGTGCAGAATGCTTTTCTTTAAATACTATGAGGTTAGGAACCAAAAGCAATGGTCCTCCCATTGCACTTTTCCCATTGCACTTTTCCAAACAACTGTTTTGGAATTGACAGTAATTGAAGTAGAAACCATCCATCCAGCTTATTGTTTGCAGAATCATAAAAAAAAAAAATTGTGAATAGGAAGTTCAAGACAGTCTGAGCATTAATGGCGTCCACGTGTTTTAAGTAATTACTGTGCCTTTTACAGGTTTTGAAGTGCACTTTGTACTTTGGAGTTTTTATCTTCCCCATGTATTCTCTTGCAGCCTTGACAAAACTATTTACCTTTCCATTCTATCCTTTCTGGTCCTTCCAAATGACCCGAAGAATAATACTTGTGATTTGTGAAGTTTAATGAATTAGTTCACTTTGTAGTTCAAAGCCTATATGCCAATGCTAAACAGTATTACAATAGCATACCACATCAATCTTCTAGACAATATTACTATGAGTATGTGACGGTAATTTCTAACATCATAAATATTCTACCAGCACTTTTGAGTAAGGAAAAGCATGCAAATGTTATGTACGATGACACATGGACTATTTATCTGCATGTATTAACACATGCAGAAATTAGCCATGCATTATAAGTCTGTGTACACTAGTGGTGACTGATTCCCCCTCACCCACCCCTTGCCATCACCACTATGGTAATCAGCCAAAAAATCAGGAACTGTTAAGCATACTTTTTTATATATAGTATATTTTATTATGTTTCACATAACATGTTCATAACACAAATATCATACAGTTTTTATTCCTTCCAGTTATACTCTATAGCACTGCCAGTGTCTACTTAATATAAATAAAATTATTTTCTTATTCACTACCAGTGATTGCTTAAACACTTACTATCATCTCCTCAAACTCCTAGGCAAATAACACATAATTTAATAAGCAGATAACTAATGATTTTTATTTTATATTGATTAGACTTCTACAATGCTTCCTTCATAAATCTCAGACTGTTTTTCATAATATTCTAAGTTTTATAGTCTTTGATTAATATCATTTAAAACAATGGCTGAGTTCAGACTGGTAATTTGCCCCGGGACGGGACCCGGGCCGACAACGATTCAATCCCAGAGTAAATGGGACGTTCACACAGGCACATCTGCCTGGCGTCCCCCACCCGTAGCCTACCGGTGCTGTTGCGCTTCACTGCCGGATTAAAAAAAACACCTGATAAAAGCTGTAGCAAATCCAAAAGCCCGCATGTGTCGCGCGTTTTTCTGCTTCCGGGGATTCTGAACGCGCAGCCAAAAAGCCGGGAGCAACCCGCGTTGGGCAGGAGGCAGCAGCGGTGTGATTGGCTGTGCTCCTCTCCATTGCCCAATGTGGTGCTGGTGTTGCAGGGCAAAAAAAAAAAATCGGCAAAATGCGCTTATGTGCATGAGCGCTCATGCGCACATACACCCATACACCCACAGCCGAATTAATGGGGAAACGGCGAATATAGCACGCCTCCGGCACGGCAGTCTGAACGCTCCTGCACGCCTCCGTCCCATATCTTCTGGCAGCGGCCCCCGCAGTGTAAACGGGAAAACCCGGTATAGTTTAATCCGGGGTTTTTTTTACTATGACTGGCTACCGGAGCAAACTGCCAGTCTGTACTCAGCCAATATCTATTTCTTCATAATGGAATTCTTGGAGGTTGTCACCTCACTTTGGGATTTTGGAAGAATCCGAGGGGGGTCTTTTCCCAAGACCCCACCCTGTGGGAGATAGTGGGGGGATTCCTCCCAAATGCCTTACCCACCCCGCTCCAGTTGGTTAAGTTTTAGTCTTGCTTTTCTCTCTATGAGGGCTCTATAATAATGATTTCCTATTCCTTTATAGTCTTCAGAAGGTCTTGAAAGTTTTTATATAGTTCTTTAAGGCACATCTCTACTGAATTTTGTTATATGACTTCCTTTTCTAAATTTCTTAACATGGCTTCCCCAGATTTAACATTATAACCAGTGAAAACTATACCTTGATGAGTTACTGAAAGATGCCCAAAGGAAGTCAGCAGTAGTTTTTTTATTAAAAAACACTTTATTAATGGATATATTTAACATGTTCCATATTATATAAAAAACAAAATAAAATACATATCCTTTTCATTATACCCCTCCCTCCCCAATACAAGGCTTCCCGCAATGCTCTTACCCCCCTTATAGTCTCTGTTAAACATTTACTTTACTGATCCTTTTTAACCTTCATTATCATATAACGGTAACACTCTAACAATAAAATCATTTTAAAATTTCTTCTTAATAACTATCAAAACAAATCAAGTTATTCTTAACATCCCAGTTTTTCCCCAAATAGTCTTGAAAGTCTTTCCATTCTTCAAAAAACTTTTCATCTTCCTCGTTGTTAAGCTTCCTTGTCAGTTTGTCCATTTCAACCATAACACAACATCTTCTTAATCCATTCCCATGTTTCAGGTGTCTTTTCTTGCTTCCAAAATTGTGCATAAGTCATTCTGGCTGTTGTAACCAAATACCATAACAATGTTCTCTTGGTTACATTTACTTCTTCAAATTTAAGACCTAACAGTAACATTTGTGGGTCTTTCTTGAAAGTACATTTCAAAATTTTCTGTATCTCACTGTGTATCTGAGTCCAGTAGCTTATAGCTTTATCACAAGTCCACCACATGTGGTAAAATGACCCTTCTTTTTTTTTACATTTCCAACATTTGTTAGACATGCTTTCATTTATAATAGCAATTTTTTTCGGAGTCATATACCATCTATACATCATTTTGTAACAATTTTCTTTAACATTAACACAGGTTGAAATTTTCATTGATTTTTTCCACAAATACTCCCATGATGACATAGTTATTTCACTATTTATATTAATAGCCCACTTTATCATTTGTTCTTTTACTGTTTCTTCCTCAGTATACCATTTCAACAAAACCTTATACATTTTTGAAATCATTTTTTTACCTTTTTCAACCCATATATTTTCAATTTCATTATTTTTCTCCCTAAAACCATACTTTTTCTTATTGGTCTTAAATAGATCAAAAATCTGCCTATAATTCAACCAATCATAATCAAATTCAACATCATCTCTATTTTTTATCACATAATTTCTCCCTTCCACTTTCAGAAGACTCTTATAAGGTAACCAGTCTGAACCTTGATGTCTGGAAAATGGTTTAATCACTTCTGCCGGCACTATCCATAGTGGTCTTTCTTCTGAGAAGAATTTTTTATATTTCATCCAAGTTTTGAACAGTGATCGTCTTACATAGTGGTGTTTGAAGAATTTGTCAATTTTTGACTTTTCATACCACAAATATGCATGCCATCCAAATTTATTATCATGACCTTCTAGTGCTAACAATTTCATGTTGTCAAGGTTAATCCATTGTTCTAGCCACGTTAAACAGCCGGCATCATAATAAAGTCTTAAATTTGGTAGCTGAAGTCCTCCTCTTTCCTTTGCGTCACACAATATTTTCATTTTAATCCTTGGTTTTCTTCCTGCCCACACAAATTTTGATAGTTCTCTCTGCCAGGTATCCAATATCTTACACTGTCGTAGTATTGGGATCGTTTGAAATAGGAACATTAAACGAGGCAAAATATTCATTTTTACTGTTGCAATTCTTCCCATTAACGATAAATTCAGGGTGTCCCATTTTTTCATATCCTGAATTTTATACCAAACTTTTTCATAATTATTTTTAAATAAATCAATATTTTTCATAGTCAGTTCAATTCCTAGATATTTAGTTTTTGACACTACTTCACATTGAATCTTTTCCTGAAGTTCTGTTTGCCTTTGTTTCGTCATATTTTTGCACATTACCTTCGTTTTATTTTTGTTGACATAAAAACCAGCTATCTCCCCAAATTCTTCAATTTTCTGCATCAATTGTGATATATTCTCAATTGGGTCTTGCACCATAAACATTACATCGTCTGCAAATGCCCTGTATTTGTATGAAAAACCTTTCACTGTAAGTCCTTTAATATTGTTGTCCTTTCTTATATCTCCCAATAATACTTCCAATATCCAAATAAACAGTAACGGTGATAATGGGCAGCCTTGCCGTGTTCCTTTTTGAACCTTGAAATATTCCGTTCTCTCTCTGTTTATGTTCAAAGCTGCTTTTTGATCTGAGTAAATTGCCACAATCATATTTAAAAAAGATTGGCCTATATTCATTTTTCCTACCACCTGTAGCATGAAGTCCCAATTCAAATTATCAAAGGCTTTTTCTGCATCCAAAAAGAGGAATCCAACTTCTTTCTCTGGAGGAAGTCAGCAGTAGTGAATATGTCTTTCTGCTAGGCGTTGTGCAATTTGTTTCAAGTTCTGTCGAGCTGTTAAGATCTTATATGGTAGGTCTTGATATACTTGAACTCGTGTATTTTCCAGTTGAAGCCCATTACTCTTCCTGGCAGCTTCCAACACGATCCTCTTTGCTTTAATGTCAGTTAGTCCAGCCACTATATCAGGGATCAGAGCTGGGGAGCCAGGTTGTGGTGAATTCAAATGATAAGTTTGGCTAAGATGCAACAAAGTTTGAAGCCATTTGTTTAAAGAGCCCATGAGATCTTTGTCCATTGCAAAGTTTGGGGAAATTCCCCTAAGTTTGATTTTTCTTTCACGGGCTTTAATGTCCAAGAATATAATTTTGCTTTTACTCCATGATTCAAAAGTCCTTAATTCTTCTATTGCTTTTGTATTATTAGCTGCTTCAGTAAGTGCCTTATCTGTTTTCTCTTTCAAGTCAGTTATATTCTGATTCATGGCATCAAGCTTTTGATGAATTGAGGTGATAATTTCCGTTAGTTCTCCTTTCATCTTTTTTTGTTATTGAGTCCTCACGTTTTCTTTTGCCTATTTGGGTTGTTGCTTCTTCATCTGTATCTGCTTCCAACAGGGAAGGGGACTCTTTCTCCAAAAATTCCATTATTCTGTCTGTCTGTTTAGGTTCTTTGGGTGGGGTTACCTCCTTTTGCTCCTTTTGGCCACCCCATTCCTCTCAACAAATGACTATTAGCTTTAGAATCCTCTATTGATCTTATTCTGACTTTTTTAGGAGCTCAGAGGTGGAGGCTGCTTCAATCTCGACCGCGCAGACTCACGGTCACCAGAAATTCCCACTGTTAAGAATACTTGAACTGAAGCTCACAGCATAGTGTTCCCTGCCAGTTGTCTCCCTTCTTGAGTAACATTCTTGATTTTACAAAGAGGTGAACTGTTAATGGATGAAAGCAGGGGTCTTTTCATAGAAAAAGAGCTGCAGAAGCTCATTAGCATATGGTATGCTAATGAGCTACTAGCCTATTAGCATATGCCACACCCCCTGACATCATCAGAAGGCTTCTAGTGTCCTGGCCCCACTGTTGGACCTCCTGATGGCACCTGGTATTTTTGGCCACTGTGTGACAGAATGATGGACTAGATGGGCCATTGGCTTGATTCAACATTGGCTTCTCTTATGTTATGTTCATTGAAAATTCTGAAGTATCCAAAACTCCCTTGAGAAAAAACCCTGATGTAGAACTCCTTGGAAACCTCTGTGACATGGAGGTCAGGTTGTCAGCTACTGAACTTTGGATTGTTAACTGCAACTCTTCAGGTAAAGACATCAAAAAAACTCTGTCACATTAGTTTGCCAGATAGCTGGAATTTCCAGATGAGGAGGTGTTAGCATCACAATAAGTGACTGCAGTGCAAACCACAGCATTGCATTATTTGCATCATCAGTTTAAGGGATGGTTATTGGATAGTCATGAGTCCTGTTTTGAGCATACAAGGGCCCATTTGAGATCTAGGCTTGATCAATGCAACCCTGCAATTGCATGCATAGCAGAAGAAAGAGACCCACACAGGTATTTGGTGTAAACTAAGGGCAACTTTATTTAACTGTTAATTCAACATGAGTAAACTGTAACTGGCAAGGGCTGCAACACATGTCAGGGAAAGGGATGAGGGGATCCCTTTTCCTGACATGAGTTGCGGCCCTTGCCAGTTACAGTTTACTCATGTTGTGCCTTTGGCACAAGCCAACCACAACACAGCCTTTGGCAGGTGGCAGACATGCCAACACCCTGCTTTGAGCCCACCTCCTCTAGCCATGGAGCATGAGGGGAGACACAGCACAAGATGTATAACAGGCCACCCGCAGTCCCCAAGTGAAGCCCATGCCAAGGTATGGTTTGTGCTAGGTGCGCCAATCCCCCAGTCAAGGAAGGGGTTTGTCAATTGGTGTTCCCCCTCATAACAGAAACAGGCTATATTTCCGCCACCAACAAGGGTCAAGCGTCTGCTTTGGCCCTTGGCCCCATACACTGGCTGACAATCTGCCTCAGCCCTTGCTGTAAGTCCTCTAGGAAAATGTGATTCCCAATCTTGGAAAAATGCACACCATCATCCCAATAGAGATAGATGCATTCCTTCACAATACCAGGGTATGGTATAACAAAACCAAGGCCACCCCTCATGACATTCCCGAACTCATAGCTGGCTTTCTTCCATGCCTGCTCAATGGCATGTGGATCGCAGGCCCACTGGGGCAAAATGGCTGACTGCACCAGCCTGACATTGGGCGACTGTGCCACAATGTCCCACATATCTGCCTGCACCTGCAGAATCAGCACTTTCCCCTTAACCATCTGCAGGTCATTGTCACCCAAGTGGATGACCAGGATGTCAAGAGAAGGGCCACTCTGCTCTAAAACAACAAAGGCATAAGCCCAGTCCAATGAAGGCCCCATCTGCCAAGCCATTTGATAATGGCACAGGCCCAGCTGTGAGCCCATCCCAAATCTCTCTGTTTGATGGGCTGCCCCCCAAAACCATGCTGTGACCTGCTATGAGAATCTTGAGTCTCCGCACAGGAACCAATGAACCTAAAACCCAAACAACGACAGAACAAACATTAGATAAGAATGACAGAATTACAGTGCTACCAAAGGCCAAACATAGGTCTTATAAGTGGCAGAATGCCACCACCCAACTTCTGAATGGCTGTGCTGGAATAACCCATGGCTGTGGCGGTGGATGCAGCCCCAATTCTAAATGAGTGAGTGCAAAATTGCACACCAGACAGGCCCAGCTTTGTCAAGGCCCTCAATGTCACCACCCAAAATTGGTATTTAGTCAAGGGGGACTTGTCTACATGAATAAATAAAGGGCCCTCCTCCAGGCCACGGTGGTCAACATGTCGGCATAAAGCCCAGACAGGACAAAGGTCCTTGTCCGTGCAACTCCAAGGGAAATCTCATTCCCCTTCCACTTTTAGTTAGTCTTGGACCACCTCATGTGGATCAAAACAGTTTCACCTTTGAATGAAATATCACTCACTTGTAGGGCCCTCTTTAAAGGGTCTGACTGGGACTGTTGAACCAACTCACTGACCTGTAAAGTGCCAAAAAATGCAGTAAAAAGCAGCGTGAAATAACAGAATCTCAAAACCCAAACTAAGGCCTAAGTCCACATGCCAAACAGACCTTTTAACACCCCGGGAGAAATGGATTGCCTTAAATCCCATTATGAGCCAGCATCTTACACAACCAAATTCAGCAGTAAAGGCCAAAAATCCTTGGGCCTTACTATGAAGAGCCAAACCAGCAGGTTGTGACCTAATAGATTTAATAGCCAAGCCCTTACCTTTCAATGTAACACAAAATTGGAGCAGAAGGTCCACAGGTATCGGCCAAATAACCTGAAGCCCTACCTGCCCCCTAGATGCCAAAAAATTCAGACAGAACAGCTATAAGCTCTCTGTGTGCTCAGCACTAGAGCCAACTATATTGCCCTGTTAGCCTTGACCTGCCAACCTGCCAAAGTTCTTGGGGCATTGCTGTTGGATGTAAATCTGCCTCCAGGGCCAGTTGACAAAATCTCTCCATCTGTTTATAAGACAGAGTGTCCACCACCCCATTATTCACCCCAAAACATGCTCGGGGAGGAAGACTACAAACAGACTGCTCCAATGAGGGGGAGTGTTGCTCTAATAAGTACTAATCTCCTCCCCTCTCCAGATACCCATATGGGTGGGAATCACCCAGCACAGGACCCTCTCCTTCCAAGCATGCAAAAGAGGCCCTCCATCTTTATGCAGCCCCTTGGGCTGCTGTCTGTTAGGGCTTATTGGAACAACCTGAACAGTCCAGGTGCTGAAATCCTGCAACCTAACCCTAGTAGTAGTTATCCTGAAACTTCAGTCCTTCATCAACAGAGCTTATCCTGCTCTACATTCCCCCCCCTTTGTTATTCTGTTATGCTTCTTTGGCTGATCATTCAAGCTTCTGGTCTCTAGCAACAGGATCTGGACCTACCTGAGATGTGATAATAGGAATTTGCAAAGTAATGTATTTGGATTTAGGATTAGGTCATTCCTACTTTCAGTAGAAGATAGGATATATTTTACTGTACATAGTGTACAAGAAAGCCTACAAGAATTGGTGTGGTCCCTTGTATTGTACTTTTCAGATGTTTGTATGCTGCTTTAACATATCCCTTTCATAATTGCTTATAAACCCATTTAGTTAGAATTTAACTACAGGAGCTTTAGTAAATGCTGATTATTGAGAAGCTTGTAATGGCTAAAATGGACCCTTTTAAGCTAGAAATGATGCACATAATAGCAACACTACTGTCAATATTATCCCTGTAGAGTGTCTGTGGTGATCAAAATTCCATTCTACATTACAGCATATATTTAATTTTCTAATTTGCATTACAGATTAAGTTAAAATTGGAGCAAAGGGAAATCCTTGGAGAAATCCCTTTGTGCTGACCAGTCCATATGTAAAAACTACCACTTGTGGCTGCACTTGTGGCTGTGAAGCCTCAGATATGTATTATCTGAACTGGTATGCTGCCACAGAAGGTTCCATTGCTTAGGGACTAAACTGTTTGTAATTCAGATTATATGAGTGAAGAGAAAGTTGTCAATTTGACTTGGAGGAAAACATTACTTAGGCTCCTATCACACACACAATTAGCCACACAAGAGGGACGAATGCCAGGTGGATTTAATGGGCGTGATCACATGGACACATCTGGCAAGCATCACACACCCGCCCCCAACCTGTACCGCCTGGCCGAAGCTGTGGAGTAAAAAACTACCTCGGAAAGTCCAGTAGCAAATGCTTGCGGCGAGCCACAGATGGACATCTCCGTCTGATCGCTCCAGCACATTCCTCTTGCCGCATTGATGTGCCCCAGGAACACGCACCGCCAGAAACAACCCTAGTCCGCTGCTGCTGCCGTCAAATCAGGTAAGGGCGAATTAGATTGCGACAACACAAATAGCCATGCCTCCCCCCCACGTTTTCCACCATGTTTGACTTGGACCTTAGAGGGGTTATGAAACTATGAAAGAGTATTTGATAGGCAATAGACTAAGAAAGAAGAACTCAGTTTAATGATCGATGCACAAAAAAGGCTTGGGGAAAGGACAGTACAGATAAGTAATTTTAAACTATGTACAAAATGGTCTTCTAGGGTCCCACTGTGCTAAGCCTGTTAACCCAGGCTTGAACTTCTGCTCCAGTATCTAGCCATGATGGAACCACTGGGCAGACAGAGAATGAAGGGAAGACCAAAGAAAAATCTGATTAGAGGTTTGAAGAAATTTTACAGCATTCAAGTTGTATGTATGTAAGATTTTATTGCATATGGCCATTGGCCATTACAATAAAAAATTATATTCAAAGAGTACTTATGATTTAAAACATTGCATTCAAGTTGGAACTAGCTCTATTTTACGTACAGAAAAGAAAAAGAGTGCTAAAAAGTGTTGTCAAAAGACAGGATGGTAATGATTTCAGACCATTCATCCCTGCTGCTTTGATCCTGAAGTCTCCATTTTGATTCCACTTCCACTTTATGAACTGAAGCTGTGACTCTATGTTTCTGAACAATTTTATGCTTCCTTGCAGCAAAAATTTTCCCATAAGAAGTACAAATTGTACTGTGTTGGCAGGAAGAAAGTGGGTATACAGTTTTTAAAAAGGAAGGGAAGGGAAAAGTTGAACCCAGTTCTCTAACCCTAGAGAAAACCTAAGGGGGCCGTTTATTGTCATCATCATCTTATTTCTTCTTGGGGATTTCTACCTCAGGGGTAGAAAGCTGTAGGATTTTTAATGTTTTATGTAAGAGAGCAGGAAACTCCTCATGAGAAAAAAGGTGGAGAAAAGACCAAGAGGAGCCCTGGCGTTCCTCTGTGTCTAGAGGCCTTGAAGTAGCTAATGTTTTTGAAGGTGTTTGACTGGAAAGGGAGGTGTGAGGGAGGAAAGCAGTTTCATGTCCTCTTATGCAGGAGGGTAAAGAAGCTCTTTTTTCTGATTGGAGACAAATTGTTCTAGCCTGTCCTGGAAGCCTAGTGGGACAACAAAGGGCTCTGCCCCCTCCTGGCTTCCCCCTGGTGGACAACTATTGTCTCCCCTTGACTCACCACTCTGATGACCATAGAAGCCTGCATCAAACAGGACTGATGGGCCTGTACAGGCCATCCCAGGTGACCAGTAAAGGATGGAGTTTGGGTGTCAAAAATCGAGCCTGCTTCTTCATGATCCAAGCCAAGTGATTTGCAGCCCATGGCTTTCTCCAGGTGCTCTGCCACAGTGGGATGGCTGGGCAGGTGGGTTTGCAGGGATTTCCTACTCTACTGCCTTGGTCCCCTGGTTGGAGACCTCAGCTGCAGACATCGCTGTGACTGAAGCAGCAGCCAAAAGGCAAACAGCCCTGGAAAAGATGAGGCCAGAAAAACAAATAAAGTTTGTTTGTTCTTTGAAACAAAGGGAAAGGCGCACATTTGGATAGAGAAAAACAAAGGTCAACGAAAGGAGTTCCTTAAAGGAAAATCTCAGGAGCTGTCTATTTTTTGAAATCATCATCATCATCATCATCTTCTTATACAGAACATATTTGATGTAATCATAAAGTAAAACATCAGAACAGAAACATTAAAACATACAAAGTAAAATAACTATCCAAACATAGTGAGCCAATTTTATATAAAGATCAACAAAGTTCCTCAATAGTTTTATATAGCATTTTAAGCAACACGAGACATTATACTCTATACTTCAAAAAGTAGTAAATTGCTTATAAAGTACATAAGAACATAAGAGAAGCCAATGTTGAATCTGGCCAATGGCCCATCTAGTCCAACACTCTGTCACACAGCGGCCAAAATATACCAGGTGCCATCAGGAGGTCCAGCAGTGGGGCCAGGACACTAGAAGCCTTCCCACTGCTGCCCCCTCCAGCACCAAGAATAGAGTGCATCACCTGCCCCAGACTTAGAATTCCCATCTATACCCTGCGGCTAATAGCCACTGATGGACTTCTGCTCCATATGTTTATCTAATTCCCTCTTGAAACTGTCCATGCTTGTAGCTGCCACCACCTCCTGTGGCAGTGAATTCCATATGTTAATCACTCTTTGGGTGAAGAAGTATTTTCTTTTATCTGTTCTAACCCAACTGCTCAGCAATTTCATGGAGTGCCCACGAGTTCTTGTACTGTGAGAAAGGGAGAAAAGTACTTCTTTCTCAACCTGCTCAATCCCATTCATAATCTTATAAACCTCGATCATGTCACCCCTCAGCCGTCGTTTCTCCAAGCTGAAGAGCCCCAAGCATTTTAACCTTTCTTCATAGGGAAGGTGTTCCAACCCTTTGATCATTCTAGTTGCCCTTCTCTGCACTTTTTCCAATGCTATAATATCCTTTTTGAGATGTGGTGACCAGAACTAAAGTAAATTCACAGGGATTACATTTTGATCAGCCATGTATTGTAAGGTCAGATACCAAGTTGCCACAAATTTTGAATAAGATTTCTGATCATCTGAGGAAGATAAAGAGTGTGAAAGTTTTCCCATTATAAACTGATCCCAATTTTTTTCATGCCATTGGGGTATTGAAGGAGGAGATTGTTCTTTCCATTTTGAAGCAATAGCCAATGAAGCTGCAGCAAGCAAGCTAGCAATAAGATCTTTCGGCATCTTCTGCATGAATAGATTTGGCTAATAATCCAAAAATACTTCAGGAGTAAAAGAAAATTCTATGGTCATGATAATTTTTATACGTGCCCATATTTCCAGCCGAAATTTATTTGTGAAAATACAATCCCATCAACAATGTCTGTGAGATCCAATTTGACTGCAATTTTTCCAACATCTTAGTGAGTTAGATGGATAAATATGAGCGAGTCTATTTGGTGTAACATACCAATATGAAATGATCTTAAAAAATGGAATTTGACATTATATATTTTAGAGATATTGTTAGGGGAAGACCAAACATTCTGCCAAGACTGAGGGGTCAAAGGAAATCCATAATCCACATGTCATTGTTTTTGATATCTAAGTGGTCTGGTTAAGACCAAGAAGATTAGAAGTTTATATATTTTTGATAGTAATACTTTGTAGGTATCTTGTACATTTTTGATGGAAGTTTCAAAGTCAGTAAGAGGTATTGTGAGAGTACCAAGGGTTTTTATATATGTCATCATAGATCTGATTTGAAAATATTGGAACCATGGAACTGAAAGTTGCAAACGGTTCTCTATTTGAGATTTGTCTAAAATTTTCTCTTTCTTCTGTAAGTCATTTATGTAAATATGTCTAAAATATATCCATCTCCTGGAGAACACTTCTTGGTTTTCAGCTTCAGACCAGTGTTGGTTTCATAACAGAGATAATCGAGATATGTCAGGAGCTAAAAGTTTGTGTGCCCTATCCCATAGTTTTAAAGAAACATATAAAAACTCATTCTCTTTGATCTGAGGTGGTCTCAAAAATGGTTTTTGCCAGATTATTTCTTGCAATGTAGCAGGAACCATGACCATTTCTTCCAATAGTATTCTATAAGATTGGAGTTCAGCATTTTAATTATGTTTCCTAAATTAGCAGTTAAATTTTATATATATATATAATCAGCAAATTCTAGACCACCAAATCCTGTAGGCCTACATAAAACATGACTGTCTTTGTCCTGTCTTTGTTTTGTTTTCCTTAGGAATAAATACAATAGTCGAATCTGTCCATGAGCGTGGTAATTGTCCAGTTAGTAAAATATGGTTGGCTACCTTTGTCAAATGGTCCACTAATTGTGACAAGAATACCTTATAAAATTCTGAGGGAAAACCATCATTACTCAGTGTCGTGTTATTTTTAAGGGTTTTTTTAATTACATCTTTGATTTCTTGGGCTAGAATTGGTTTATTCATTAAATTCTTATGAGCTTCTGAGAGTTTTTTTAATATGATTATATGAAGTGAGAAAGTTTTGCATGTTTTCTAGTGATGGGTTTTTAGTCTCATAAAGTAATTTCTAATAATCTCTTAGCACTTATAACATTTTTGAAGTTTTTGAACATGGATTTTTTTTGGGAGTCTTTTAAATTATATATTGTTCTATCTATTTGTGGCTTTTTAACCTTCCATACTAGCAATTTTACTGTCTTAACCACTTTTTGCCAAAAAGATTGTTTTACATAAAGTATTTTTTTTATCTTAGATAATTCAAAGGTTTCTAATAAGAAACATAAGAGAAGCCAATGTTAGATCAGGCCAATGGCCCATCCAGTCCAACACTCATTCACACAGTGGCCAAAAATACCAGGTGCATCAGGAGGTCAATCAGTGGGGCCAGGACACTAGAAACCCTCTTTTACATTCTGCTAACAACTGTTAGGAGCTGCGGTGGCTCAAGTGGTTAAGATGCTGAACTGCAGGCTGTGGAAGGTCAGTAGTTCAGCAGTTCGAGACCCGGGTGCTGCATGATGGGGTGAGCTCCTGTCTCTGGTTCCAGCTCCTGCCAACCTAGCAGTTCGAAAGCAAGAAATTGCAAGTAGATAAATAGGTACCACTTTGGTGGGAAGGTAACAGCGTTCCGTGCACCTTGGTGTTTAGTCATGCCGGCCACATGACCATGGAAACGTCCTCGGACAGCGCTGGCTCTTCGGCTTTGAAACGGAGATGAGCACTGCAACCCTAGAGTCGGATTCGACTGGCTTTCGAGCAAGGGAACCTTTACCTTTACCTTTAACAACTGTTTGTAAATAAGTTTGGAGCAAATTCTTTTATGTGTATCTTCCAGGTCTTTAATTGTATCTATGATTTCTGCTTTCTCTTTGTTTTTTGTTTTTTTAGGGTGGCTGAAAGGGAAATAAATTCACCCCTAAGAACTGCTTTCATTGCATCCCAAACCACCATGCATGAAACTTCACGGGAATTATTTTCAAGAAAATAGTTTTTTTCTGTGTAGTTCAATATTTTGCCTTTTTTTTAATTCAATAAGAGATTTACTTAAAGACCACTTAACATTGGTATTTTTGTTCCCGAGGGCAGATATCTCAAAGAACCCATGCGTGATCTTTCCAAAGTTTTGGACCAATTTCAATTTTATCAGTAATTCCAGCTAATTGCTTAGAAACCAACACATAGTCTATTCTGGTGTGTGTTGAATGGGGAGCAGAGTAATATGTGTAGTCTCTGACTGTTGGATGTAATTCACACCAAATATCATATAGCTGAAATTTTACGAGTAAATCATGGAGTTTTGTTTTATTTGAACTTTTGTTATTTTTATAGCATTTTTTAATGAGAGGAACAATCTATATTCAAGTTAGAAATATAATTTAGGTCTCCTCCTACAATAACTTCCCTGTCTTGAAACACTTGCAACTTTAAGAATATATCTTGTATAAATTGTAACTGAGCAGAATTTGGGGCATATATTGAAGTCAAGGTTATTTCCTTGTCATCCAATGAAGCTTTTATAAAGATAAAATGGCCCTATGGGTCTATGTCCACTCCTTCATGACTGAATTTGATACTTTTTGCTAATAAAATAGCTACCCCTCAGGCTCTGGATGAGCTAGGAGCTTGAAATTGTTGCTGGAACCAAGGAGATTTTAGAACTGAGTATTTATCTGTTTTAAGATGAGATTCTTGAATAAATAGTATATTCAGGTGTAGCTTTACCATTGTAGATGTAAGTCTCTTTTGTTTAACTTTGTTCTGTAAGCCTCTGACATTAAGAGAGATAATTTTTCCAAGAGATACTCATTATTTCTGAAGAATGTAAATAAATCAAAGTCTAACTAATGGGTATAATGGTATTGACTATACTGAAAGTTTCAACACTAGAGAAAATTAAGCAATTTTAATACAATAGATCTGATAACTTTATAAATATTCTTAAAAAGCACTTTACCTTGTACTTAAATTTGCTTCTTAATTGGGGATTTAACTATTATTAACTACTCGCAGTACTATAACTCTAACAAGCACAAAAGAAAGAAAAGATGAAAAAGTCTATTTTTGGGGGAAGAGTTACTAAATTTACTTAAAGTCTAATATAAACTTCTGACTGCAATTCTTAATTAATATGGAGGAACTCACTATAAATTGGATGAAAAACACTATAACCTACTGTTTATTATCTACTACATTATACTAAATTCTAAACTAACCTATTATTAACTGCAGTCCTTAATTAAAATAGAGGAACTGTCTGTAAACTGGATGGAAAATATTATAACCTTCTGTTTATTATCTTTACTAAACACTATAGTATTACTTATCTATTTCCCTAAACTATAACTATTAAATTCTAAACTAATAATCCCCCTCACTCCAACCCCCTTCCCTAAATGAAATAGACTGTAGTAAAATTTAACTCTTTAAATCTGTTTTACTAAATTTTAACTTATAATAAATTGTAACTACAATTAAGGATGTCCAACTGTGGCTTGTCCAGGCAACCTCCTGAGCAAGCCTAAGGCAGTGGCCTGAACTATAGGACAGCCAAAACTGAGGACTCTGAGACCTCAGATCAACCCCCTCCCCTTCTCCTCATAAAAGATATTCTGTTGAATAGCAAAATTATAATAATTTCATAAATTAACTGTTAATAATTTAATTTTTTAACATGAGCTTATCCATTATGCTAAGAGAAAAGAGAAAAAGAAAAGTCAGAAACCAATTATAAATTGCTTGCCAAAATTAAGTGTTCTCCATTGGACATCCTGAATGGGTCTGCATTTTAGAGTCCTATGAAGAGGAGGCTAGAAAATCCAGTTTGCTCTTTTGAAATTTCTGTTCCTGTCTGGATTCAGATCTAGACAAAGGGCATTTAATACCAGTCAACCCAATTCTTCATCAGTGATTTCATATCTTTTACCTTGATTGAAGAGGTGAATTCTTGATTGAATAATCCTCCTATACTTTAAATTTGTGGCTAGAAGCTAGAGGTGAATATTTTTAAATCTCTCAGTTGCTGGATTGCCTTGGCTGAAATGTCTGGGAATACTTGTATTTGTTTGCCTTGCTATTGTAAGATGCCTCTTGATCTTGCCACTTCAAGAATTTTTTTTCTTAGTTCTGAAATCACCCAAAGTAATGATAATATTTCTGAGGTTTTTCTTGGCTGGGTTATTGGGAGTTCCCATATAGTAGGCATTGGTGATCTTTGAAGCTATTCCTTCCTCCAAGCTCAATTTGCTTGCTAACCAGTTTGCCAAGAAACAGCTAAGCTCTACCATACCTTCCAATTACTCCTCACACCCCCAGAATTTCAGGTTGCATTTTTTAAAGTCATTTTCCAATATCATGAGTTCTTCTTTTAAATCAGATTCTGATGATTGTAAATTAAGAATGTCTTCTTGCATCAATGTAGTCATTGCCATTGCACTTTTTTGAGATTTTGATTTCTTCCAATTGAGTCATTAATGGGTTTAGCAAAGTTGAGAAAGTGTCCAGAAGCCTTTTTTCCATGTTCAATACAATTGAATTAAAATTTTCATTTGTTAAGAATGGGTCGGTATTAGATTGCGTGCATTGCTTTATCTGTCTGCCATCTTTTTGGGAGAGAGTGATAGCTCACTTCTGACTATAGTTAGAAAAAGGGGATCGGGGAGAAGGAGCACTGTGCTCAAGCACCTGCCATCTTAGTTAGACACGACCACCACCTCTCTAAATATACTGTTCTCTCAGGCAGAGGCAGGAAAAAGACTGAAGGTGGGCCCCTCCTTTCCCTGGAAATGGAAAGTGCAATCAATTTATTGACTACATGGATTATGGGAAGATGAACACCAAGCATATTAGAGTGTCTTTCTCCCCTCAAGCCAGAACCATCAGAACCAGCAGGGTCACATCCCCCTGTCTAGTTCTCAATAGAGGTCACCAGCCAAGGTGTCCAAAGGAGTCTCTCTTCCAACTCCTGACCTGAAGTCAGATTGAAATGGGTCCAAACAATCAGTTTTTTCCAAGAACCCTTGGAGCCACACACCCCACAACCACCTGCTCAAGCACCTTGCCCAAGAATGGAAGACTGGAGACTGGCTGGAAAATCTCAGATAGTAGGACTTAGGGAGGATCTCTTTCTCTTTCTCTTTCTCTCTCTTTCCAGAACAGGTCTAACAGTTTTCATTCTTATCATATAAACTTGAATGCTAATGGTCAAGAATCCTTTGTTTTATTTCTAGATAATCTGTTTTGCTTTCAATTTCATAGTTACTCTACTATTTGGACTTCAGAATTTTAGCAGTTATTATGATTCATTAGCTTGATGCTTTCCCTGAGCTTCTAAACTTGGCATACTGTTGCTCTGTACTCTCTTGAGGGCTTTTTTTTGGAGGGGGGTGGAGGTATTAAAATATTTTCAATAAAAAGTTATGACAAAAAGGTAACTATGAGTAAGGTAATCTGAAACTGAAAGAAGAGCTTGTATTATGGGCTGTACTAGATGGCTGAAATACTGAAAATATTTCCTCCAGTACAGTCCCCAGAGTCTCATTAGAAGACTGCAATAAGGGTAGATTGTTTGCACAACAATCTAGTCAGACATCTGGTTCAGATTGCATTTGATGACAGAACTTTTGTTGTTGTTGTTGTGGGTCTGGCATGATGTGGTCCGTGGTCCATGGGGTTATGAAGAGTCAGACTCGACTGTGTGACTGAACAACAACATATTTATATACTACCTTTCTTCCACCATAGACTCAAGGTGGCATACAAAGAAAGTCTCTAATTCAGGAACTGACTAGGGGTATGAACTTGAAAAATTTATATTTTAATTTTGTTTATGTATTTCTGAAAGGGCAAGATTAACATTATCCTGAAAATTTTGGAGTATTGATACTGGGGATTTGGCTTTGGCTAATTGTATGTTTTGTGGGGGGGGGTGATATCATGTCTCATTTCCTTGTCTGGAGGCCAGGTCTACCACCACTGTTTTCAGTGGGTGGCAGACATCATGTCTGGACTCCAGAGGCCAGGTCTACTACCACTTAAAACAGTAGCAGTAGACCTTGTGTCCAGAGTCTGGGAAGCCAGGGCTACCTACTATTAAGAACAGTAGACTGTTCAGGAATTCTGAAATATCTGGACTGCCTTTTGTAAATTCAGATATTGCCAAGCTGAAATGAAACAGCCATTTCCAGATAAAATTTGGCTCAAAATATAAATGAATGATTGGAGAGCAGATAATAAAGTAAAGAAGGTTACACTGCAAACTTGCTAAAGTTGAACAATTATATATCAGTCAGTTCTAGCTGATACATACTTGTTAACTTTAGGAGGTTTACAACACCACCTGTTCTCCAGTCATTCATTTGCATAGTAACTGTGGGCCTCATTGGTGGTTTCAAAAGGATGACAGGTCAATCCATGGCTTCTAGCCGAGATAAATAAAGGAAGCCTCTGTATCCAGAGACAGAAACCAAAGAATACAGGTTCTACAGCTGTCTGGATCACTAAGTGTTATGTATTGGAATGTGAATCTGGGCTATACATTCCTATGTTAAGCTTGATTTCAAATGTGGCTCTTCAGCTGTGGCATTACTATTGGCTGGTTTCTAAGAAACCTCTGTACAGAACCAATCATCTTGTAAATATGTTGCAAAGAGGGAACAGTCCTGATTGGCCTTTATCCCTGTGTTATGATTGGCCTTTATCTCTGTGTTGTGATTGGCCTTTATCTCTGTGTTGTGATTGGCCTTTAGCTAACTGTGGGTGTGGCTTTGACAGCCCGGGAGAGTTTAAAAGGGAGCTGTGCTCCACTTGTTTGTTGTGTGTTCCTGAGTTGAAGTCTTGCTGTTAAATAAAGCTGAAATCACTTTTTGCTGAATCCTGTTGTTGAGTCTCATACTTAACAATTGGCGACGAGGATGGGATACTGAGAGCGGGTAGGCAGCCCCGCTGAACCAACGCAGAACAGCAGACGAGGACACACACCCGGCTGCACCGACAGAGGCTCCACAAGCAGTGGTCACCCCTCCGGTCGAGATGGCCGTCAACCCGGTGTTCGAAGCGTTCGACCCAGCGACGGAGGACTGGGACTCTTACCTGGCACGGTTTGAGTTCCACCTTCAGGCAAACCAGATCACCGACGAGGCGAGAAAGAAGGTGACTCTCCTGAGCTCATGCGGCAAGGCCGCCTTCGACATCGCCCGGTCCCTGGTCGCCCCGACTGAACTAAGCGTGGCAACATGGGCTGAAATCACGGCCAAACTGAAGGGCCATTTCTCGTCGCAACCATCGAGAATTGCATGCCGGCACACCTTTTACAAGCGGTGCCAAGGGCCATCTGAATCGATAGCCAAGTTCGTCACCGCTTTACGGAAGGCAGCGAGGCCATGCGAGATCGCTGACTTAGAGGAAGCCCTCCTCAACCGATTGGTGTGCGGCCTCCGGGACGAGCACCTTCAACAGCGTCTCTTTGCCCTCACCCAACTCACATATGCGGTCGCCTACGCCGAGGCCATCGCAGCAGAGGCCGCTGACAAGTCGACGCAAGAGGTTCGGCAGCAGCAGACCCAGGTCAGCAAAGAGCCTGCAGTTCACCAGCAGTCCGCCTGCGAGTCCGACAGCGACGCCGATGGCGTGTGCCGAACTCAGGAGACACGCCTACCGCGGACCAGACCGAGAACTACAATGACCCGTCCCTGCGCCGGCTGCGGTGGTAAGCATGACAGAGACCTCTGTTGGGCAAAGGAGCTGATCTGTCGCTTCTGCAGGAAGAGAGGTCACCTGGCCCGAGTTTGTCGAGCGGCCAGAAAATTGCCACCATCTTCGTGACGTGCAGACCCCAAGGTTCGACCCCGAGATGACAGCAGGTTGCCCGACTGTCATCAGACCGACACCTGCCCGTCGACCATCCTGGCTACCGGTGACAAGGCCACGCGAAAGATCCACGTCACGCTTCGACTGGACGGCGTTCCCTGCATGATGGAGGTGGACTCCGGATCGTCCGTCACAGTCATCTCCACACAAACATGACAACGCCTGTTCCCAACACCGAGTCGCCGCTGGCTGTCACCCGTGTCGACCCGCCTGACCGACTTCCAAGGAAGGCACATTCCATTGGCGGGAAAGGCAACTTTCCGAGTTGAATTCAAGGATCGGAAGGCTGAGCTGTCCCTCCTAGTTGCTGAGGGAGAAAGAGTCAGTCTATTGGGCCTCGATTGGTTTGAGGCATTGGGCATTGCTGTTACCGGTGTAAATAAGATCTGTGATAATAAATGGGACTCATTGTATAGAGAGTTTCCGAATGTGTTTGGTCTCTTTTGATCTTGACCCTTCAGTGCATCCCATACGGCTGAAGTACAGAAAGGTACCGCTCGCCCTAAAGGCAAAAATTGAGGCCGAGCTAGACAAATTGGTGAACCAGGGCATCCTCGAGCCGGTGCCCTATGGTCGATGGGAGACCCCCATCGTGACACCCGTAAAAGCTGACGGGTCAATACGAATTTGTGCTGACTATAAATGTACTGTAAATAGAGCCCTTCAACAGCACTCGTACCCTGTGCCGGTAATCAGCCATGTGCTGGCATCGCTGGGAGGGGGTAAGGTTTTTGCCAAGGTCGACCTTGCTCAAGCGTACCAGCAGTTGCCGGTGGACAATGCAACTGCTGAGGCACAAACGATCGTGACCCATAAAGGGGCGTTCAGGGTCAAACGCCTTCAGTTTGGGGTGAATGTTGCCCCAGGTATTTTTCAAGGGCTTATGGAGGGGCTCCTGCATGGGCTCCCAGGCGTAGTGCCCTATTTTGATGATGTCCTAATAGCTGGTGCTGACGAATGTCAACTGATGGCTCGCTTGAGAGCAGTGTTGGGCCGTTTTGGGGAGGCTGGTTTGCGGGTGAAGCGTTCTAAGTGTGTTGTCGGGGTGGACCAAGTTGAGTTCCTCCGATTCCTCATTGATGCAGATGGAGTCCACCCCACGCCCGACAAAGTCACCGCAATCAAGAACGTGCCCCCACCATGGTCAAAGAAGGATCTCCAGTCGTTCCTGGGAATCCTCAATTTTTACCATGCCTTCCTGCCCCACAAGGCATTGGTTGCTGAACCCCTGCATGCTCTGCTCCACAAAAATGCAAAATGGGAGTGGGGAGAGCAGCAGGAGCAAGCTTTCACGGCTGTGAAGGAACTTCTATCGTCGAGTGCGGTGCTAACCCACTTCGACGAGAACAAACTTTTGGTTCTTGCGGCTGACAGGGTGGGCACTGTTCTCAGCCACCTGATGCCGGACAGATCGGAGGCACAGATCGCTTTTTATTCACGATCACTCACAACGGTGGAGAAAAACTATGCCCAGATCGACAAGGAGGGCCTTGCCTTAATCGCCGGAATTAAGAAATTCCATGACTTTGTTTATGGGTGGAGGTTCCTCCTTGTGATCGATCACAAACCACTCCTGGGCATCTTCTCCCCGGATCGACAGACGCCGAACATACTGTCCCCTCGGATGTTGAGGTGGGCAGTTTTCCTTTCGGCGTACAATTCTGAACTCGAGCACCGCCCGGGGAAGGCTATTGGGCATGCCGAAGCCCTTAGCCGTTGCCCCGCACCGCTGACTAACTCTGACTCTGATACTGAACTGGACGTTCTGGCGCTTGAGGAGCTCCCGGAGGCACCGGTTACCTCCTCGGACATTGCCGCTGCGACGGCTAAGGACCCTGTTCTCACCCGTGTCCTTAATTGGGCATGGAGGGGGTGGCCGGCAGGGAAAATGGTGCCTGAGTTTAAACCTTTCTGTTCGCGCCAAAATGAGTTGTCAGTTACCAAGGGCTGTCTGCTTTGGGGGAGTCGGGTGGTGATTCCCACCAAACTAAGGGAAGATGTTTTGGAGGCGTTGCATGTGGGCCACCCTGGTATGGTCTACATGAAAGCCCTCGCCAGAGGGTATGTGTGGTGGCCGAAACTGGATGAGGACATCGAGGCCTGGGTAAGGCAGTGTATGTCGTGTCAGCAGTCCCGTCCAGAACCACCACAGGCTCCCATTCAGCCCTGGGAGAAGACGAGGAGGTCATGGTCCCGCCTCCATATAGACTTTGCAGGCCCTTTTCATGGGCAAATGTTTCTAATATGTGTGGACGCTTACTCCACATGGTTGGAGGTTGTAAATATGTATTCGACTGGGTCCGGGGCTGTGATCAAGGCCCTCCGCAAACTGATTGCAACACATGGGCTGCCGGGCTGTGTGGTCTCCGACAATGGGCCACAGTTCGTGTCGGCCGAGTTTGAGGGGTTTTTGCGAGACAACCTCATCCGCCATGTGACTTCTGCCCTGTTCCATCTGGCCTCTAACGGACAGGCTGAACGGATGGTTCGGACAGCAAAGGAGTCACTAGGGCATCTGACTTGTGGGGACTGGAGCCAGAAACTTGCCTCATTCCTCTTGAGGCAACACATCACCCCGTGTTCGACAATGGGGAGGAGCCCAGCTGAACTTCTAATGGGCTGAAAGCTGGCTTCACTCCTTGACCGCTTGCACCCCCACTTAGATCAGTCAAAGCAACGGTCAGAGACCCCAGAGCAGGGGAGAGTCTTTGTTGTGGGGGACAAGGTGTTTGCCCACAACTATGCGGAAGGTCATCGGTGGCTACCAGCCGTAGTCACCAAAATCACAGGATCCAGGCTGTACGTGGTCCGGCTTCCCAGCAGACGGGAGATACGCTGCCACGTAGACCAGCTCAGAGAGCACTGGGCAGACTCAAGCGCCGAGTCACTGCCTGACTCTGAGCTGGTCCCCGAGCAGGAGTGGCCTCCCGCCGAGGAGGTGAGTGCTGCAGAAGGGAATTCGGAGTCTGGGCAGACCCCAACTCCAGAGCCTGGGACCCCTGTCTTTGTTCCCCCTTCTCCTGTGAGAGAAGTGACCAGGGTCCCCGAAGTATGTGCCGCTCCAACTCCACCATTGGAGCAGAGACCGCTGCGACAGTCAAGCCGAAGTCGTTGTGCCCCCTTCTATCTGAAGGATTATGTTTGGCGGGGTAATGCGCCATCTTAGGGGGGAGGAATTGTTATGTATTGGAATGTGAATCTGGACTATACATTCCTATGTTAAGCTTGATTTCAAATGTGGCTCTTCAGCTGTGGCATTACTATTGGCTGGTTTCTAAGAAACCTCTGTACAGAACCAATCATCTTGTAAATATGTTGCAAAGAGGGAACAGTCCTGATTGGCCTTTATCCCTGTGTTATGATTGGCCTTTGTCCCTGTGTTATGATTGGCCTTTAGCTAACTGTGGGTGTGGCTTTGACAGCCCGGGAGAGTTTAAAAAGGCAGCTGTGCTCCACTTGTTTGTTGTGTGTTCCTGAGTTGAAGTCTTGCTGTTAAATAAAGCTGAAATCACTTTTTGCTGAATCCTGTTGTTGAGTCTCATACTTAACACTAAGCTTATGTATGTGTGCATAATGCTCCCTTATTATGCAGGCAGGCATTCATGTGAAGGAATTTAGTGTGCCCCATGCTCACACCACATCTCTAGATAATTTTAAATGTCTCATTCCTGCAGTTTTGATCCCAAATCCCCCTCTCTCCCTTTCAAAATTATGCCTGTCTTTATCACAAATAGTTGGGATCCAAAGCAGATAAGAATGATTTTTACAAACAATAAAATCACTACAGCCATGAAACTAGAGGCAACACAAATAAACAACAACTTTAGGAACTTGTGTCATTAAAAGGTTCCCTCTTCCCTCATACTTGTACAACTATCCTTAGATTAAGGACACAAGACACTAGTCCAGTATGTGGGTTAAAACAGCCCTGAATTAGTATGAGTTGGTATTTAAAAGCAGCCTAGCATAAGCTAGCAGTGTTTTGGGCAAACTTACCCTGTATGTAAAACAGCATCCATAGATGGATCAGGGTGCTAACCAAGTATTCCTAACTACATTGTAGTAACTCAAACTGGCTCCTTGCACATTACCATTCTAAATTGGATGCTATTCGTTGTTTGCCCGATTTTAAGTAAAGCAATACAGGGATAGGGTTTTCATAAAGTGAATTTCCTTAAATTAATGAGCCATCTCTGAAGTGCTATGGTCATTTCAAACAGTTTCACTTTATTTTCCTGCCTTTTCCACCATGCAATCTTCATCCGACTTTTAAAAAACATTCTAAGGTGAGCTCTATAGTGCTAAATTGCTATAGCAGTTTAGCACTATAGCACTCACCTTAGAATGTTAAAAAAAAAGTCTGAGGAAGATCGCATAGTGAGAGGGGAGCAGCATTGTAGAAAGTTCTATGGACATTTTAAACAGTGCACCACAGCAATTCAGAAACACAACAAAGGGTTGGAAACGAACAAAAAAGCAGTTTCCCTCAAAAGCAGCTCAACCACGCTTTGCTAACCTGACAAGTAAATAAATTCTGCTAGCAGTTGGTTACTAAAATCCATTAGGAGCCAGTTACTAAAATGGAATACAAAGGCAGTTTGAAAAGGGTCACTACTTCTGCCAAAACAGTCTGTGGCCTAAACTCTACAACTCCCCACAATGCTGTAGAACAGGTGAAAAAAGGCCCTTTTCCCAGTAAATTTGAAGGATGCCCCAAAATTCCTGCTCAGCTCTCAAAAGGTGTTCCACTACTCCCATGTTATCCACAGTGAGATTGGATAGGCTAACTCACAACAAATGCTACAGAGAGCAGGGCTGAGTGCAATAACTTTTCCAGCTCCCTTATAATAATCCATACAAGTCAGCAAATCATTCAACATGAACTAATAGTGTTCCTGTGTATTATTTAAAATCGGGACTGCCACAAATTGGTACCCAAGCCCAATAGGGTGAAGTATACTATATTTTATCATATCATCTGAAAGCCATTAGAGTGGGGTTTGTCCTTAAGCTATTAGAGTAGCTGTGCCACAAAAACCAAGGTTGTAACAGAGAGGGCCCATGAGGTCCTGCTGAATGAATTTTAGCATAGAAGGGGACAGAGAAAAGTTTCTGCACAGATTCACACAGGGCATGGTAGTACTTCTTCCACCAGATTAAACCAATTTTTCCCATAAACATATGCATTTATTGGTGTAAAACAGCAGGTATTATATTAAAAAAATAAAATATAAATACTATAAATTGTACATAAACTTCATGCAGCATGTGTGCATAGCAGAAACAAATCTACTAGCAGCAAAATCCTATGACAAAATATAAAGCAATGTAAAGAGGATTGAAATTGGAAATGTTTGTTTATCCCTACTCCAAGTGCTACACCAGTGCAGCTAGAACATACATTTGTAGGGGTCAAAAGGAGAACTGTGTTCTAAAAAAAAAAAAGACATGTGACAGTCATCTAGTATAATTTCCAAAGTAATACCAGTTTTGCTAATTGTACTGTGACTTAAATGATAAAGGTTCTGTGAACCAAATAAAGCAAGGGCTAGAAGAATGTCTTCTTTAGCTATTCTATTTTAGTGAGCAGCATGTTTGAAAAATGTGTGCGATCTAATTCTTCAGCTATTTCTTTCTCTGAGCAAAGTATCATAATTACAACCTGGCAATTTCAAGTAGCACAGTTGCTCTTATGTCCCACAACAATCTTTATTAAAACCCATTTTCCACGATTTCTTTAAAATGTTTTGCCTCCCTACTGCTTTTTGAAAGAGTTACACAGATGGAAGAGAAGCGTATTCACCATAGGGGAAATTAAGAAAGAGACAAAATGAAGCTTGCTGTCAAATGAATAGAGAGTAATAAAGGCCTCTTCGTCTTTTTTTGCTAATTGCTTTGAAAAATAATAATAGATTTAGGTAGATCCTGAAATAATTTCTGTGAAATGACATGGTTTTTATTTTATATTGTATTAATTTGAATGCAAAGATGACAATCAATAAAAAGATGTTTGAAATATGCATCTTCCTTCACCTCTGTTTAATTCCCCACTCTCTCCCTTCTCTTGCCTTCATTTTGTTCTTCGAATTTCCACTGTCTTTCTTTTCCCCCTTGCTATTTAAAACTGCTGTTTCTCTGAAATCCCAGTTTTCTCCAGGTTTTGCACCTCTGATGGTGGAGGCGGCCACCATCAGAGTTGGGTGTGGGAAGGAGTTCTTTATTTTTTATTTATTTGAAATATGTGTATTTCCATTTATATTTAGTATCACTCACTGACTGCTGCTCGTCTCAGTCAGAAGTGTTGTACAGGCAAATCCTCTGACTTAATCCAATATATAGCATAATTGAGGGGCTACCAAACTGTTTCATCAACTGTAACAAAACTGGGACTGAAGGTTGAAGAACAATCAAAGTCAAAGAAATGTTACTCGCTTCTAACATAGTTTCCCTCCTTTCATTCATGAATCTTTGATCTCTGGAAACTTTTAGACAGCACATATTATTGGCTCTAAGATGCAATAAAAATGGGACACACCTGTCATGTGCCAAGTAAGTACTAAAGGTCTAGAAAGAATCAGATTAATAGCCAGTGAAGCATGCAGTTGTTTCATTTTGTTCAGAAAAGCTAGTAAGATACCAATGCTGTAGAGAGAAAAATAGTCAGGTGACAGTGATCATGGCCCTCTCTGTGTTCAGTGAAAGGGCTATTTCTGGTATTGCCTTCTTTATAACCCATTTTATTAGACCTACAAGAAGTTTCACATGATCCTCTTTGCCTGTGAGAAACAAACCCTGCATGGAGACACTCCCCCCCCCAATTTCCCAGTCGACACTGCTGAGAATGTTTTATTATCACCATTGAGAAGTGAAATAGTCCTGTGATCATTGCTATATATTACACACTGGTTCTTTATGTCAACACAGCCTTTTTCATTTCAGAAGACAATACATTACATAATTAAATGTGCAGCATATTGCAGCATCTCTCAAGTTGCTTTAAGTCACAACTTGGTCCGATTACATTATGAAAGAATCTGTTGATAAAACATGCCCACAGGAAAAGGAAAGGGCACATTAATGGTTTTAATGTGTTGTGTTATATGGATTTTCACTGCTAAATGGAAGCCCAATGGATTTCACTATTTGATTAATATAAGTGAAAATATACACTAAGTAAGCCTCCAGTTGGGGGGCAAAACAGGTATATTTTACTGGGTCCTGGAGTCCAGGGAGCCCTTATAATGATACAGACTATTTAATATTTATATTGAAGCATGTCAAAACAGATAAATTTCTTTCATGACTCATGAAATGGTTCATGTGGGATCTGGGCTAGCCATGGTATAAGCTGGTGCTAGGCACAGGAAAATGACACTTATGGTGCAAACCTAAGCACACTTTCCTGGGAGTAAGCTCCATTAAATGGACCTGAGTAGGATTCTGAATAGACATTCCTGAAGCCTGAGAATTATTTGTGTGCCATATAACCCACGCATCATATTCCATAGTTATTTTAGGGAGATGGGGGAGTTGTACAGAGAAGTAAAAAAATAATTTATTCTGAAGGTGAAAAGGACGAAACAATAAAGATTATGGAGACAGAACATGTTAGCTGAAAGAATAAAAATAAGTATCCCATCTCTGTCAAAGGCATTAAATGAGTTTTAGTAGTAATTAGGGATGTGCAAACACTTGCCAGACAGTACTCTTTTTACAGTGGTGATCAGCAATTAATTGATGGGCTGTTTGGCTGTTTGTGACCTGTTGATGCATGTTTGCAGGAATAGACTACTTACAGTTATCAATACCTGGCTTTCAGCTGATGAGGGATTAGCTGGGTGTTGGCCTCTGATCTTCTGCTGGGAAAATTTTGCTCTGGGAGCTGGCTTACAGCTGAAAGTCAGGTTCTTTTGATCTCCCATACTGGAAACTTTGCTGCCTTCTAGACTTGTACTGGAGTGGAGTGATGAGAAGTCCAGCTGATTTCCCTTCTCCCTCCTGAAGCTGTCAGCTTGGGCTGCTAATAAAATGAGAAAAAATAGCTATTTCTTTTCTCCCTTTTGCAATGCAGAGATTAAAATAATTGTGTTGGAGCCAGCCAGCATGTCTACTGGTGAAGGGGGGGGGGCTGGTCACATGGAACAACAGCCTAGCACAGTCCCCTGTCTCAGCCAAGCCCGCAAAAAGGAAATTATCTAAATAATGTGTGTTTTCATCTGACCCAGCTTCCCATGGGAAGGCA
Source organism: Gekko gecko (assembly GCA_029375565.1). Classification (NCBI taxonomy): domain Eukaryota; kingdom Metazoa; phylum Chordata; class Lepidosauria; order Squamata; family Gekkonidae; genus Gekko; species Gekko gecko. The sequence continues at coordinate 102,735,449 of JAPDNY010000007.1, forward strand.
CATTCCAACATGATGCTAAATCTCTCAAAGGCAGAACAAGATACAGAGCAACCCATGGGAAATGCCTTGTCAAAATAAAACTGGCCCTAAAATTGAAAACCTGGACCAGGAGGGAAGAATGATAGAGCATCCCTTTTTGCTCATAATCCCCCCACCTGCTTCCTTATAGCCCCTGCAACCCTAGAAGGATGACTGCCAGGGAGGTCTTGAGTCAAAGTCTAATTTGCTATAATGACTCCACAGCACACCATATCAAATAGGGTTGCCAAGTGCAACTTCAGAAATATCTGAGGACTTTGGGGGTGGAGCTGGGAGACTTTTGTGATGTCACTTCCTGTGATGTCACTTCCAGGTCAAATGGCAGGTAATGTCACTTCTCAAGCTCCACCCTTTCTGATGATGTTCACTTCCAGCACACTGCACCGAACTACTGTCACGTGGCTCTTCCCTAATGATTGTGGCTCCCAAGAACAGGTTAGAGATGACAGCTTGGGAGGCACCCACACAGCAGCCCTGCCTACATAACACCATGTCATGGACTCAGATAGCTCAGGTTAGTCTGATCTCATCAGATTTTGGAAGCTAATCAGGGTCAGCTCTGGTCTGTAGTTGGATGGGAACCATAAAGGAAGCCCAGAGGTGCTATGCGGAGGCAGGCAATGGTAAACCACCTTTGAATGTCTCTTGCCTTGAAAACCCTACAGGGTCACCATGTGTTGTCTATGGAACTAGTTTTAAAATTGTGAGCAGACAGACTTTGTTTTTTAAAAATTAATTATAGAAACTATTCAAATATAATCTCTCTTCCCTTAAGAAAGAAAGACCGACCAGACAAAGTTGGAGAGGATAAATAGGCAGTTTAGTCTTCAGTAGCAATGATCAATTTCAGCAGAAAATGGGGATCAGGCAGTTGTTCCAAACAATTCATAGAAAAGATGGACTTTAAGAAATCATCTGGAAGAGGTGACAGAAGTGGCATTCTGTGTGTGAGCTGAAGGCATTTTGCACCAAAAGAAAAAAAAATGGACTGAGAGAGAAAGATAGGGAGAGAGATAGAAAGCAAACACAGAAAGAGAGAGAAAGAGAAAAAAGACAAAGAAAAAGAAAGGAAGACAGAAAAACAGAGAGAGAAAGAGAGAAAAAGAGAAAGGAAGGGAGAGGTAGAAAAAAGATGGGAAGAGAGGAGTGAAAGAGAAATAAAAATGAAAGGAAGGAAAGAAGGAAGATAGAAAGACAGGCAGGCAGAAAAATTATAGGAAGGAAGACAGAAAGAAGCAATTAGAAGCCTCCCTTCGATCCTTCCCACTTTTTTTTTTTTGGGGGGGGGGAACGGAGCTCTGAAATGACTGCCTGCTGGAGGAAAAATGGAAGGAAAACCCAAGGACCATGAGGCAGAGCCCTGGGCCAGCCCAAACCTTATTTTCCTGGACCCTCGACTCTTCTGGACTCTGAGGACTGCTCAGGCTGCTCCTGCTGCAAATAACAGGGGTGGAACTGGAAGGAGGAAAATCACTCAGCAGTGCACACTAGAGGGAACTGACAATCTAGCCCTCGTCTCTATGGCTTTCATAGCCATAGAGACTTGGAGGACTAAAATGCCAGAGCGTCACTCTTCTGACCGCCATTTTGTCCCCTGGTACCGGATTTCAAAAAGCGGGTAAGAGGGGTCAAAATCGGGGTTCCCCTGCCCCAGCGGGGGCTTGGCAAGCCTAATATCAAAAGAGAACAGAACTATATTTGAACACAAGCAAAGCCTTGTCTGGGCCCTGCTCGGACATAGCCAGCAACCAATAACACAAGTGAAAACTAAAGCAAAGACTTTTTACCTTAAGAGATCATGTTAGGGTTGCCAGGTCTCCCAGGGGGCAGGGGTTTCCCTGCTCGATGGGCCCCTTACCCCCTGGCCTGGATCCTGCCGCTGGGGGAACCCAGCTGAGCTCTGAGAAGGAGCTAGGTGTTTGAGCTGCCAGAGGGGTGAGTGGTATTTTTATTTATTTACTTTCAGCTGAGGTGCTTTAGCTGAGAAGGTACTGTGTCAGTGACTGTATTTGGGAGTGTGTGGGTGAGTTGTAACAGACTCCTGACTGCTGGAGTTAGGGTGTGAAAGGGTCATTGTTGCCTGTAATTAAGTGCTTGGGTGAAATGGAATAGCAGACTCCTGGCTGCTGGAGTTGGGGTGTGAAAGTGGCTTTGTTTGACTGTCATTAAGTGCATTGGGTGATTTTGAGTAGCTGCTGGCCACGCCCTCTCCTGTGAGACAATTCCATTTAAGGCAAGAAGTTTGCAAGAGGCACGAGCCGAAGGGCGAGAGCAAAAGGGCGAGGCTCTTTGCCTGTGGCTCTTGGCCTAGGGGCTCTGTAAGAAGCCCAGGAAGAGCCAGAAAGCCAGGACCTTGGCTCCTTGGTAAGGTAAGGTAAGTAGACTCCTACAACAGGAGCCATATAAATACAAAGTGTTTTAAAAGGGGGTTATAGAAAAGTATTTGTTTAAAAACAATTATGAAGCCAGAATGTCAGCAGGGGGTTGGGGGCTATCCAGTGTTTTGCATTGAGTGTCACATGTATGAATATCTGCGCACTGGTCAGAAGTCTTGGGTGTGTGCTCGGTGCAAGGAGCTCCTGGTTCTCAGGGAGCGAGTTTGCTCCCTTGAGGCCAAGGTGGCTGACCTGGAGAAGCAGGGACAGTCAGTTAGGTGCACGGGGAAGACTCTCGGGGACTTGTTAGATATGTCCCACTCTGGATCTGGCAGCCCGGCTGCTGCCAGGGAGCATGAGGGTCAAGGGGAAAAGGGGCACCATGCTGAGGATAAGGGGAATGTGCCCTCAGAAGGGACCTCTTCTTCAGCTGGTGAACGGGTATCCTTTCGTACCAAGGAACTGTCCCTGGGAAGGGTGGGAGGGGGCTCTTGGTAGTTGGTGATTCGATCCTTAGGCAGGTAGACAGCTGGGTGGCGAACCCGCGTACTGACCGTATGGTGACTTGCCTGCCTGGTGCGAAGGTAGCGGACATTACGCGTGTTTTAGATAGGCTGGTAGATAGTGCTGGGGAGGAGCCAGTGGTCGTGGTGTACGTCGGCACCAATGATGTGGGGAAATGCAGTCGTGAGGTCCTGGAGGAGAAATTTAGGCTGCTGGGCAGGAAACTCAAGGCCAGGACCTCCAAGGTAGCCTTCTCGGAAGTGCTACCTGTTCCACGCGCAGGGCCGGAGAGACAGGCACAGATCAGGAGTCTCAATGCGTGGATGAGACGGTGGTGTAGGGGGAAGGGTTCAAGTTTGTTAGGCACTGGGATGCTTTTTGGGACAAGAGGGAGCTGTACAAAAGGGACGGTCTCCACTTGTCCCGAGAAGGAACCAGGCTGCTGGCGCTCAAAATCAAAAAGGTGGCAGAGCAGTTTTTAAACTGAATAATGGGGGAAAGCCGACAGGAGATGAAAAGTCTCTGGTTCGGGATGGCTCATCTCAAAGAGATGAAGGGGTAGCTATTACTTTTGTACAAGGAAATGGATTACAATTGTCCACTGAGACTGTGGCTAATGATAGGAACTGCCTGGCAAGGTCTCGAGGCAGCAAGAGGAAGGCTGTGGGCTTAACAAACATGGGAAACTATAAGTGTTTATACACAAATGCTAGAAGTCTCCGAGGTAAAATCGGGGAGTTGGAATGCTTGGTGTTGGGGGGGAAATAGACATTGTGGGTATTTCAGAAACTTGGTGGGATGAGGAAAATCAGTGGGATACGGTGATTCCTGGTTATAAATTATATCGGAGGGATAGGGGGAAAGGGTTGGAGGTGGGGTGGCTCTGTATGTCAGAGAGGGTGTACCGTCCAGTAAGATTGAGAGGGTAAGAGAATTGGATTCGCTTCTGGAAATGCTATGGGTTGAAATAGTGGGTCCAAAAGGAGGCTTAACAGTGGGAGTTTGTTATCGCCCACCAGATCAAAAGATAGAGGAGGATTATAAAATGATGAATGAATTAAAGATAGCGGCTAGACGAAATAACTGTGTTGTAATAGGCGACTTTAACTACCCACACATTGATTGGGTCAATATGAGTTCTAGTCGGGAAAAAGAGATTGCGTTCTTAGACACTCTCAATGACTGTGCTGTGGAACAGATGGTCACAGATCCTACCAGGGGAGAGGCGATCCTGGATTTGGTCCTAAGTAACACCCAAGACCTGGTGAGAGATGTAAAAGTGATTGCACCACTTGGGAACAGTGACCATAATGTCATTGAGTTTAACATTTGTACAGATAGGGAGTTGCTCAAAAAGACTGACGCAACCACTTTTAACTTTAAAAGGGGTAACTTCTCTGGTATGAGGGGACATGTGAGGAAGAAATTGAAAGGAAGAGTGGAGAAGGTCAAAACCATTGGGGAAGCTTGGAGACTATTTAAAAAGACAATCCTAGAAGCTCAGAAAAAATATATACCGCAGGTTAGGAAAGGTACAAATAGGTATAGAAAAAAGCCTGCATGGTTAACAAATAAAGTAATGGAAGCTGTAAAAGGTAAGAAGGATTCCTTTAAGCGGTGGAAAGCTAGTCTTAGTGAGGTTGATAAAAGGGAACACAGACTATGGCAAATAAAATGCAAGTCTGTGATCAGGCAAGCAAAAAGGGAATATGAGGAGCATATCGCAAAAAACATAAAGACCAACAATAAAACTTTCTTCAAATACATTAGAAGTAGGAAGCCAGCCAGGGAGGCAGTGGGGCCCTTGGATGACCAAGGGGTAAAAGGAGTAGTGAAGGATGATAGGGAAATGGCTGAGAAGCTGAATGCATTTTTTGCCTCTGTCTTCACTGTGGAAGAGGAGAAGTGTTTGCCCACTCCAGAAGCACCGATTTCGGGAGGGGGTTTGAAAGACCTGAATCAGATTGCGGTAACAAGAGAGGAAGTCCTCCGACTGATGGACAATTTAAAAACTAATAAATCACCAGGCCCGGATGGCATTCATCCGAGAGTTCTGAAAGAACTCAAATGTGAACTTGTGGATCTCCTGACAAAAATATGTAATCTTTCTTTAAAATCTGCCTCCATTCCTGAGGAATGGAAGGTAGCTAATGTCACTCCAATCTTTAAAAAGGGCTCCAGGGGAGATCCAGGAAATTACAGGCCAGTCAGTCTGACATCGATACCAGGTAAATTGGTGGAAACTGTTATTAAGGAAAGAATTAGTAGGCACATTGATGAACAAAAACTATTGAGGCAGACTCAGCATGGGTTCTGTAAAGGAAGATCTTGTCTCACTAACCTGTTAGTGTTTTTTGAGGAGTGAACAAACATGTGGACAAGGGGGACCCAATAGATATTATTTACCTTGACTTCCGGAAAGCTTTTGATACAGTTCCTCATCAAAGGCTCCTAAGTAAGCTCAATAGTCATGGGATAAAAGGACAAGTCCTCTTGTGGATCAAAAACTGGCTTATAAATAGGAAACAGAGAGTGAGTATAAATGGGAAACTTTCTCAGTGGAGGGTGGTAAGCAGTGGGGTACCACAGGGATCAGTACTCGGTCTGATGCTTTTTAACTTGTTTATTAACGATTTGGAATTGGGAGTAAGCAGTGATGTGGCTAAATTTGCAGATGACACGAAGTTGTTCAGGGTGGTGAAAACCAGGGAGGATTGTGAGGCACTCCAAAGGGATCTGTTGAGGATGGGTGAGTGGGCGTCAACGTGGCAAATGGGGTTCAATGTGGCCAAGTGCAAAGTGATGCACATTGGAGCCAAAAATCCTAAATATAAATACACATTGATGGGGTCTGATCTGGCAGAGACTGACCAAGAGAGAGATCTTGGAGTCGTAGTGGATAACTCGCTGAAAATGTCTACACAATGTGTAGCTGCAATAAAGAAGGCCAACGCTATGCTGGGGATTATTAGGAAGGGAATTGATAACAAATCAGCCAGTATCATCATGCCCCTGTATAAATCATTGGTGCGACCTCATTTGGAATACTGTGTACAGTTCTGGTCACCACATCTCAAAAAGGATATTATAGCATTGGAAAAAGTGCAGAGAAGGGCAACTAGAATGATAAAAGGGTTGGAACACCTTCCCTATGAAGAAAGGTTAAAATGCTTGGGGCTCTTTAGCTTGGAGAAACGACGGCTGAGGGGTGACATGATCGAGGTTTATAAGATTATGAATGGGATTGAGCAGGTTGAGAAAGAAGTACTTTTCTCCCTTTCTCACAATACAAGAACTCGTGGGCACTCTATGAAATTGCTGAGCAGTCGGGTTAAAACAGATAAAAGGAAATACTTCTTCACCCAAAGAGTGATTAACATATGGAATTCACTGCCACAGGAGGTCGTGGCAGCTGCAAGCATGGACAGTTTCAAGAGGAAATTAGATAAACATATGGAGCAGAAGTCCACCAGTGGCTATTAGCCACAGGGTATGGATGGGAACTCTCAGTCTGGGGCAGGTGATGCACTCTATTCTTGGTGCTGGAGGGGGCAGCAGTGGGAGGGCTTCTGGTGCCCTGGCCCCACTGCTGGACCTCCGGATGGCACCTGGTATATTTTGGCCGCTGTTTGACAGAGTGTTGGACTAGATGGGCCATTGGCCTGATTCAACATTGGCTTCTCTTATGTTCTTATGTTCTTATGTTCACACACAAAATGCCAGGATAGCGGCAACATGCCTGGCGTGATGATGCCACCTAGAGGTGAAGTCACTGTGCTGGGCGTGCTGTGGGAGGGGGACACTATCATTCAAGGGAAAATGCTATGTTTTTCCCTCAAATGATAGTGGCCCCGCTCCCAACATGCCCAACACAATGATGTCACTTCTGGGTGGTGTCATAGTGGCCTGTGCACTTCACATGCATGTGTCCCGGAGAGGGGCCAGGACCCCTCCCCCATGCCGTAACAAAGGTAAGACCTGGCAACCCTAGATAATGTTAAAATAACATTTTAAAATAACCACATTATACAATAAGGGAACACTAACAAATTCTGAACTGCCCACAATATAACAATGTCAAAATGCAGGTACCTCTGGAAAAATACCATGTCCAGTTACTATCTAGTCATTGCAGCTGTATTGTGACATTCAGTGGCATAGTATGCTGTGACTATCTCTCAAAGGAGATGTTCTGAGAAAGCTACTGTTGCTACCCTGGAAGACGGATACACAAGTGTGGCCTTTATGTAGGCACTTCCGAATTATGACCTGGAATACAGCCTGGTCTACTGCCCATAGGAAAAGGCCCCTCTGAATCAGCCTTGGGACTTACCTGGCTGGTACTTCTGCTGACTCTGGGTCTAGGTTCCAGGCCTCTCTGTACCTTCAGGGTAATGCCACAACGTTCTGTGGGCTTGTGGATATAATGTTGCCTAAACACAAATGTCTGGGAAAGAGAAGGCTTAGAGGGGACATGATTGCAATCTTCAAATATTTGAAGGGCTGTCATGTAGAAGATGGAGCAAATCTATTCTCTCTTGTTCTGGATTGCAAGACTAGATCTAATGGGTGGAAATTACAAGGGAGTCGTTACCAGCTAAATATTAGGAGAAACTTCCTAACTGTAAGGGTGGTTGAGCAGCTAAATATCAGGAGAAACTTCCTAACTGTAAGAGTGGTTGAGCAGTGCCTCAAGAGGTGATGGACATTTTTAAGCAGAGGCTGGACAAGTATTTTTTGGGTATGTTGTAGGGCTATATTTCAGCTATGCTCCTGCAGGGGGTTGGACTAGATGACCTGCAAGATCCGTTCCAATTCTAACTTTCTATGATTCTATGGGACTGTGGAATGTTGTGAGGCTTAGAGATGGCGCTGCTTCAGATTTCGTAATCATGATGTAGCCATGATCTTGATATAAAATTCTTGAGGTATTTTTGTCTTGCCTTATGGCAATTAATTCAATCTTTGCTAGGAATCTTAGGAATCTTCACAGAGAAAAACTATAGTCAAACAATCTCTATCATTAATAACATGTCTCTGTGATTTGAGGTGTTACTTCTAGACACCATTGGTATGTTAATAAGTTGTAGGGAAATGCTGCACAATGCTGACAGAAACATTTGAAATTTCTTTGACACATGGCCCAGCTACTTAATATAGGCATAGGTTTTATATATCTACAAAGATATTCAATTTGCTTTATAATGGTGTTTGATAAACCTTTCATTGCCTTTGTAGGACATGAATAAAGATCAGGATGAGACAAGATACCTCATTACAGCAAAAGCTATGTTTTGGTTTAATCTAATAAATTTAACAGGAGCACAGTACTGTTCATCTCTGACTAGATTCCCACTTTTCTCTCAATAAATGCTAATGTAATCTACAAATGTACTTTGACTTTGTAACAAAAAACTTTATCCCTACAGGTATACAACAACAATAAAAGCCGGTGGTGGCAAACTCCTAGACTTTTTAGATATTTTTCTTTTAATGCCATATTTTAAATTCACTGATTGTAATTCAAATTTAATGATTGTCAGCTTAACCCTGTTTCATGTCTTCCAACCCATATGCATAAATATAAAACCAAAAAGCACTTTCCAGAAATATTTTACAAATATAAATATTTTGTAATGCTTTTTACAGTATAATTTCATTTAAGTTAATTGGTTATAAGGGTAAAGCTATCCTTAACATTTATTTATTTAGAACATTACTATGTGGCTCTCCAAGGAACCTACTGAAGGTGGCTTACAAAGTAAAACATGATACAATATCAGAATACAAAAGCAAAAAAAATGAAGAAAACCATTAAATATCCCACATAAAAACTCAGTACAGTCTCAGATTTACTTACAACAAAATTCAAATACCTAACTACTAAATCTGAATGTTTAGTTTTATTTCATATAAAAAGAGAACACAAAATAAAATAATCCAGATTGTCTTGAACTGTTGTATTGCTGGATCATTTTTGTAGAAATAATAGTCCTTTTCAGATGTAGCCAGGGGAAAGTAAAAGGGGAGGGGGGAGAATAAGACAAGCTCCATCCCTAATGTGTGTATATTCATTAGAACATAAACATGGCATGTATGTATGCAGGGGTCTTTTCGTAGAAGAACAGCTGCAGGAGCTCATTAGCATATGGTATGCTAATGAGCTATTAGGCTATTAGCATATGCCACACCGCCTGACATCACCGGAAGTGATGTCAGAAGGGGAAGCAAAAGGGGGGGAAGCATCTTCAAAAGCCTCCCCTCCCTTCCCCAGCTGGTCTGGGTGGGGGAGCTAAGAGAGAAGGGGTTTAAAGTTTAAACTCCTTCTCATGAGAGTTGGGCCACAGAAGGAGGAAAGAGGGAAGGAAAGAGAGAGAGTAGAGAGAAAGAAAGAAGGAAGGAAAGAGGGAAAAAGAGAAGAAGAGAAGAGAAGAGAAGAGAGAAGAAGAGAAGAGAAGAGAAGAGAGAGAGAAGAGAGAGAAGAGAAGAGAAGAGAAGAGAAGAGAGAGAGAAGAGAAGAGAAGAATGAGGGAAAGAGGGAAAGAGGGAAAGAGGGAAAGAGGAAAAAGAAAGAAGGAAAGGAGAGAATGAAAGAAATTCAGTGGCAATTCAGCCCCATTATACCCTATGGGCCATTGAAGTCAATGGTGAAAACATAGGGTATATTCTGGGGGCTGGAGGGGAGGGGGTTTGAGGGAGAGGCTCCAAGATCACAGGATAGCTGATGGAGCCTCTCCCCAAGATACCCACCAAGTTTCAAGAACATTGGACCAGGGGGTCCAATTCTATGGGCCCCCAAACAGGTTGCCCCATTTCCTCCATTGTTCTCTATGGTGGGAAAAAAGTAAGTTTTTTTCCCACCATAGAGAACAATGGAGGGAATAGGGGCAACCTGTTTAGGGGCCCATAGAATTGGACCCCCTGGTCCAATGTTCTTGAAACTTGGTGGGTATCTTGGGGAGAGGTTCCATCAGCTATCCTGTGAGTTTCGAGCCTCTCCCTCAAACCTCCTCCCCTCCAACCCCTAGAATATACCCTATGTTTTCACCATTGACTTCAATGGCCCATAGGATATAATGGAGCTGAAATTGACATTCGGCTGCCTGAAAGACTCTCCGGGACGCCGGCTGGGGGTGGGGCTTGGCTCCTGAGCTCCCGGAGCTGTGCTCCGGTGCGCTCCCCCGAAAAGACCCCTGTATGTATGTATTTATACATATATGTGCATATGGTTTTATCAATGTGACTAGGAACCCACCTGTCTTCCATGTACATTTCCCTCAGAAGACATCTGAAAAATTGTAGTGGGCTACTGAGAGAAACTTACTAGCAGGGTTTGTTTACATCATTTGATGGAAAATAAATTGATATAAAAGAGGACCAGGTGCCTTCTATTACATGTACACTTACATATGCAATCCTAGGTATAGTGATCCACCTGTAAGTCCATGTGGGTTTCGAAGAGTGTATGTATTCAACGCAGTGGGTCTGGTGTGGGAACAGGCAGAAGTTCCACAGGACCCCCAGGCAGAAGGGACCAGGTAATAACTCACAGTACAGGTTCAAGCAGGAGAGTGGCCAAGAGGCAGTCTAAGGGTCAGTGATCCAGAAAGGGGAGTCGTCAGTCCAAGAGTCGTAGGTCCAGAAGCCAGGTGGTCCAGTGTTCAGTCCAGGTTCAGAACAACAGAGGTTCCAATCAGCAAGCTAGGAGACAAGGTGGGTGGTGATGCAGCTGTGGTATACATTGCATCTACAATGAGCAGCTTCCCCTTCCTGGATTTATAGCAAACTCTCCATGGGCTGGTTAGCTGCTGCTAATTGTGGCACACATCTCTGCAAGTACTCATCTGATGACAGGTGTCTGTGATTCATCAAATGCTCACTGCAATGGGCTCTGAGGTCTGATCTCCACTGATGGTGATGGCGCTCAGGAGGTGTTGGAGAAACACTGGGCCTGGCCTCCTCTGATTCTGATGCCAGTAACTTACATGCAGCTGGAGGAGAGGGCAAATTGGTTACAGCCAGTGTTTGGTCAAGAGCTTGCATCTCCTGTTCCTGAAGATTGATAGGATCTATTGCAGCTGACTGTTCCTCCCCTCCGAGGAGGAGATATCATTATCAGGCTGAGCACTCGTCTGGTGAGGCTGGGAACAAGGGAAACATATGATAGTGTAACTCCATTTAGGATGTTTTCTGATTTTTCTCTGGTGGGTAAAATCCATAGTTTCTACAAGATGTAATGATAGATGCTGGGAGTTCCTGCTCAAACAAGACTGATTCTAATTTTTCCTAGGTCTTCAAGTAAGATATCACCACTGGATCCCACAACTTCATCCTCACTTTACTCAGTATTTATGACTGCTTATGGCTCAATTAAATATGTTTCTAATGCTGAGCAAAACCACCAAAAGGGACATTTTTCTCAGCTAGATACTAGACTCAGCTAAGGGCAATATCAATTTTTTTTTTGTTGAGGTCCAGGCAGGTCATAAGAATAACATACTCATTCTGATCTCAGAGTGTTATCACCATTTTGACTCATAGATCTGTTTAAATGTGTTTTCTCCTTTGTGCAAATTGACCGTGTGATTCTTTATTTTTGTGCCACATTTGTTTCTTTTCATTGACTTTTTCCTATTAGGTCAGATAGGCTAGATAGGCCAAGCTAGTCCAGTCCCATTAGATCTTGGAAACTAAGCTGGGTCAGCCCTGGATAATACTTGGATGGGAGACCATGAAGGAATACCAGGGTTGCTATGCAGAGGTTGTGACAGTCCATCCAAAACACTCCATGCGAAATCACCTGCCACCTGGTTCTTTCATGTGAAGATGTCAGGTACTGACCCTGGTGTCTTTTGAGAGCCAATTTGGTGTAGTGGTTAAGTGCGCGGACTCTAATCTGGGAGAACTGGGTTTGATTCCCCACTCCTCCACTTGCATCTGGCTGGATGACCTTGGGCAAGCCGTAGTTCTGATAAGTGCTGTTCTTGAAAAAAGAGCAGTTTCTGTCAAGAGCTCTCTCAGTCCCACCTACCTCACAGGGTGTCTTTTGTGGGGAGGGGAAGGGAACGGAGTTTGTAAGCCGCTCTTTGGGTAGTGAAGGGCGGGGTATAAATCCAATCTCTTCCTCCTCTTCTTCTTCTTCTTCCTCCTCCTCTTCCTCTTCTTCCTCTTCTATGTAAAGCAGATATTCTACCACTAAGCTATGGCTCCTCCCCAAGATCAGCAATCTTTGTGTGGTCTTCCCAAATTCCTGGTGTTGGATTCAACCCAAGGAATCAAGGGCTTGCTTCATACAAGGTGGAAGCAAAATCAGAGCAGGATTCTGTTATTTGATACATCAGGGTGAGAAACTCAAAATTATCCTAGGTGGGAAAGGAAATTGATGAAAATCAGGAAATCCCATCTGGGCATAAATGACTTGTGCTAATATATGTGGACTTTTAGATCTGAGCTGTTGTATTTCATGGTTGAGCAAGTTATCAAAGAAATTTTGTTCACTGAAAAAATGACAATGCTATCAACGTATGATTGTCTTCTCATCTGAAGGCTTCAATAATTTTACTTTGGTTAAAAACCTAGTCTGAATGTGTTCATTTCACCCTTGGGCAGTGAGCTCTCTTTACAGCTTCTTTATCTAATAATCTTTCAGTTGCCTTCGTTTTTATTGCCTCCACATATTTTCCCAGGAGATTCCCAAGCAACAGATTAATCTGTTCTTGATCTAAATACATCATATGTAGTTAAGAACGTAAGAGAAGCCAATGTTGAATCAGGCCAATGGCCCATCTAGTCCAACACACTGTCATACGGTGGCCAAAAATACCAGGTGCCATCAGGAAGTCTAGCAGTGGGGCCAGGACACTAGAAGCCCTCCCACTGTTGCCCTCCCAAGCACCAAGAATACAGAGCATCACTTGTCCCAGTCTGAAGTTCCTATCAATACCTTGTGGCTAATAGCCACTGATGGACCTCTGCTCCATATGCTTATCTAATCAAGAACAGATTAATCTGTTGTTTGGGAATCTCCTGGGAAAATATATGGAGGCAATAAAACTGTGGAGACAATAAAAACTGTCTTTTGCAGTCTTCATAGGCAGAGAAAAGAAGGAAAACTAGAAAGATCAGGTGTCACTGGATTGTTAGAATAGTCTTGCATTCTGTACTACCCTACAGGAGAGATCTGAAATTATCAAACTGATATGAAATTATCATTGCCTATATCAAACTGCAGTGTCAGATCTGATCTTTCCTTTACATGTTAATACTTATTATGGAATGTGAAAGGTGATAGCAGTTTGCCATGTATACATCACAGAGCACAAAACAGGAGGGGAAAGATAAAGGTCTGTATCTATTGTGAATGATTGCTGCTTAAGATAGCAAGGTTAGATTAGACAGTGTGGTACCATGAGAGTGAAGGCCTGTAGGCTTAGGAGTAGCATCAGCCAGTAGGAAAGCTCCTAATTGTTACAATAGCAGAATTCTGGGTAGGTGTTTGAGTAGGCTTCAGAAACAATGGAGATGTGCAGAAGACATAAAGTAAAAGTGCTTTGTGGTCATTATCTTGATGTTTCTCTGGTATTCTGAAATAGAACTTTTGCATTTCAGCAATGTCAGGATAGTGTGAACAGACAAAACATAAAGCATTGATCTTTTCTACCTTTCTATGTCTACCTAATGTGTAACCTCCCTCCCCCAATATTTTAAGGACTGTGCCTTTGGGGACCAACTTGTAGGCAATTTTGAACATCTCAGTGTTTCAAGTGACTGATACTTGTATATTTAAATAAATGAAATGAGTTAGACAAATCAAAAGGAGAAAGACTAAGAAAATCCTAGAGTGTCAAGAAGAGAAAGGACTTAGAAGTGTGTTTAGAGGAGGGATTCAGGAATGGGAAAGAGATACTTCAATAAATTGGACCAAAATGTTGTTGAAGTTGATGGTGCATGTACAACAGCAACTCTTGTCCTCTGTATTAATTAATCAGTCCAGAATAACTATAATCTGTCATGGCAATGTAGTCACAAGTGACTCTGTACTTAGTTATACTGCTGCACATTAGAATCAATGGCAAATGTACACTCAAAGTGGACAGACACCATAATTTCCAGCACCCCTGTATGTTCCACTCACCATGTATCTTCCTACAGACTGAGCAATATAAGGTTCATGTTGTTGCATTCCATTTTTTGGACTCCCATAAGGTATTTAATTGTAGGGATTTGAGAATTATTAATTTTGCCCCTTAACACAGATTTCAACAGTAAAATAGATAATATTACATTAAATTGGGACATCATAGCAGTGTGTTCTGACGCTATCCAATTAATCCTACACTTGACTTGAATAGCCCAGGCTAGCCCAGTCCTTTCAGATCTCAGAAGCTAAGCAGGGTGGGCCTTCACTGGTATTTGGAAGGGCGACCTCCAAGGAATACCAGGGTTATGATGCAGAGGCAGGCAATGGCAAACCACCTATCAAACATCTTTTGCCTTAAAAACAAGTCTAGCTCAACACTTAGTGGTGCATAACACTAAAGTGCTACAACTTCTGGCTGCCAGACAATCTTAGTATCTCCTGGCTATTCTACACACAATGCTATACAATGATGATGATGATGATGATAGTAATAATAGTCCTACAGTATCTCAAATATTGTAGTTGGGATACTAATATGCTATATGATACATGATGCTGAGAAAATGGGGGAAATGTCAAAATGCTCATCTGTATTGTTAGCTAAGATAAACTGATAAGTATCATTGGCTTACATTGGATTAAAAAATGTTTTCTGCATGCCATATTGGGGCTGCTGCTGAAATTGCCTGCCATAGTCATAGGTGTTGAGATGACACATGCTCACAGATAGCAGTAAGAATATTTCTAAGTGACAGTAGAATCTTGTATTGTGAATATGGAAGCAAGGTGGTTCCTTCTCTTGCCTGGAATCCTGTCAATTTTTTGAGTAAATGAAGAACAGGGAAGTTGGAGCTTCTGGCTTGTCAGAAGCACTGATAACTGCCATATAGGAAATGGAACAATAGTTGTCATATGAACATCTTCAGGTTTAACTACAACTTTTGTTACTAGCAGTTTTGAAAAATTTTAGAGTGTTACTTGAAGAAACACAAGGCTGAAAAGGGACTCTAGACTTCTACTCCTTATTCACTCATTCAGTCTTTTAAAAAAGATGCACTACTGAAGACAGCCAGTGTGAACAAAGAAAACAATTTCAAGGTGGTGGGCAAGAAGATGTCAAATTATTCAAAAGTTGACACACATGTGTCATTAGACCGTTTGAACAGAGGGTTTTTTTGAGGTTGGGTAAATAATGTTGAACTGAGAATAAATACTGGCACAGAATAATAATTTTATCTATCAATTAGATTTTTATCCTGTGTCCAAGGAGCTTGGGGTGGGGTGCATGGTTCTCTGTTCTTCCATATTATCCCCACAGCAATCCTAAGTGGTAGGCTAGACCAAGAGAAAGTGGCTGACCCAAGATCAGCCAGTGAGTTTTATGAATGAAGGTGGATCTAAACCCAGGTCTCCCTAGTCCTAACATCTACAGCACAGTGCACACTAAATGGCAAAATTCAACCACTGAAAAATTGTTTCATATCATGATCAAGTCACTCACATCTTGTCTAGGGCCCTACAGATAATTTCCAGATGGTCTAAGTGAAGTACACTTTCTTGTCAATGTGTTTCCATCCTCCTTACCTTTGTGCAGATTTCTAAATAAGGGGCCTCTGTCGTAGCCACAACTTTCATCCATGGGTTGCTGGATGCCAGCTGTTAGTTTAAAATCTTTGATTCCAAAGTATTTTTTTTTACTATGGAAGTAAAAGGCTATACAATAGTTAAATTAAAACTGCATCTAATACCCTAGGGCCAGCTTACCTATCATGACTATCACCATGCATGTACTTTACATCTCTCCACGTGGTGGCTGTTGTCATGGAGTGAACTATCTGTGCTCAGTGGCTCATACATCAGTGAAGAACATAAGAAGAGCCCTGCTAGCTTGGATCAAAGGCTCTTCTAATTAAGTATTCTCTTTCTAACAGTGGACAGCAAGAAAAGGCTTAGAAGCTGACAGGCAGGACCCTCTCTCTTCTTATTACCTCTGGCTCTCTTAGTGAAGGCTAAGTGCAGCGTACTAAGCTTAGGCAGAGGCTGGCAGGGAAAACATATATATTTATATATATATTTTACAGGAAGGAAATGAATCAATGATTGCTGAATCCTATTGACTCAAGAATTATTTAACACCATTAGGAAGAGAAAGCAGGGTGCCTTGCAGCAAGCAGGGAGACTTTAATATCTGGTCTGCTGTGTCTGATACCAACTATTAAAAATCCAAATAACTATCCTAACAAACAGCATAATCCAAAGCAGAGTTACACTCATTGATTTTGAGAAGAATAATTCTGCTTAAGATTGCACTACCAGTCCCTGATGCAGGGACATTTTATGTGTATTGTTTACACACGCAGCATTTTAAATCATCTCATGTGTTTCTTTGTTTCATAGTATTTGTACTGGAAATCAGAAGACTGTATAGGTTGTAGACTTAGCATACCACAGTTTTAAAAAGTACAAATGCCAGGCACCATACCCTGTTGTTGTTGTTTGCCACCAAGTCACAGATGACTTATGGTAACCCCATAGGGTTTTCAGGACAAGAGATTTTCGGAGGTGGTTTGCTATTGCCTACCTCTGCGTCATGATGCTGGTATTCCTTGGTGGTCTCCCATCCAAATACTAACCAGAACTGACCCTGCTTAACTTCTGAGATCTGACAAGATTGGGCTGGCCTGGACTATCCAAGTCATGTTAAGCAGACTGACCTATAATATTGAGACTTGGGGAGACAATTCATTTCAATGTGAGATTTTAGGTCCCACAATAGTGGGAAAAGATTTAGGAAAAGGAGAATCTTACATTCTATTTGCAGCTTAGTGAAACTCAAAAAAGTTTTAAATTAATCACTATAATTTCACAATTCTTTTGAGCTGAAAGATAGGATATTTTTTTTAACTATCACAAGTTTAAAGTATAGTTAAATGAACTGCTTGATAGGAAATATACTTTTGCTTTCAACATAGCAGAGAAAGAAATCTTTATATACAGTGACAGAAAATGTACTATTATCTTGGTACCCTGTTCTTTCTAGTAGGCACTCAGAGTGGCTCACTTTTTTTCTCCTGTCTTCCATGTTATCTGCATAAGAACTCTATGAGGTGGACCAGGTGGACAGATAACGATCAGCCAAGGTCAACTGATGAGCTCCACCACAGAATGGGGATTTGAACCTGGCTCTTGACTAGTCTATTTTGAGACTTTGCTGACAATATCACCTGTATATCCTAGAATCTTTCCTCGTTGGTGAAATCTGTTGAAAAGAAATCAAAAGATATGATAAAGCAAGGAAGTGGATACTTTAGCTCATCTCACTTGTGACCTCTTATTCAAACAAGTAAATAGGAGAAATAGATCACTTTATTTTATGAGGGAAGTCACTGAGAAGGTCAGATGTCATAAACTGTGGAAAAAAGACCCTACATTTGTCACTAATATTTGGTACTAGGAATAAGGCAAACTCAGAGTCCATAGTTTTCTCCAGGGGAACTGATTTCTGCTACCTGAAGAGCAGTTGTAATTCTGAGTTATCTCCAGCCCTCACATGGAGATTGGCAACAATGGTTCTCTAGGAGAAAAAGTAATTCTTTCTCTGTAGTGGGGACCAAAGCAGCTCGCATCATTCTCCTTTCACCCTTTTGATCTGCACAATAAGCCTGTGAGGATGGCTGTGGTATTGCCTGGTATCACAACTGAACTTCAGACAACAGATCTCTCTCTCCCCTTGGAGAAAATAACTGCTTCAGAGGGTGGACTCTATGACATTCTATTCAGCTGAGGCCTTTTCCCTCCCCAAACTCTGGCTTCAGTAGACCCCACCATAAAATCTCCAGGAATTTCCCAACCTGGAGCTGGCAACCCTAGTCAGGACTGGCCCCAATGAGTTCCCTACGAAGACCAAAGTACGCCTGGAAAGGGCATCCTCCCACCACCTTTTTATTGACAGAACCAAGCCTGGTTGCCTAGCAACAGCCACTGAGGATGAAAGTGAGCCACATTGCAAGAGGAAAAGAGAATGGTTTGATGTCCACTGGCCCACCTCAGTAGCCAGCCAGCCATGGAGGAGCCAAGCAGCAGAAGCATCTTTGTCAGGAGAGACAGCTGTTTTGGCAGTTTATTCTGACATGAAAGAGTGGCCAAGCTGACAGTGGGCGAAAGAGAGGAGTGGACCCAGCACCCAGCCAATGGC
This sequence comes from Gekko gecko, assembly GCA_029375565.1. Lineage (NCBI taxonomy): Eukaryota > Metazoa > Chordata > Lepidosauria > Squamata > Gekkonidae > Gekko > Gekko gecko. Next base: position 102,753,702 of record JAPDNY010000007.1, read on the forward strand.
ATGTGAGTACTCTTGAATGGTGGTTTATGGGGCAATGGCTGATGGAATGCACAGCACAGCTAATGGGAGAGCTGGAAAGTGCCAGTATGCCAGGGCTTTTACATATAGCAGATGATTATTATTTCATTGTATGGTATGGCTGAGTTCTGTCTGTGAAATGTAGTCTTGTATTAAAAATCTTTGTCTATTTAAAAGTGTACAGTCATTGGCCCTTGGCAGTTTCTCCCAGGAAGCTTGTCTGTCTGTTTGTTCACTTTATTTATAGACAGCCTTTCTTGCTAAGACTCAAGGTGGAAGTTCAGAACTGCAAATTTCCAGTTCCTCTCAGAAAGATGTTAGGAACTCATTAGGAAACTCAGGAACACGTTAGGAAAAGCTCACAAGTGTAAGGTTCCCAGTAATCCACTCTCAGTCCGCAACTCTTTTGAAGTGAGTTTATTAGGAAAAGAGATTTAGATTTAGCAAGGAAGGACAAAAGCTAAAGTAACGCAAGGTATACTCAAATGATGCATTCCATAGGTACGTCATTCACTCCCCACCTTTCACATCTCACAATTACTCCTAGTCAACTAGCCCTGTGAAAGTTGTTATCTAAAGACTTCAAGGACGCTCTGCTGAGAGCAGGCCTCCTAGAGGTACACTTGTTATGGGAAACTGTTACAGAGCAGAGGCCTACTCTGCTCCCTCATTTGCATCTGCATTCGCACTTTCCCCACCCTTAGGAATGTCAGCGAGGGCGAGGATGACACAGGAAGGAAAGGGGGGGCAGGGAGACATGAAACAGATGGGGTCATCAATTGCAATACATTGATTAGATAAACCATAGTGACAGCCCGAGTCTGACAGTGAGGTCAGGGAAAGGTACCAAATGGTCTCTCTATACTAAGATTGGCGGGAACCTTCCAGATGCTGCAGAAGTTTTCTTTAAAAAGGAAGCACAAGGATAAGAAGGAATAACACTGATCTATGCTGAAAAAAGAAGAGGTGCAAGAGAGTTCTTGGGAAAAGCTTGGAGGAGTCTTGATGGCTTTCATAGCTGGAGGCTGAAAATGAAAGGGAAAACAGCTTGTCCCTGTTACAGTTACCCATGTTTCTGGATCTGCTGTAGGAGTGTGTATGAGGTATTTAATATGCAGGTAGCCCAGACTTTTGGACCTCAAATTATCCTTGAGTAGGTTCTGCCACCAACTACTATTATATAGTATTTTAACAAGCTACTGTTGGTCAGCCAGTGATTATACTCTTAAATATAGTGTGCATGTGTGAAGTAGGGGAGAAAGGATCCCATCTGCCCTTTTCTCCCTTAGTTGATGATGTGTGCTTGAGCAGCAGACTCATGAAGGGAAATATCCAAACTTAATCAGCATCAAAGAACAAACTGGGGGAAAATGGCACAAATAATGGATAATCTGAAGAGGTGAAAAATACAGGATATATAAAGTTTAAAAAACCCATTTTCTTGTTGCCTAAAACTTACAAGATTTCAAACAGCTCCCTTGGAGATGGATCACCTTTCTACAGTATGCATCCTGAAGTGGGCTTATCAAAAGAGTGACAAAAGTTTGCTCAACGCTACTCCCTCTTCCAAGTGGTCACTCAGACCATTTTATGAGGCTGAAGTTGGTTCCTTATTCCCAGTTCCTTATTCATTCCTTCTTCCTTATTCATCCAAAAACAGTGAGGAGAGTTTGAAAGCCAGAACCAGTGTTTGGACCGGGATGTGTCAGTTGGGGTGGTCCAAAGATTGTTTTGGGGTGCAGCCAGGCCCCACTGCCTGCCTGTGTGACTTCCCTGGCGGTTTTGGGGTTCAGAGCTTTTAAACTCTCCTCACTGTTTTTGGATGAATAAGGAATGAATACAGAACTAGGAATAAGGAACCAACTTCAGCCTCGTGACCATTTCTGCAGTAGTGAAATTCTCTGCATTGACATTTTTAAAACTGTGGATTATACAGTAGATTTTTCCTCACCAGGTGCAAATCCAAAGTTTTCTCCTTCTTACCCCATATTTTCAGACTCCCCAGTTTTATCACATTCTGAAAACATGGGGTACAAAGGAAAAAACTTCAGTTTTGTGCCTGGTGTGGAAGAACCTACAACAGAAAATTTCACATAATACACAGTTTTAAAAACTTAAATGCAGGGAATTTCACTGCTGTGGGTCTCAGAAGCAGGGAGTTGTTCTGGCCCAATCAAACAGTGTGAATACAAGAAATTGCTGCTAGACTGATTGTTCCTATTGTGATTGTCTTATTAGACAATTTTATGTCCTTCATTGAAGAATGCTAACCTAAACACAAAGTGCAGGATGCCTTTGTGTGCAGGCTATGGTTCCGTACACACTATGAATTGTGTGAAGGGCTCCCAAACAGCAGGTGTTATTTCCAGGACAAATTAGAATTTTGGCATCTCTTGTTCTAGAAATTAAATACAGCAGCATTTCTGATTTCTGCTCCTATATCTATAGTCTTTTAAATGATGCTGAAACAAGGCTAAAAATCCACAAAAAGTACCTTCTAAAACAAGGTCAGGTCACAACCTTCTCAGTGTTGAATTACAGTTTTTTTGGATTATACCTCCATTAACCTTTCTTTAGAGAACTAATCAGTTTCACACTATAATGTTCCTAGGTATCTCTCTATGGAGAATGTGGCCCCTAAAGAGTTCCAAGTGTGTAGAGAAACTTAAAATGGCAAAAAAACTCTAATGAGACCTCTTGTAACAACCTTTAATTACTAATTGGGTTGCTAAGCAGTCTTTTATATGCAGAGGACCTTAGGATAATGGACCTAGATTGATAGGTTTATAAGAAAGATAAATATAAATTACCCATAAAAGGGATTATTGTTACTTGTATAAAGAGCAAAGTGAATGTTAAAACTGAACAGTGTAGTTCTGTTCAATGTCAAGTGTATATAATTCTTTTCAAAATAAAAGTATTGGAAGTGCATCAGCCTCCTGCATATTGCAAAATGACAAGGGCCTTCTGCCTTAAAGGAAAGCCTTTTCCCCGATGATGCTTTGTGGTAGGTTTAACAGTGGGAAATTGGCCAAGACTGAAATTTCAGTCCTCTTCCACCTCCATTTCACACAAATCTTATCCCTGATAATGGATGATTTGTCTGTGAAGAACTGGCACCTATTGTGCTGTTGGTGGTGATATCCTGATGCACTAGAGTGTGCTGAGTGTGGCTCACAATGGACATAACACAGAGAGTTACCACAAGGGAGGTATTCAGAACTTGGTTTTTCTTCTACTGTGATGAAATGCTTATAGGTATCATGGGCAAAACATAGTTTTATCAGTTGGATAGAAAATGTTACCTTGGTGTATTCCCATTAACAAATCTTATTTATTTATTTATACAAATTTATACAGATACAAAAAAGGTTCTTTTCTTATGTTCAAAGTAAGAAAAATAGCAAGGACATCATAGGCCAATTGCAGGCACACAAAAGTGAAATTGTAAGAGATGATGAAGAGAGGGCAGAACTGCTCAGTTCCTAATTTCCCTCAGTCTTCTCTTGCGAGGGAAACGGTGCTCAACATGGCAAAAACACAAGATGAGGGAAAGAAGTTGCAGCCTAGAACTGGAATAGGGGTAGTACACAAACACCTAGTTTCTTTAAATGAAACTAAGTCCTCGAGGCCTGATGAACTGCATCCAAGGGTACTAAAAGAACTCATGGATGTAATTTCTGAGCCCCTGTCCATTATTTCTGAGAATTATTGGACAACAAGGGAGGTGCCAGAAGATTGGAGGTGGACAAATGCTGTCCCCATCAATGTTCCTTCTAAGCTGTGGAATCTTGTGAGCAAAAATTCTACTTTGTGAGCTACTCGCACTAAAGTTATGAGCGAGTGGTTTGGCTACTGCATAAATTAGTTTGCTCTGGAGCCATCCTTCCTGAGCTAAGACAAAAATCTGTGAGCTGGAGGCTAAAAAACTGTGAGCTAGCTCACACTAACTCAGTTTAGTGGGAACACTGGTCCCCATCTTCAAGAAGGGCGAAAAGGAGGATCTGGGTAACTGCTGACACATCAGTTTGACATCTATACCTGGGAAAGTTTTAGAACAAATCATCAAACAGAGAGTCCTTGAGCATTTAGAAAGGATGGCTGTGATTATGAAGAGCCAGCATAGGTTTCTCAAGAACAAGTCATGTCAGACTAACCTTATCTCTTTTTTTGAGAAAGTTACTACTTTACTGGATCAGGGGAATGTTGTAGACATAGCTTATCTTGATTTCAGTAAGGCTTTTGATAAAGTTCCACATAATATTCTTGTTGGCAAATTGGTAAAATGTGGTTTGGAACCTATGACTGTTAGGTGGATCTGTAACTGGTTGACAGATTGCACCCAAAGAGTGCTTGTGAATGGATCCTCATCCTCTTGGAGAGGAGTGACAAGTGGAGTGCCTCAAGGATCTGTCCTGGGGCCTGTTTTGTTCAGTATCTTTGTCAGTTATCTGGATGAAGGAATAGAGGGAATGCTTATTAAATTTGCAGTTGATACTAAATTGGGAGAGGTAGCAAATATGGAAGAAGTCAGAGTCAGGATACAGGATGATATTGACAGGGTGGAAAATGGGCTAAAACAAATAAAATGAATTTCAATGGGGATAAATGTAAAGTTCTGCATTTAGTTAGGAAAAATCAAATGCAAAATTAAAGGATAGGGGAGACTTGTCATGGCAGTGGTATGTGCAAAAGTAGTATTTGCGCAAAAGTAGTATTTGCAACTGCAATAAAAAAGGCCGACACTATGCTGGGGATTATTAGGAAGGAAAATGAAAACAAATCAGCCAGTATCATCATGTCTCTATATAAATCAATGGTGCAACCTCATTTGGAGTGCTGTGTAGAGTTCTGGTCACCACACCTCAAAAAGGATATTATAGCATTGGAAAAAGTGCAGAGAAGGGCAACTAGAATGATAAAAGTGTTGGAACACTTTCCCTATGAAGAAAGGTTAAAATGCTTGGGGCTCTTTAGCTTGGAGAAACCACGGCTGAGTGGTGACATGATCGAGGTTTATAAGATTATGCATGGGATAGAGCAGGTTAAGAAAGAAGTACTTTTCTCCCTTTCTCACAATACAAGAACTCGTGGACACTCAATGAAATTGCTGAGCAGTTGAGTTAGAACAGATAAAAGGAAGTCCTTCTTCACCCAAAGAGTGATTAACACATAGAATTCACTGCTACAGAAGGTGGTGGCAGCTACAAGCATTGACGGCTTCAAGAGGGAATTAGATAAACATATGGAGCAGAGGTCCATCAGTGGCTATTAGCCACAAGTTATAGATAGGAACTCTCAGGCTGGGCAAGTGATGCTCTGTATTCTTGGTGCTTGGGGGGAGCAACAGTGGGAGGGCTTTTAGTGTCCTGGCCCCACTGGTGGACCTCCTGATGGCACCTGGTATTTTTGGCCACTGTGTGACAGAGTGTTGGACTAGATGGGCCATTGGCCTGATCCAACATTGCGAGCCCCAACTCCCGCTGAGCTTGCGCTGGTGAGAGGAGACTGATTTGAGGAGGAGGAGGAGGAGGAGGAGGAGGAAGAGATGGCACCGGCACTGAGGAGGAGGAGGAAGAGATGGCACCGGCACTGCCTCAGCAGTCCTTCAACGTGCTCAGAGGAGACAGAGCACGAGGCAGTTAGTGGCTTGCAGGCTTGGCAGCCTCTTCAGGAGTGGCAGCGGCATTCATTGGCCGGGATCATTGGGCCACGGATGGGAGCATTGGGTCATGGTGGGGATCATCATGCTGCATCAGCGGCAGCATCTGATGTGGCCGGGAGCATCAGGCCGCAGAGGGGAACATTTGGTGGCAGCTGGCTGTGGCAGCGAGGCATGAACAGTGGTGGCGGGCCCCACAGAGACAGTGGAAGCTGAGTGGGCTGCTCTGCAGGGCAGCTCCAGATTATCTTAGTGAAGAAGAAGAAGAAGAAACAAAAATGTCCTGGGTACTAGGTCTACCGAGGCTGACTACTCCTCAGATGAGGAAGAGGCAGGGAGCAGCCCAGCCTCCTCTGGAGTCATCTCAGAAGAGTCCACAGCAGCTGAGGAGGAAGAGTCCGCAGCAGCTGAACAGGAGGTACAACCAGAAGGAGAGGCTGACTCTGAGCCTGTCCCAGCACTCCCAGTTACAGACACACCAAGTTCAGACTCCCTGCCTAGTTCTCCTGGGTGCCCCAGACGTAGGGCACACCAGAGGCTGACTATACAGGAATGAAGAAGGAGTGCCAGATTCCAGCTCCTGCAGAGGCAGAGGGAAGAGCTGTAAGCCTTTGCAGACTCAACCCCAGGGAAGGAAGGACCTGCTCAAAAGCACTTGGTGCACCTGGTTCAACGCAGCAGCAATTTTGCTCACTCAGACCTGCTCCTGTGTGTGCAGCAGCGGCTCCTTGTCCTTGCAACCTGCAACCTGCAACCTTGACTTGACTTCCCAGCTCTTTGAGTCTTGGCTCTGTGACTGACCTTGATTCTGGACTGTGTTTACAAGCTTCCAGTGTGTGGTCTCTGTGGCAGCCAGCCAAGACAGTACAAAAAGAAAACGACACCTCTGACGCAGGAAGAAGGTGCAGCAGTCCGTTTCAGCAGCAGCAGCCTGTTCCCAGTGGCAGGACTCCTTGCGGTGGTGGTAGTGCAGCCCAAGGTGGCGGCGTAGCCCCTGAGGCAGCTGTGGCACCTTTGATGCATTTCAAGGTGACGGCAGTGCTCCTGGCTGTTGCTGAGCTGTGCAGACAGTGACCTTGCAGGCTTGTGGTGACTGAGTGACTGAGTGTCAACCATCGGGCCCCACTGGTGGCTTGGCCCCTCTGGCAGCCTTTCTTGTATCGGGGGGGGTTGTTTATAGGGAGTTAGGCCCAGGGAGTTAGGCCAACAGGGAGTTAGGCCCAGTAGCAGGGGGTTGGCAGGTTAGTGAGGGACTCCTGGCCAAAGCATCACGGCAATAAGGGGTGGCATCAGGGTAAGGCCAACACATTAAAAATACAGTCCTAGAAACTCAGAAAAAATATATACCGCAGGTTAGGAAAGGTACAAATAGGTATAGAAAAAAGCCTGCATGGTTAACAAATAAAGTAATGGAAGCTGTAAAAGGTAAGAAGGATTCCTTTAAGCGGTGGAAAGCTAGTCTTAGTGAGGTTGATAAAAGGGAACACAGACTATGGCAAATAAAATGCAAGTCTGTGATCAGGCAAGCAAAAAGGGAATATGAGGAGCATATCGCAAAAAACATAAAGACCAACAATAAAACTTTCTTCAAATACATTAGAAGTAGGAAGCCAGCCAGGGAGGCAGTGGGGCCCTTGGATGACCAAGGGGTAAAAGGAGTAGTGAAGGATGACAGGGAAATGGCTGAGAAGCTGAACACATTTTTTGCCTCTGTCTTCACTGTGGAAGAGGAGAAGTGCTTGCCCACTCCAGAAGCACCGATTTCGGGAGGGGGTATGAAAGACCTGAATCAGATTGCGGTGACAAGAGAGGAAGTCCTCCGACTGATGGACAATTTAAAAACTAATAAATCACCAGGCCCGGATGGTATTCATCCGAGAGTTCTGAAAGAACTCAAATGTGAACTTGTGGATCTCCTTACAAAAATATGTAATCTTTCTTTAAAATCTGCCTCCATTCCTGAGGACTGGAAGGTAGCTAATGTCACTCCCATCTTTAAAAAGGGCTCCAGGGGAGATCCAGGAAATTACAGGCCAGTCAGTCTGACATCAATACCAGGTAAGTTAGTGGAAACTGTTATTAAGGAAAGAATTAGTAGGCACATTGATGTACAAAAACTATTGAGGCAGACTCAGCATGGGTTCTGTAAGGGAAGATCTTGTCTCACTAACCTGTTAGTGTTTTTTGAGGGAGTGAACAAACATGTGGACAAGGGGGACCCAATAGATATTATTTACCTTGACTTCCGGAAAGCTTTTGATACAGTTCCTCATCAAAGGCTCCTAAGTAAGCTCAATAGTCATAGGATAAAAGGACAAGTCCTCTTGTGGATCAAAAACTGGCTTATAAATAGAAAACAGAGAGTGAGTATAAATGGGAAACTTTCCCAGTGGAGGGTGGTAAGCAGTGGGGTACCACAGGGATCAGTACTTGGTCCGATGCTTTTTAACTTGTTTATTAATGATTTGGAATTGGGAGTAAGCAGTGAAGTGGCTAAATTTGCAGATGACATGAAGTTGTTCCGGGTGGTGAAAACCAGGGAGGATTGTGAGGCACTCCAAAGTGATCTGTCGAGGATGGGCGAGTGGGCATCAACGTAGCAAATGGGGTTCAATGTGGCCAAGTGCAAAGTGATGCACATTGGAGCCAAAAATCCTAAATATAAATACACGTTGATGGGGTCTGAACTGGCAGAGACGGACCAAGAGAGAGATCTTGGAGTCGTAGTAGATAACTCAATGAAAATGTCTAGACAGTGTGTAGCTGCAATAAAGAAGGCCAACGCTATGCTGGGGATTATTAGGAAGGGAACTGAAAACAAATCAGCCAGTATCATCATGCCCCTGTATAAATCATTGGTGCGACCTCATTTGGAATACTGTGTACAGTTCTGGTCACCACATCTCAAAAAGGATATTATAGCATTGGAAAAAGTGCAGAGAAGGGCAACTAGAATGATAAAAGGGTTGGAACACCTTCCCTATGAAGAAAGGTTAAAATGCTTGGGGCTCTTTAGCTTGGAGAAACGACGGCTGAGGGGTGACATGATCGAGGTTTATAAGATTATGAATGGGATTGAGCAGGTTGAAAAAGAAGTACTTTTCTCCCTTTCTCACAATACAAGAACTCGTGGGCACTCCATGAAATTGCTGAGCAGTCGGGTTAGAACAGATAAAAGGAAATACTTCTTCACCCAAAGAGTGATTAACATATGGAATTCACTGCCACAGGAGGTGGTGGCAGCTGCAGGCATGGAGAGTTTCAAGAGGGAATTAGATAGACATATGGAGCAGAAGTCCATCAGTGGCTATTAGCCACAGGGTATAGATGGGAACTCTCAGTCTGGGGCAGGTGATGCACTCTATTCTTGGTGCTGGAGGGGGCAGCAGTGGGAGGGCTTCTAGTGTCCTGGCCCCACTGCTGGACCTCCTGATGGCACCTGGTATATTTTGGCCGCTGTATGACAGAGTGTTGGACTAGATGGGCCATTTGCCTGATTCAACATTGGCTTCTCTTATGTTCTTATGTTCTTATGTTAAGGCTGCTTCACCCCCCGTCCCTCCCTCCCCCCAGACTTGAAGGCCTGCTTGTTGGCTGGGTGGTCTTTTCCTTGCTTTTAGCCCCCTTCCCTTCCTTCTATATCTGCATTTGGGCACCAGGGGTTGGATGGCAGATAACTATCCCCCTTCCTGTTCAATTGGAGGGTTTTTCCCCAGTTATTAGGCCAAGCCTCATAGGCCTTCATTGCAACCTGCCTCTCCAGTGGTGGCCATTTTGTGGTGGAGCCAAGTGGTGAGGGGCGGCAGCCATTTTGATGTGCAAAGCCATTTTTGTGAATGGTGGCCATTTTATATTGTAATTAAAATGAATGAATAAATAAATAAATAAATAAATAAGGGGGGAAGGCACTTCACCTCTTGCTATTGGTATAGAAAGGCTGCTGGTTTCAACCAAGTGTTCTTGGTCAGGAGACTGGCAGCAGGGTAAGGCTGTCTCACTCATTCCATGTTATATGATGGGCAGCTAGGCCCTTGATTTTCTGAAGACCAGTGTGGTGCAGTTGTTAAGCATGTAGTCTCTAATTTGGGAGAACCAGGATTGATTCCCTGCTCCTCCACTTGCAGCTGCTGGATGACTGTGGGCAAGCCATAGTTCTGTCAGAGCTGTTCTTTAAAGAGCAGTTCACAAAAGAGCTCTCTTGGCCCCACCTACTTTGTGGGGTGTCTGTTGTAGGGAGGGGAAGGGAAAGATGTTTGTGGGCCACTCTGAGGCTCCAAGTGAGGGGCTAGGTATAAATCCTATCTCCTTCCTTCCTTCCTTCCTTCCTTCCTTCCTTCCTTCCTTCCTTCCTTCCTTCCTTCCTTCCTTCCTTCCTTCCTCCACTGTTGCTGGCATAGTTTTTAAGGTAGAATTTATCAGGGAACTAATCTCTGCAATAACTTCCTTGAGGGCATTTTGGGAAGAGATCAGTGTTCCCTCTATGCTGAGTTGGTGTGGGCCTCTGGCTCACACATTTTTGTCTTGGCTTGGGATGGGTGGCTCTGGAGCAGACTGGTTTGCACAGTGGTCAGGTTGCTTGATCACAACTTTGGTGCTGGTGGCTCTCAGGGTAGAATTTTGCTCACAAGACTCCACAGCTTGGAAGGAGTATTGGAAGAGATGTGTCTCAGTGACAGGCCATCTGCTTGGCATGCATATGGTCCCAGGTTCCATCCCGGCATCTTTAGTTGAAGGATTTGGAGATGGGTGATGTGAAAGACCTCTGCCTAAGACCTGGAGAGCCTTTGCCAGTCTGAGTAGGCAATACTCATTTTATTAAGCTTTAAAGCATACAGCGCTATCGAAGGGGCTATTCCTTATGAAGAATAATGATGTTTATCTGCTTATTGCAGCAGGGCTTATTTATATTTGAGACTGTAGACAGGGGTTTCTATTCAAAATTGTATATTTACATGGTTTTATTCTGAGAAAGACAGTATAAATTGCTAATCTTCCAATTACAATATTTGGCCCTAATGCAATATGGATGTATTTCCAGTGTAGTGGTTAAGACTGAAATCAAGTGTAATCTGAATGGAAAACAGCTGAACTTCTACGGGTTTCCTTCTGCAAAGGAATCCTTGTTAGCAACATGTGAATTTGACAGTGTGAATGCACTCTGAGCTGGCGAATCGGCTTAGCCTTTGTCATGTGTTAGGATTTGAAAATATCCTTTGCAATATGTCATTTGTACCTTCTGTTTTCTGTTTTAACAGGGATACAATGTGGCTTCCAACCGGATGCTGTGATCTGGGGAATTTGAAAGCCAGCACATCATTATATGTCTTTGGTTTGGTCCTAATGAGTGTTTTACACAGGTTTAATAGCACATATGTCTTTAAAGGGAGGTCCAGTGAGTTGACATGGCCTGAAAGAGTTTTGTTATTGCAACAAACTGTGGAAGGTGCTGGCTAGGATGCAGTGGTGCTGCCACAGCAACAAGAAATGCGGCAGGTGGCTTCCAGGGAGGTTCTGGTGGGGGCAAGGGTTAAGCAAGGCCCAGTGGAGGACTGGCAGGGCTTTGGGGCCAGGGGGCCAGACAGCTGTTCTGCCCACTCACTTGGCCAGGAAAGATTCTACTTTCAGGCATGGCAGCCCAATCTTACTTATGTATATATGGAATAGGGTTCACTGAGGACATGTTCCCATTATGATGAATGAACATACAGCCTGCATGTATGTGCATACACCTGTTTGTAAAAAGGAGCCAGTGCATATTTACTGTGTGTTTGTCCGTGGTCTTTAGGATAGGAACCCAGTGTCTATAAGAAATTATAGGTACTGTGCACTTTTCAGGGTAGGGTGTTTTTTCAAAACAAACAAATAAAAAATATACAGGTTTTTAAAGTGACAACATTGTAGATTGGCACTTATCATGTTTTAAAAGCCAAACTAACTTGATGGGTCTCAGGGGTAGTGAAACTGGGGAAGATTAAATACCAAGAAGTGTTTCAGAATGCCTTATGGGGGCAGTCTTTTGACTTCTAAAACAATGAATGCCTGTGAACAATATAAATTTAGCTTTTTTTGTGATATATTTCTTGGGGAACTTATTTACTGCTCTCAGTATCATGTTCTATGACTGGACAAACTCTGCTATATTTTCCCAATATCCCAATAAAAAGGGTACTGGGGAAGGTGCATCACCCAGAAGGAGATGATGGTGGTCAGGATTTTGACACCAGTCATATTCCTCAGTACATTTTAGCAGCCCCTCGCCAGTTGTTTGATTATATATAATTAATAAAGTGGCCCTTGTTAAATCCATATTGGTGTCCGTCTCTTCAATCTGATTGTGGTGGCAGTGCGAGCCCCAACTCCCGCTGAGCTTGTGCTAGTGGGAAGGGGCTGATTTGCCTCCTCATGAGGAGGAAGAGACGGCACTGGCGCTGCGAGAAGTGCAGCACCAGGCAGGGGGTGGAGCCAGGCTGTTTAGGCTCAGCTCCCACCCTCTGCCTCAGCAGTCCTTTGACATGCTTGGCCCACCCTCCCACCCTATTTTAGTGAAGGTTTCAACTGGTTGTCTTTTAATGGGGCCAAGTAGGAATTTTTCAACCCTTTTCAATTTGGCTTCAGAAGAAGGGGTGTTTTTTGCCTACCTTGCACTGATGATGGTGGTGTTGGGAAATTGGCTTTGGGGGGCCATCGTTTGCTAAATAGAATGGTCACTTTGTGGTTAGGTGGGGTAGCGTGATCAGGAAGTGGAAAATGGTGAGCATCTGGGCATTGTTATAAAGGAATTAAAGGGTCCTCCAAGAACGACTTTTGGGCCTTTGTGGCTCAAGGCTGGGAAGGGGTGATCTTCCTTAGAACAATCTGGCCCAGCCTATCTCAGCAGGCCTTGTGACTTCTGGGGTGGTGGGCCAGGGGTTCTCCTAAATATGCCAAGCCGCTGGTCAAGAGCTACATTGGGTGGCTTGAGATCGGGGAAGGTGCATCGTCCAGAAGGAAATGAAGGTGGTCAGGAGTTTGACACCAGTCATATTCCTCAGTACGTTTTAGCAGCTCCTCGCCATTTCTTTGATTATAAATAATTAATAAAGTGGTCCTTGTTAAATCCATATTGGTGTCCGTCTCTTCATTCCGATTGTGGTGGCAATGGCTTCTCTTATGTTCTTATGATATAGGGGTCTTAGTAGACCATACACTGAACATGAGTCAGCAGTGTGATGCGGTAGCTAAAAAGGCAAATGCAATTTTAGGCTATATCAACAGAAATATAGTGTCCAGATCACACAGTGATGGTACCACTTTGCTTTGGTTAGACCTCACCTAGAGTATAGTGTTCAGTTTTGGATGCCACAATTTAAGAAGGATATAGACAAGCTGGAATATATTCCAGAGAAGGGCAACGAAGATGGTGAGAAGTCTGGAGACCAAGTCCTATGAGAAAAGATTGAAGGAGCTGGGTACGTTTAGCCTGGAGAGAACTGAGAGGTGACATATTAACCATCTTCAAGTACATGAAGGGCTGCCATATAGAGGATTGTACGGAGTTGTTTTTTCTGATAAACATTAGGAAGAACTTCCTGACAGAGCGGTTTCTCAGTGGAACAGGCTTCCTCAAGAGGTGGTGGGCTCTCTTTCTTTGGAGGTTTTTAAGCAGAGGCTAGATGGCCATCTGACAGCAATGCCGATTGTGTGAACTTAGGAAGATCATGAGAGGGAGGGCAGTGAAGGGTTATATCAGCACTTAGTTCTTGTGGCCCTTTCTTACACACCCAGGGAAATGCTGATTGCTGCTTTTATTTATTTATTTATTTTGGGATTTATACCCCGCCCTATCTGGTAGCTCAGGGCGGCTAACAAGCAGCCAAGCCGAGTTTCAGAACTAAAACAATAACAATATTACATACAATAAAAATTCAATACAATTCAGGGGTCAGGAAGCAATTTTTCTCCAGACCAGTTTGACTGGAGATCCTGTAGGGTTTTTTTTTTTTTTGTCATCTTCTGGGCATGGAACAGTGGTCACTGAGGGTATGGGGGGAGGTATTTGTGAATTTCCTGAATTGTGCAGGGGGTTGCACTAGATGACCCTGGAGGTCCCTTCCAACACTATGACTTCATATATTTTAGAATTTTATGGGTATGAGGATGTAGCAAAATTCAGCTTTCTAATTCATGTAGAAGTCCTCTGTCCCTGTGACTCAATTAAGTCCAATCATTAAAGATTCATACTGATATCTTGCTCACCTAGAGCGAAAGGGATAAATATATAGAGATACATAGATATAATATAGAAAGACATAAAGATACATTGGGAAGCAAAGTTGTATTATTTCATTAAACTAAGAATTTGTCAAACAACTTTCTACCAGGGGGAATTTCTAAAAGGCTTCAGTATGTGTCTTCCATGGAGGATTAACTTTGATCTTTTCAGTTTCTAAGAGAATCCCTTTTACAGCTTTAAAGGGTTCAATATATCATGTTACCTTTTATGAGCTTCCTTGAAGTATATATCCTTAGAAAGTGGGCTCAAAGAAATAACAAGTACTTGTGGCATCCTGTCTCTGTATTCTTCCTTTGGAAATACCATTAAAAGAAGGGGAGAGTTGTGTTTTGGCCTCTTGAAACTCTGCTCTCAGTTCTGTGAATGCCATTCAATTAATGCTAGCTGTACTGTTCTCTGAGGGATGGGTGAAATTCTTTCCACAGTTACAGCATGCTAACCCCATTATTTTGAAGCTTCTCATGGAAGGTAGGGCTGCAGGTCACTGGCTATGGGTGTTTCATTCAGAGCTTTCCGTTTGTGTATCATTCCTGCTGCTCAAAATGTCCCACCACAGGTAGTCTGACTTTTCCAATGACTCTAGCTTTTATCCAAGTAATCATAAATGCATGCCCACTTTTCAGCTAATCAAGCCACCTGCCATTGCTCTATTGAAAATAAAAGTGGCCAGTACAGACATATAGTGCCCCTCCTCTTGTACTGATCATCTGTAAAGTGTAGGGGGATTTTTTCCTAGACCTTTGATTAGGCCATTGATTATGCCAAAGGTGTTGAGCAAGACAGCACTCAGTGCCATTAGAACTAAGGCCCTTGCAGTGGAGGCAGAGATGGAAACACTGCCAGTGGAAGTATCACAAACACAAAGAAGACAGGAGGAGCAGGACAGAGAGATATGAAGAAATGGCACTGGAAAGAATAGGAAAGAGTTGGTCATAGGTGACTCCCTGGCATGAGAGGTGTGTTGCTTGCCAGGGGTGAAAATTAAAGATTACAGAGAGGATTGCATATCTCTCTGTCCTGCTCCTCCTGTCTTCTTTGTGTTTGTGATACTTCCACTGGCAGTGTTTCCATCTCTGCCTCCACTCATCAAACCTATGGAGTAATACCATTCATCCATGTTGGAACCAATGATGTAGCCATAAACAGTATCAAAGGCATTAAGGCTGACTATAAAGCTCTAGGGAGGAAGCTGAAGGGAATGGGGGCACAGGTTGTGTTCTCTTTGATCCTTCATATCATAGGAAGGGGAAAATGACAGGAACAGATGATAATGGAGGTGAACCATTGGCTGCACTGGAGGTGCGAGCAGGAGTGATTTGGATTCTGGGACTACATGCTAGGTTTTCTGGATGATAACCTACTAGCACACAATGGACTTCACCTGTCAAAGTCAGGGAACAATGTGTTTGATGGAAACCTGGGCAGATTCATCAAAAAGGCTTTAAACTGACACCACAAAGGGAAAGAGACGACCAACATAGGGATTTAAATGAAGGACAGCAAACAACAGAGGCTCACCTGGGAGGGCTGGGTTTAATGGAGCCAAAGGTGAGAGGCTTCAGGTGTCTATGTACCAATACCCAAAGCTTGGGCAATAAGAAGGAAGATCTTGAGCTTCTAATGCAGACAGAGGGATATGATGTAGTAGGCATTACAGAGACTTGGGGGGTGACTTCCAGGACTGGAATGTAATAGTGGATGAATAAGAGTTGTTCAAGAAAAACTGAAAGGGTCAAAGAGGAGGCAGAGTGGTGCTGAATGTGAGGAGAGAATTAGTTTGTCAAAAAAATACTGGGGGGGGGGGTGACAGTCCAGTGGAAGGTATCTGGGTGAAGATAAGGTAAGGACAGAGTACTGTGGTTGGAGTCTGCTACAGACCTCCTGAACAGCTTGACAGGGTATCCAAACTTCCCTGATTTTTTTGGGGAGAAAAGCTCTGCAAAGCGTCCACAGTCACATAACTTCCTGACCTGTCTGGCTGACAACTTCTTTCATCAAATGGCTTGGCCATACTCGACTTGACCAACAGGCAAAAGATGGTAGATGGTGTGGTGGGAAACTTAGGGTGAAATGACCATGTCCTGCTAGAATTCCTTTTGCTATGGGGGAACCAAGGAAGTTCATCACCACACATGTATGTTAGATTTCAGTAGGGCAGATTTTAATAAACTCAAGGGCATGATGAGAATCATTCCATGGACAAGAGTGGGAAGGGAGCAAGTGAATGGTGGGCTCTCTTAAAACAAGAGCTCTTGCAAGTTCAAGTGATCACTTTTCCAACAAGAAGGAAACATGGTAGGAAATCCGAGAAGCAAATGTGGATAAATAGAGAACTGTGTGATGTGCTAAGGGAGAAAAAGGAAATGTTCAAAAAATAGAGGCAAGGACATACCTCTAAAGACGTGTATCTGCAGGTTTCTAGGCACTGTCGGTCAGTCATCAGAAAGGCCAAATCTCACAGTGAGCTAAACCTGGCCAGGGAGGCTTGCTACAAGACGAAAATCTTTTTTCAGATATGTGATGAGCAAAAACAAGATAAAAGAGCTGATGGGCCCACTGTTGGGTAAAAATAGAGAAACTCTGACGGAGGACAGAGAGTAAGCAGAAAGGCTCAGTGCCTATTTTGCCTCAGTTTTTTTTTTCCTTGAAAAAGAGAACAGGCTCATCTAGAGATGGTAGGAGGCAAGGGACAGCATCTGGGCTGCTGGTTGACATGGACAGAGAGTTAGTTGAGAAGCATCTGGCTGCATTGAATGAGTACAAATACCCTGACCAGATGGTATGCACCCAAGAGTGCTCAAAGAACTTTCTAGAGAGCTTGCAGAACCTTTTGTCCATAATCTTCCAGACCTCTTGGAGGACAGGAGACATGCCACAAGACTGGAGGAGAGGAGATGTTATCTCAGTTTTCAAAAAAGTGAGGAGGGATAACCCAGGAAACTATAGGCCAGTCAGTCTGACTTCTTCCCAAGGGAAGATACTGAAGCAGATTTTAAAGGGATCAATCTGTGAGCATCTAAAGGACAACTTGGTGACCTGAGGGAGTCAGCACAGAGTTGTTCCCAACAGGTTTTGCCAGACCAACCTCATTTCTTTCTTTGATTGAGTGATAAGCTTACTGGATTGAGGGAATGATGTTGATGTTATTCACCTGGATTTCAGTAAAGCTTTTGGCAGGGTTCCCCATGATCTTCTGAGAGCCAGTTTGGTGTAGTGGTTAAGTGCGTGGACTCTTATCTGGGAGAACTGGGTTTGATTCCCCACTCCTCCACTTGCACCTGCTGATGTGACCTTGGGTCAGTCACAAGCTCTGGCACAGCTGTTCTCTCAAGGACAGTTTGTGTTATAGTTCTCTCAGTCCCACCTACCTCACAGGGTGTCTGTTGTGGGAAGGGGAAGGGAAAGGATTTTGTAAGCCACTCTGAGACGCCTTTGGGCAGTGAAGGGTGGGATATAAATCCAAACTCTTCTTCTTCTGATGGATAAACTAGATGGCTATGGACTGTACTGTATGATAGGGGATAGGGAACTGGTTGGAGAACCTCCATCTGAATGGAGAGAGGTGTCCAGTGAGGTGCCACAGGGCTCAGTTCTGGGCCTGGTACTTTTCAATATTTTTCATCTGTATGAAGGTGTAGAGGGGCTACTCATTAAATCTGCAGATGACTCCAAATTGGGAGGAGCAGCAAACACACCAGAAAATAGAGATAGAATTCATTGAGATTTGAACATGCTGGAAAAGTGGGCAGATGTGGGGGTTGGTGTGCTCATGCTCTAAGGAGTAAGAAGCCTTTGCCTTCCCCCTCCGAGAGGAGAAAGATTTATGACCTAAAAGGAATGTAAATAGCTTACTAAAGTGTGGAAAAACAAGCTGGAGAGTTTCTAAGGCAATAGAGAACAGTTTGACCCAAAAACTTGGCAGCTGTCTGCAGTAAGAAAACATCTACAGGGCTTTCAAGATAAGAAGGTAACATCAGCAGGGATTGTTTAAAATGGCGAGTACAGTCAAAGCATTATCTGAGCAGATGGCTCAATTCCAAAGCCTAACATTAGAATCACAAGAGAAGATAAGGATGGCAATCACAGAAGTTTAGCAGGAGGTTAATCAAATGAGCATGGAAATAAAGGGGATCAAGGAACTGGCTACCGAAGCTGATAAAACAGCGAGGGAAAACAAAGAGCAAATTAGCCAGCTGAAGAGGCTCAATGCAGAGCTTTCAGACAGAAGTCAAAGAGCTAATTTAATTGTATATGGAACTTCAGAGGATGTAGATGCAAAACAGTTAGAAAAATGCATGATGGAATGGTTATCAGAGCAAGGAATAAAATTAAATGAGGAACAGATAGAACGCGCACATAGGTTGAAGGACACAAGGAGAGGAGGGGAACCATGCCCTGTGATAATTAAGTTTGCGAGGGAGAAATTGCAACAAAAATATTCCTGGCTCTGAAGAAAAACAAAGAACTGAAATACTAAGAGAAGAGAATTTATGTAAGGCAAGATTTTTGTCAAGAAATATTGAAACAAAAGAGCCTAATGAAACCATATGTGGAGAAACTCTTCCACAACAAGATACAGTTCACCTGGGCATATCCAGCCTCCATACTTATTTTCAGAGAGGGGAAGAGACTAACTGCAAGAAATCCAGCAGAAGCAGCAAAACTTCTAGAGAAGCTAGGAATTGACCCGATGATGGAGGAGACTACAACACTGGAAAAAGAAGGAGAAGGAATTGCCACACACTGGGACAAATGGACAAGGACGCTCTCCTAGACACAGATAAGAAAAAGGGAAGTATCCATAAGATAAGGGGTCATAATTAAAGGATATAACTAAATATGAAGGGGGGATGAGCATACCCCAAGGTATAGACAGGGGATGAGATATTCTCCCCAGCCACAAGCTCTATACCAGTGATGGGGGCGGGGGAGGAGAAAAGGGAAGGGGGATGAGGGGAGGTAAAGAGGGAAGAATAACAAAAGTAAAAGTTCAGCCAGAAAAACAGGGAAAGTTCAGTGTAAAAGAATATGGTTAGGATGTTGAAGATGCTGACACTGAGCATCAATGGGCTAAGCTCTGATCTTAAAAGGTATAGACTCACTAGATTCACAAAGCAACAAAATATTGATATTATGTGTTTGCAGGAAACACATAAAGCAATAAAGAATAATAAACCATTATTCAAAGCCCCAGGGTGGGAAGTATTGGCTGAAGCAAGAAGTACTGCCAAAGAAAGGGGGTGGCAATTCTGGTACATAAAAGGAATGACATTAAATTAGTAAATGCATTAAGAGATGGAGAAGGAAGATACTTGTTGGCTAAATGCTCACTTCAAAATAGATTGATAACACTGATAAATATCTATGCCCCAAATAAAGGACAGAATTTTTTTTTTATAAAGGTACTAAAAAAGATGCAGAGATTTTCTGAGGGAGAAGTGATAATGGCAGGAGATTTCAACATGGATGTCACTAAAGATAAAATAATTAGGTGGAAAAAAATGGAATTTTATAGAAACACACGAAGCTTTGAGTTCAAATCCTCAACCAAATCATTTTTCCAGTAGACACAAAACAGCTTCATGCTCGGATCATATAATTTGCAAAAGAACAAATAATTGGGAGATGAAAAGAATAATAACCCATCCAATATGGATCCCATTAAGCATAGAAATAGAAATAAAATATGAACAGATTAAAAGGCTATGGAGATATAATAACATGATTATGGCTAAAGACAAACAGTGCATGGAAAATCAGTTAAAACTATATTTTCAGGAAAATAGAGGGACAGTGGCCACAGACATCCTTTGGGATGCAGCTAAAGCAGTAATTAGGGGACAATGTATAATGAAGGAAAAAGAGATTAAAAAAGAATGGTTCGCTAATAGGAATGAAAAAATTCAAGAATTGGAAATGTTACAGAGAAACGAAGCAAAGAAATTTTACCATAATAGGCATAAATTAATTAATGAATTTAAGAGGCAACTAGACTCTCTAGACTCTATGGCGCTTTGGAAAAAACAAACTATGGTAAGGAATGAATTTCAAAGAACTACAATAAATTCAAATAGATATTGGCAAATAATTTGAAGGATAGAAAAGATAAGCAAAAGGTGAAAAGTATTAGAACAAATGTAAATACAACACAAAACCCAAAAGAGAAGCCTTTCTAGACTTCTATAAAACTTTATATGGGAAAAAAGATACAGTTGAATTCGAGGAGCAAATAGGAATAAGGCTAAAAGACTCAGAAAAGGAAAGTTTAGAGAAAGAAATCACAGCCCAAGAAATAGACAAGGTAATAAAGGGCTTAAAAATTGGCAAATCCCTGGATTTAGACGGCTTTACAGCTGAATTTTATAAGGAAATGAAAAGAATATTAATCCCAGAATTACAGACAGTGTTTAACACTATACTAAAGGGAGGAAGGGCCCCCAATACCTGGAGAAAAGTGGAAATAACTTTAATATTGAAACCTCAGAAAGACCCTCAAGAAGTGGGTTCATATAGACCAATAAGTTTATTAAATCAGGACTATAAAATTTTCACTAAAATAATGGCAAACAGACTCAAAAACGTTATCCCTCACATAATAAAAGAAGATCAATATGGATTTGTGAAAGGTAGAAGCATAGCACACCCAACAAGAAACATACTAAATGTATTATGCCATAGTCAGTCTAGGAAAATAATATTACTAAAACTGGATGTATATAAAGCATTTGATACGCTGTCCCATGAATTTCTGTGGTCCATAATGTCAAAATATGGAATAGGCCGACCATTTATAAAAACAATTCAGGAAATTTATAGAGAAGGCACAGCGGTAGTCAGGGTGAATGATGAACACACTGGACAAGTTTTAATTTTGAGGGGAGTAAGACAAGGATGCCCACTTTCACCAGCTTTATTTATAATGGCAATGGAACAACTGGCTGAAAGAATTAGAAATTCAGGCAGAATAGAAGGATACAGGATGGGTAAAGAGGAGATGAAAATTAATCTATTTGCAGATGATATAATTATAATTATGGCCAGTCCCTGAGAGGGAATTAAAGAAATGGAAGTTATATTAAAAGACTTCGAAACATCATCAAGACTAAGAATCAACATAGGGAAATCAGAAATAATGTATCATAATGTGAATCTGGAGGAAAGGAAGGAAATTAATAAATCAACCAAAATAGGAATCGGAACTAAGAAATTTAAATACTTGGGAATAGAAATTCATAAAAATGTTAATAAGATAGTGGGAAAAAACCAAAAGGTATGGGAAAAGATAACAAGAGAAATGAAGGAATGGGAGAGGAAAACCCTGAGTATAACAGCCAAAATAAAAAGTGTTAAAATGTTTTGGATACCAAGACTATTATATTTATTTCAAACAATACCATTAGTAATTAGCAAACAAAAAAATGGACAATTGGAACACAAAAATAAGATAATGGATTTTTAATAGCAAAAAATATCGAATTGCAAAAAAGTTAGTATATAATCATAATTCAGAACTAGGATGGGGAGTACCGGACATAATAAGCTATTATGAAGCCTTTCAGCTAAAAGCATTATTAGAAATAGAAGAAGAAGAAAATCAGAAAAGGGTTAGGTTTGAAAACAAAGTAAATAAAGGAGTAGGAAGATCTGGTGTTTTCACAAATAAATGGGCTAAAGATTTTAAATTGAACACAGGAACTAGGAAAAGCACAGTAATAGTTTGGAAGAAGTGGCAGTCAAAATGGTTAAAACGAACATCTAGATGGGTGCCACTAGAAACCCTAGAAGAGGAAGGTATAGATTACAGATGGTGGGAATTACTTAAACAAAAAGGATACAGTAGAATACAGGATTTGAGGTCTGCGAATACTTTAAAACCACTTCAAGCCCTAGAAGAGAAAGTAGGCGCAAAAAATTGATTGAAGGTTGCAGGATTATACACAAGAATTAAAAAGATAATGGAAAATAGCAATATGGATATAGAAGAACTAATAGAAAAGATATATAAATTAATGAAAAAATCTAAAAGAGGAATAGCGGGTGTAATATACAAGAAAATGACCTCAGATAAAGAAGGGATAATAGCCCACCTTCAAGGGAAATGGAGCACAGAAACTGGAATAACAGAACAAAAAGCAAAAAAAACTAATGGAAAGAATTAAGGGAATAAAAATACATAAATTTAGGGAAATGGAACTAAAATTTTATACTAAATGGTACAGAACTCCAGCCACCTTAGCTAACATGTTCTCAGGACTAGGCTGAAACTGTTGGCATTGAAAAAGAGCGAAAAGATAGTATGCCCACATGTAGTGGGAATGCTCTGAGGGGAAAAAATTATGGAAAATTATACTAAGAGCAATAAATGAGCTTTTTCAGGTAAAGCTGAATATAAATCTTGAACTGATGATGATGAGCATTGTAGGTAATGAGACAATAGAGAAAAAGAACCAAAATTTATTGAAAGAATATAAGAGAAGCCAATGTTGAATCAGGCCAATGGCACATCTAGTCCAACACTCTGTCATACAGCGGCCAAAATATACCAGGTGCCATCAGGAGGTCCAGCAGTGGGGTCAGGACACTAGAAGCCCTTCCACTGCTTCCCCCCCCCAGCACCAAGAATAGAGTGCATCACCTGCGCCAGACTGAGAGTTCCTATCTATACCTTGTGGCTAATAGCCATGATGGACTTCTGCTCCATATGTTTATCTAATTCCCTCTTGAAACTGTCCATGATTGTAACTGCCACCACCTCCTGTGGCAGTGAATTCCATATGTTAATCACCCTTTGGGTGAAGAAGTACTTCCTTTTATCTGTTCTAACCCGACTGCTCAGCAATTTCATGGAGTGTCCACGAGTTCTTGTATTGTGAGAAAGGGAGAAAAGTACTTCTTTCTCAACCTGCTGTATCCCATGCATAATCTTATAAACCTTGATCATGTCACCCCTAAGCCGTTATTTCTCCAAGCTAAAGAGCCCCAAGCATTTTAACCTTTCTTCATAGGGAAAGTGTTCCAATCCTTTTATCATTCTAGTTGCCCTTCTGTGCACTTTTTCCAAGGCTATAATATCCTTTTTGAGATGTGGCGACCAGAACTGTACACAGTATTCCAAGTGAGGTCGCACCAATGATATATACAGGGGCATTATGATCCTGGCTGATTTGTTTTCAATTCTCTTCCTAATAATCTCCAGAATAGCGTTGGCCTTCTTTATTGCAGTTACACACTGTCTAGACATTTTCAGTGAGTTATCTATTACAAATCCAAGATCTCTCTCTTGTTCAGTCTCTGCCAGTTCAGACCCCACCAACGTGTATTTATTTAGGATTTTTGGCTCCGATATGCATCACTTTGCACTTGGCCACATTGAACCCCATTTGCCACATTGACGCCCACTCACCCATCCTCGACAGATCCCTTTGTAGTGCCTCACAATCCTCCCTGGTTTTCACCACCCTGAACAACTTCGGGTCATCTGCAAATTTAGCCACTTCACTGCTTACTTAAAAAGCATCGGACCAAGTACTGATCCCTGTGATACCCCACTACTTACCTCCCTCCATTTCCCATTTATACTCACTCTCTGTTTCCTATTTATAAGCCAGTTTTTGATCCACAAGAGGACTTGTCCTTTTATCCCATAACTATTGAGCTTACTTAGGAGCCTTTGATGAGGAACTTTATCAAAAGCTTTCTGGAAGTCAAGGTAAACAACATCTATTGGGTCCCCCTTGTCCACATGTTTGTTCACTCCCTCAAAAAACACTAACAGGTTAGTGAGACAAGATCTTCCCTTACAGAACACATGCTGAGTTTGCCTCAATAGTTTTTGTTCATCAATGTGCCTACTCATTCTTTCCTTAATAACAGCTTCCACCAACTTACCCAGTATCGACGTCAGACTAACCGGCCTGTAATTTCCCAGATCTCCCCTGGAGCCCTTTTTAAAGATGGGAGTGACGTTAGCTACCTTCCAGTCCTCAGGAATGGAGACAGATTTTAAAGAAAGATTACATATTTTTGTAAGGAGATCCACTAGTTCACATTTGAGTTCTTTCAGAATTCTCAGATGAATGCCCTCCGGGCCTGGTGATTTATTAGTTTTTAAATTGTCCATCAGTCGTAGGACTTCCTCTCTTGTCAAGTCAATCTGATTCAGGTCTTTCAAACCCCCTCCCGAAATTGGTGGTTCTGGAGTGGGCAAGCACTTCTCATCTTCCACAGTGAAAACAGAGGCAAAAAATGCATTCAGCTTCTAAGCCATTTCCCTGTCATCCTTCATTAGTTCTTTTACCCCTTGGTCATCCAAGGGCCCCACTGCCTCCCTGGCTGGTTTCCCACTTCTAATATATTTGAAGAAAGTTTTATTGTTGGCCTTTATGCTTTTTGCGATATGCTCCTCATATTCCCTTTTTGCTTGCCTGATCACAGACGTGCATTTTATTTGCCACAGCCTGTGTTCCTTTTTATCAACCTCACTGAGACTCGCTTTCCACCACTTAAAGGAATCCTTCTTATTTTTTACAGCTTCCGTTACTTTATTTGCTAACCATGCAGGCTTTTTTCTATACCTATTTGTGCCTTTCCTAACCTGCGGTATATATTTTTTCTGAGCTTCTAGGATTGTCTTTTTAAATAGTCTCCAAGCTTCCCCAATGGTTTTGACCTTTTCCACTTTTCCTTTCAATTTCTTCCTCACATGTCCCCTCATATCAGAAAAGTCACCCCTTTTAAAGTTAAAAGTGGTTGTGTCAGTCTTTTTGGGCAACTCCCTATTTATACGAATGTTAAACTCAATGACATTATGGTCACTGTTCCCAAGTGGTGCAATCACTTTTACATCTCTCACCAGGTCTTGGCCATTACTTAGGACAAAATCCAGGATCACCTCTCCTCTGGTAGGATCTGTGACCATCTGTTCCATAGCACAGTCATTAAGAGTGTCTAAAAACTCAATCTCTTTTTCCCGACTAGAACTCATATTGACCCAATCAATGTGTGGGTAGTTAAAGTCTCCTATTATGACACAGTTATTTCATCTAGCCGCTGTCTTTAATTCATTCATCATTTTATAATCCTCCTCTACCTTTTGATCTGGTGGGCGATAACAAACTCCCACTGTTAAGCTTCCTTTTGGACCCACTATTTCAACCCATAGCATTTCCAGAAGCAAATCCAATTCTCTTACCCACTCAGTTTTACTGGACTGTATACCCTCTCTGACATACAGAGCTACCCCATCTCCAACCCTTCCCCCATCCTTCCGATATAATTTATAACCAGGAATCACCGTATCCCACTGATTTTCCTCATCCCACCAAGTTTCTGGAATACCCACAATGTCTATTTCCCCCCCCCAACACCAAGCATTCCAATTCACCGATTTTACCTTGGAGACTTCTAGCATTTGTATATAAACACCTATAGTTTCCCATGCTTGTTAAGCCCACAAGCTTCCTCTTGCTGCCTCAAGACCTTGCCAGGCAGTCCCTATCATTAGCCACAGTCTCAGTGGACAATTGTAATCCATTTCCTTGTAGAAAAGTAACAGCTACCCCTTCATCTTTTTGAAATGAGCCATCCTGAGCCAGAGACTTTTCATCTCCTGTTGGTTTTCCCCCAATATTCAGTTTAAATACTGCTCTGCCACCTTTTTGATTTTGAGCGCCAACAGCCTGGTTCCTTCTTGGGACAAGTGGAGACCGTCTCTTTTGTACAGCTCCCTCTTGTCCCAAAAAGCATCCCAGTGCCTAACAAACTTGAACCCTTCTCCCCTACACCATCGTCTCATCCATGCATTGAGACTCCTGATTTGTGCCTGTCTCTCCGGCCCTGCTTGTTGAACAGGTAGCACTTCTGAGAAGGCTACCTTGGAGGTCTTGGCCTTGAGTTTCCTGCCCAGCAGCCTAAATTTCTCCTCCAGGACCTCACGACTGCATTTCCCCACATCGTTGGTGCTGACGTGCACCACGACCACTGGCTCCTCCCCAACACTATCTACCAGCCAGTCTAAAACACGCGTCATGTCTGCTACCTTCGCACCAGGCAGTCAAGTCACCATATGGTCAGTACACGGGGTCACCACCCAGCTGTCTACCTGCCTAACGATTGAATCACCAATTACCAAGAGCCCCCCTCCCACCCTTCCCAGAGGTGGTTCCTTGGTACGAAAGGATACCTGTTCACCAGCTGAAGAAAAGATCCCTTCTGAGGGCACATTCCCCTTGTCCTCAGCATGGTGCCCCATTTCCCCTTGACCCTCATGCTCCCTGGCAGCAGCGGGGCTGCCAGATCCAGAGTGGGACATATCTAACAAGTCCCTGAGAGTCTTCTCCGTTCACCTAACTGACTGTCTGCTTCTCCAGGTCAGCCACCTTGGCCTCAAGGGAGCAAACTCATTCCCTGAGAACCAGGAGCTCCTTGCACCGAGCATACACCCAAGATTTCTGTCCAGTGGGCAGATAGTCATACATGTGACACTCCATGCAAAACACTGGATAGCCCCTAACCCCCTGGTGGCATTCTGGCTTCATAATTGCTTTTAAACTCATACTTTTATATAATCCCCCTTTTAAAACCCTTTGCATTTATATGGTTCCTGTTGTAGAAGTCTACTTACCTTACTGGGAACCCAAAGAGCCTAGGTCCCTGGCTTTCTGGCTCTTCCTGGGCTTCTTATAGAGCCCCTAGTCTAAGAGTCCCTAGGCTAAGAGCCACAGGCCAAGAGCCTCACCCTTTGGCTCTCACCCTGTGACCATCTGTTCCCCTCACCCTTTGGCTCTCACCCTTCAGCTCGTGCCAGAGGCTCATGCCTCTTGCAAGCAGCCTGCCTTAAATAGAAATGTCCCCCAGGAGTGGGTGTGGCCAGCAGCTATTCAATTCCATCCAGGCACTCAATTACAGGCAAACAATGACCCTTTCACACCCTAACTCCAGCAGCCAGGACTCTGCAACAGCTCACAACTCACACACACACTCCCAAATACAGTCCCCCACACAGTACCTTCTCAGCTAAAGCAATGATACTAGCTGGTAAAACAGTGATAGCAGTAGGGTGGAAAGATAAAAGTAAATGGACAGAAAGACTAGGTGGCATAATTATCTGTTTGAATTTGTTCACAGAGTTGGAAAAGGCCATACAGGCCACCTAGTCCAACTGCCTGCTCAATGCAGGATCAGCCTAGAGCATCCCTGATAACTGTTTGTCCAGCCACTGCTTAAAGACTGCCAGTAAGGGGGAGTTCACCACCTTCCTAGGCAGCTGATTCCACTATTGCACAACTCTAGCTGTAAAAAGTTTTTCCTAATATCCAGCTCGTACCTTCCCACCCTTAATTTAAACCCATTATTGTTAGTCCTATCCTTTGCTACCAATAGGAACAGCTCCCTGCCCTCCTCTAAGTGACAGCCCTTCAAATACTTAAAGAAAGCAATCATGTCCCTCCTCAACCCCCTCTTCTCCAGACTAAATATTCTCAAGTCCCTCAGCCTTTCCTCATAGGGCTTGGTCTCCAGGCCCACAATCATCCTAGCTGCTCTCCTCTGCACCCACTTCATTCTGTCCACATCCTCCAGAACTACACATAATAGTCCAGGTATGGCCTGACCAATGCAGTGTACAGTGGGACTATGACACCTTGTGATTTGGATGTTATGCCTCTGTTGATACCCCAAAATTGCATTAGCCTTTTTTTCTTGTCACATCACACTGACTGCTCATATTTAACTTACAGTACACCTGTACATCAAAATCTTGTTCACACACACTCCTACCCAGAAGTGTATCCCCATCCAGTATGTGTGTCCCTCTTTTTGTTACCCAGATGTAGAATTTGGCACTTATCTTTGCTAAATTGCATCTTGTTCACGTCTGCCCACTTTTTTTTTTTTGAAAACTTTTTATTGTAGCTAGTTTAAATATACATATTTCCATCATTCCATTGTTCCATTTTAAGTTTTTTAACAATTTCTCCCTATTCCTCCCCCCTTAGTTTAGTCTTCTTCTTCCAGCCAGGAACACAGAGCTTGTAGCTTCTACTGAATGTCTTCCTTCTGTTCCTCTTTTATCCAGTTCAGGTAGAGAGACCATTTTCTGTCCTCCCATGGTAGATCCTGTGTAATCATAGCCATTATATCTGACTCTGTGATTCTATGATTCATGATTGTATGATTTGCATGAAATAGTACAGATGACCCAACTATCATGGGTCTTTAAAAGCAGTGGCAGTTCAATAATGGGTAATGGCTGAGGTTGCTAGTCATTTATTGTAGCAGATTTAAAAATTCTTTGTTATTTTGTGAGATTGTATACGTTTCTGTGCTGGTTTAAGACTGTAATAAAGATCTGATCTGATCTGATTTGATATATTTAAAGAACAGCTAGGCATGCTGAAATATTAACATAGAAAAACATTAATTGAACAGGGAAAAATAAAGATGGGAACGATATACTATACAGAAAAGGTGAACTATACAGAAGAGATGAAAGGATGACAGATTCCATCCAAGTAGAATCTTTAAAAGAAGAACCTGCAGTTTTAGAAATTGAAGTTTAAGCTGAACTCAAATCAATAACAAAAAACAAGTCATCAGGAGTAGATGAACATCAAGACAGATGTTTCTAGTCACATAAATGGAGTCCCTCAAGATCTTAACAAGAATATCCCAACAAATATGGAAGATTAAACAACAGCCCACAGACTGGAAATGTTCAATCTACATTCCAGTTCTGAAAAAGGAGAGGTCAAAGACTGCAGCAACTATTGGACCATCACATTAATTTCTTATGTGAGTAAAGTGATGCTTAAAATCTTACAGCAAAGACTGTTACCATAAATTGGTTGAAAAATGCCAGATATTTAACCTGGATTCCGAAAAGGAAGAAGCACTAGAGCTCATATTGCAAACTGGAACATACAAGAGAATTTCAGAAGAAAATAATCTTATATTTCATAGATTACAGCAAAGTTTTTGACTATATGGACCAGGAAAAGCTATGGTTGGTTTTCAAAGAAACAGATGTGCTGCAGCACCTGTTTGTTTTGATGTGCAACTTGTGCTCTGGACAAAAGGCTCTGGACAAAAGACTCTTAGGACAGAATATGGAGAAATAGAATGGTTACTAATTGGTACAGGTGTCAGATGAGGATGTATTTTATCTCCACATCTCTTCAATCTATATGCAGAACACATCATAAAGAAAACTGGATTAGATTTAGATGAAGGTGGAGTGAAATTGGTGGAAGGAACCTTAACAATTTGAGATATGCCAATGAGACCACATTACTGGCAGAAAATACTGAAGGCTTGAAATGACTCCCGATGAAGGTTAAAGCAAAAGTGCAAAAACATTATTACAGCTTTACCTTAAGAGGACAATGAAGAACTAAAATTGTTAAAATTTTCTACTCCTTGGCTCCATCATCAACCAAAAGGGAGCCTGCAATCAAGAAATCAGAAAGAGAATAGGGCTGAGTTCAGACTGGCAGTTTGGCCCGATATAGGCATGTTTCACTAACGGATTAAAGGGGCCAGTCCACACAGGCACAGCTGTCAGGTGTTCCCCAACCGTACTCAACTTGTCTTGTAACGCTTCCCTCCCAAGTTTAAAAAGTACCAGATGAAAGTGGTAGCAAATCCTGGAGAGCACATTAATCCCACTTGCTGGATGTGTGCACGCTAAACACTAAAAGCCGGGAACAATCCATGTTGATAATGTGTGCCGGCTGTTCCCGCAGGGATGTGCATAAGCATCTATGCATGGTATGCACTGGAGCGCACAACTGCGCCCGTGGGACACTTCCGCCTCATGGAGTTAAAGCTCCGGCCAGGCAGCCTCCTGGGAGACAGGATCCTGACATTTGCCCCCCCAGACGGAATAAAGAGATGGACAACAGTTTTGGATCAGACAAGGGCCACTTTATTAACTACATAACATTTAACGAACTAAAAACAGCAAGGAAGCATTTTCAAGAGCAGAACAGACAAGGCAGGTATCAGAAAGACCAGCCTCCTTGTCCAGGATACGGGCGAGCCACCAACCCTGATCTTAAGCCAATCATCTGGCTTGCGACCAGCAGCCCAGCCACTGGTGGCCTCCTAGGAGCACCTACCCCTGAAAACATAGAGTTTGCAGAGAGGAGCTTATCCAAGAGGTTCCCAGAGGGGATCATCATTAAGCCTTAATAACCCGCAGGCCATTCCTGATGACCCCATGTTCCCAGAAGCAAGGAATGGCTTGAGTTGCTCACTAATTTCTGCTTTCTTATCCCTGCACTATTCTGCCACTAGCGAGGTCAAGCCTCTGCTTTGGCTGACGCGGCCACCAAACCAAGTGCAGCCCTAATCCCTTTCTGAGTATCCTCCAAAAACAATTTGTTGCCCTTGTCTGACATGTGAATACCATCCTCTCTATAGAGGTCAGTATTTCCTACCAAAATTCCAGAATGTGGTAAAAATTGACCCAGGCCACCCTCCATAGCCTTCCTCATTTGTCGGGTAACCTTGCGGCGAGCCCGGTCAATGCACCTGGGATCCCCCAGGTTGCGCCATACCCACCTCGGCAAGATCGCCAACCAGATTATCAATGCCCCAGGCCATCTTCTCTGGATCATTGACAGATTGCGTGTAGCCTGAATCACCAGGGCCTTGCCTTTCATCAGGCCAAGATCATTGCCACCTAAGTGCACAAGTAAAACATCAGGAGGTGGCCCATGCCATTCCTCAAACAGTAGTGGGAGCAATCTGGGCCAATGCATGCCCCGCCTTCCCCACCATTCAACAACAGGAAGCTCACTCAAGCCTAACTGAGAACCAACCATCGTCCTCCTAGCCTGATGAGCCACCCAAAAAATCATACTGTGGCTGCTTAATATGACTCTCCGTCGTGCCTGCTGGCCCACAGCACCTGAAAAAGAACTATTTTAGTAACTTGAACAGCTTAAAACTTACACTGATGAACATAACTTTTGAAACTACGAGTTCTCCAACATCTTATACCTTGTATGTCCTCTCGAGAGTACCCCATGGCAGCTGCTGTAGAAGCAGCTCCAATCCTAAATGAATGGGTCCCTAAACGGAAGCCACTTAAGCCCAATGTATCTAGCACCCGTTTTGTCAATGCCCCAAACTGAAACTTTGTGAGAGGTGAGCCGTCTCTGTGCCAAAATAATACCCCATTGTTGGACCCCCGGAGCTGCAGGTAATGATGTAAACCTGATACCGGGCACAAATTGGACTCATAACAACACCCCAATTCTATAGTCGAACCCCTACCTAACTGGTCAGTCTTCGATCGCCTAATATAAA
This sequence comes from Gekko gecko, assembly GCA_029375565.1. Lineage (NCBI taxonomy): Eukaryota > Metazoa > Chordata > Lepidosauria > Squamata > Gekkonidae > Gekko > Gekko gecko. The sequence goes on from JAPDNY010000007.1 coordinate 102,784,964, forward strand.
TGATCACATTGTCATCAGTAACCCTGATGTCACCCAAATTGAGAGCCCGATTAGATGTATCATGTCGCGAAGCAGGGACAAGCTCACTGACACGAAGAGCTCCAAAAAATGCCAGCAATGATGCTGAGTGAAAAAGAGCGGCCTCATATTCGTCAGCGCAAAGGCCCGGCCACAACGCCCTTAGGCCCATCAGAATTGAAGGGGTCAATGGCTCCCTGGAATCAGGTAGCTGCCCTGCCTCGCGAGACCAGCCATCAAGCATTTTCTTTATCCTAAAATCATTAGTCTTGTTCTCATGCCCAGCAGCCTTACCCGCATACGCTAGAGAAGACAACCTGCCTTTTATAGAGCGAATGGATAAACCCCTGCCCTTCAAATAGACAGAGTACTGCATCAATTGATGAACCGGAATGGGCCATTCCTCCCGTAATCCAGCCTCCTTCCGGAAAGCAACAAATTGGTTACCTGCCCTCATGTATGATTTTCGCGTTGAAGGGGCAAGGGCCATACCTATTGCCCGTTCAGCTTCAAACCTCCAATCTGCCAAAAACTAGGAGGCATCCTTACCGGGCACTCATCTGCTTCTGGGGCCAGCTGATGGAATCTCCCCATCTGTTTCCGAGAGAGAGTGTCAGTGACCCCGTTACTTGCGCCCAGAACATGCCTTGCACGAAACGATATATTATTCCTTAAACATATTAGTGTAAATGCCCTAACTTCATGACCCATGGTGACTTAGATGTTAGGGAGTTTATTACCTGTACTGTAGCCTGATTGTCGCACCAGAAGTGAACTGAACGGCCAGTAAAATCAGCCGTCCAAATCCCAACTGCAACAACAATCGGGAAAAACTCCAGAAAGGTTAGGTCCTTAACCCAGCCTGCCTGGAACCAATCCTGTAGCCAGTCTTCAGCACACCAGTGATGCCTAAAGTACACCCCAAAACCTGAGGAGCCTGCAGCATCTGACGTCACCTGCAACTCAGCCTCTAAGTGCAAGTCTTCCCTCCAAAAGGATACCCCATTAAATGACTATATAAACTCCTCCCAGAGTAAAAGGTCTTCCTTCATCCCACTAGTCACCCTAGTCCTGTGATGTGGGAGGCGAAGCCCACGCATAGCGTCACAAAGACGTCTGACGAAAGCCCTACCGGGAGCCACCACTTTGCATGCAAAGTTGAGATGGCCCACTAGTTGCTGCAACTCCCATAGTGATATTTTCTTCCGCATCCTAAATTTGTCAACCAAGACCTGAAGGCCCTCCAACTTATCCAAAGGGAGCCTAGAGCACTGCTGAACCATGTCTAACTCAATACCCAAGAAGGTCAAGATGGGCTTCGGACCTTCAGTCTTTTCCTCTGCCAAGGGAACACCCAATTCAGCCGTCATGTCTGTGAAACTGGACAGTAAAAATTCACACTGCCCAGTCCCTCCTCGTTCTATAAACAAAAAATCGTCCAAATAGTGAGCTGTAGAGCCCAATCCAGTCCTGAATTGTAAGGCCCATTCCAAAAAGGAACTAAACCTCTCGAATGCCGTACAGGACACAGAACAACCCATTGGAAGAGCCCTATCCATATAATAAAAACCCTCAAAAGCAAAACCTAACAAATCAAAATCAGCAGGGTGTACAGGCAAAAGCCAGAAAGCCGAATTGATGTCACATTTCGCTAACAGTGCTCCCTGTCCACAACCCCGCATGACCCTAAGGGCCTGATCAAAGAATGTATATTTAACTGAACAGAGCTCATCAGGTATAGCATCATTCACAGATCCGCCCTGAGGGTACGATAAATGATGAATGAGGTGATACTCACCAGGAGCCTTCTTTGGTACAACACCCAAAGGAGACACCCATAAATTAGGTACTGGGGGGGAGAGAAAAGGCCCCAGGACTCTCCTTTCTTTACATTCCTTACCAATTTTAGCTCATACTATGTCTTCCATCCCTATGACTGACTTTAAATTAGGAGCCCAAAATGGGGCCCTCTCACCTTGGTAAGGGATCCGAAACCCGAACAAAAACTCTTCAAGTAAATACTTACTGTCTTTTTTGTTTGGATAACCTCTCAAATTTTTTTCTAACACCTGCACTTTAATTGGGCTGGGCCCCCTTGTCATTAAAGGTGGCTTGACTTCCGCCCCCCCGGTCGCTTACCTCCCCTTGCTCCAAAACGTCCCTTTGGCTTGGGACAACTGGACAGTGCATGTGGCCCCCGCATAGAGGGCACTCATGCCAAAAGGAACAAGACTTCCTTCCACAAGTACCCTGTGATGTAAATTCCCAACATAATGGACGCCTCTGCAAAGCAGTCCCTGCCTGTACCCATGGAAGGTTCTGACTCTGCAGCCACTGTACCACGTGGCCACTGTCAGAGTGCTCAGAATTTAACGATTTGGGTGTGGACACCACTTGTAGCCACAGGTGGGGATGAATAAGGTCCCAGCGCAAAGACGGATTCATTGCCACCCTTGTGCGGAAACCCTCATCATATTCCAACCACGCGTGTCCTGTGAAACCCGTAAAGGCTTTGTAAATTATATCCATGTATTGTAAAAGCGCCGACACCCTCCAGGGTTGATGACGCACTATCACTCCAGAATAAATAAGGAAACCTGGGAACCAATTACCCCAGGTCCTATCCACTCTACGCCTCCTAATACGTTCTCTGTCCCTCTCGTCTAAATCTTCTTTGTCTTTTTTGTCCAATTCTCAATATAACAGAATAAAAACATCTACATAGGATCCCTTAAAAAAAATTTCCTTAGTAGCCAGGGAAAGGTGATCTCCCAATGGCAACAATATATCGCCCACAGGCATACATTTGGCTGGGGCCTGATCATAAGAGTATCCAGCCGAAGTAGGTGGATACCACCCACCTTGCCCAGAAAATTGTGAGGTACCCCCATCTATGGCAGGTGGCACAAAGTGCCACCCACTGGGTGCTAGGGAAGCCCCCACCCGTGTTGATGAAACCTTGCCTGAAGAGGTAACCCCTGATGTATCCTGAATGCCTGAACTCCAAGGCCATGATGCGTCATCCTGACGAACAACACTAGCCTTACCATCCTGCCGTGAAAGATGTACTGGACCCTTATAAAGCTGCAACTGCTGAGAACCTTCTTCTTCTGGAGCCAGCTTGGCCTCCGCATCACCAGTTCCACAAGTGGACGATTGCCCATCCTCTAGAAATGCCAGCCGAGCTAATACCTGTGCTTGAAAAGAAGAAATATCAGATTTTTTTCGACTTCTTAGCCAAAGATGGCATGGAATCAGCCTGTTGTGGCCTAACCCTCTGCTTCTCCAGAGCCTCCAGCCTAGCCAATATAGCGGCATTAATAGGATCACCATCCTCATCATCAGAGGTCGGCATTGCCGGTGCAGCTGGGGGCACCTTAGGCGCAGGCTGCTTGCCCTTAGGCTTGCCCTGACCTTTCTTGGGAGCCATCCTTCCTAAAAGTCTCTACTGTGTCTAAAGCCTGAATGAATTACTAAATATAGTCACTGTGCCCAAACTAGTGCTGATTATTATGAGAAGGGGGGGGTTGGAGAAGGACACACCACCTCCAAAATGGCCTCCCTGATCTATGAACCACCAAAATGGCCTCTCCTCACAGCAGCACTGATAAACCCTTCTCAAGATGGCTGCTGTCAAATTGCCCCAGCTAACCACCAAAATGGATGCCGAATTGAAGTTGCCACAAACCCGCTTAGCCCCACTGAAGATGGCTGCCACAAAAATGCCATCCCGGGTACTTATAACAACCAATGGGGGGGGTATCGCCCACCAAAATGAACTAGCCGTTAATTCCAATTAACATCAATGCAGTAGTAGCAATTTTGAAAGCAAAGCCAGTTAAATGCACCCCCACCCAGGAAGAACATGTCAACCGCCAAGGGGAGCCCTCTAACAGCTTTCCCCTCAAAAATAGCTCCCGGGACCCTTGGACCAGCAGTAATGCTATTGCCACCTACTGCGGGGACCCCAGGGCGCCACCCCCCCAAACAACTGCCAAAATAAGAAACACTTCGCCGAGAAGCCTCTTGGTGCGATCAAGCCTTTAGCGAAGAAAAAACGCCGCCGCGTCAAGGAGCTGCGTGCCGCCAACCATCCCTCGCCGCTTCTGAGACAGACGCTGCCTCAGCAACTAATTCTCCAACGCCCGGGACATGCTGAGTGAACTGCCACCCCCTCAAGGCCTGCAGGACCGAAAGGTCTGCAGGCATAACAGCCTCCTGCTGCCGCTCTAACCAAGCACGAGGCTGCAACTGATTTGGGCAGGAGTGGAGCCGCCCTATATTGGGCTGGCTCCTCCCCGCCCCCATCATGTTGCATTGTGCCATGACGCTGCTGCTGCCCCGTCATTCCTCGGAGCGGCAAAACAGCCACCGGCCTCTATTGCTTTCAGCGGGAGTCCGAGAGCTCCAATTTGCTGCTGCACCTATGCGCCTATGCACCCATGTGCATAGGCACCTGCTGCAGAGCAAGGAAAAAACTGCTAGGAGCAGGCCAACAGTGCGAATGCTCCCTTGCGCCTCCTCCCTGGTATGCTCCCACATCAGTTGGTGCAGTGTGACTGGACCTGTTGTTCCAGGTCTTTTTGCCATGACTCCCTCGCGCTTCATACTGCCAGTCTGACCTCAGCCTAAGACTAGGAAAGGCAGTCATGAAGGAGCTAGTAAAGATTCTTAAGTGTTGGGAAGTATTGCTGGTGACTAAAATCAAGATAATTCATACCACCTTACTATATATGAGTGTGAAAGTTGGACAATGAAGAAAGATAACAGGAAGAAAATTGATTTATTTGAAATGTGTTGGATGAGAGTTTTACAAATGTCATGGACTGCCAGAAAGACAAATAAATGAACTGTAGATCAAATCAAGCCTGAACTCTGCCTAGAAACTAAACTGATTAAACTGACGCTATTGTACTTTGGTCACATTATGGGAAGACAAGAGTCACTGGAAAAGACAAACGAGGCCACACGATAGATTTATACGGGGACATTACGATACTGGCTGATTTGTTTTCAAGCTCCAGCATAGCATTTGCATTTTTTATTGCAGTCACACACTGAGTTGACATTTTTAGTGAGTTATCTACCATGACTCCAAGATCTCTCTCCTGGTCAGTTACCACCAGGTCAGACCCTATCAATATATACTTATAGTTAGGATTTTTGGCTCCAATGTGCATTACTTTGCACTTGCCCATGTTGACTCTCATTTGCGAAGCTGACGCCAACTCACCCAACCTTGACAGATCCCTTTGGAGCACCTCAGAGTCCTCCTTGGTTCTCACTGCCTTAAAAAACTTGGTATCATTCACAAACTTAGCCACTTCACTGTTTACTCCCAACTCCAAATAATTAATGAACAAATTAAAAAGCACAAAAACTAATACCAAGCCCTGGGACTCCACAGCTTACCACTTTCCACTGTGAAAACTGCTCACCACTGCCCATACTTAGGAGCTTTTGATGAGGAACTTTAGCAAAACCCTTCTGGAAGTCAAGGTAAACAACATCTACTGGGTCACCCTTGTCTACATGTTTGTTCACCCCTTCAAAGAACTCTAAAAGGTTAGTGAGACAAGAGCTTCCCTTACAGAATCCATGCTGATCCTTTTGTTCCTTAATGCGCCTACTAATTCTATCTTTAATAATGGATTCCACCAACTTACTTGGTATCGGTGTTAGACTGAATGGCCTGTAATTTCCTGGGTCTCCTCCAGAACTTTTCTTTCTTTCTTTCTTTCTTTCTTTCTTTCTTTCTTTCTTTCTTTCTTTCTTTCTTTCTTTCTTTCTTTCTTTCTTTCTTTCTTTCTTTCTTTCTTTCTTTCTTTCTTTCTTTCTTTCTTTCTTTCTTTCTTTCTTGATGGGGGTTACATTAGCCACCTTTCAGTCTTCAGGAATGAAGGCAAATGTTAGTGATAGAGTGCATATTTTTGTCAGAAGATCCACAATTTCACATTTGGGTACTTTCAGAACCCTTGGATATATGCCATCTGAACCTGGTGATTTATCAATTTTTAATTTGTCCATCAGTTGTAGGACCTCCTCTCTCATCACCTCAATCTGAATCAGGTCTTTCAACACCCCCCCCGAAATCAGAGGTTCTGGAGTGGGCAAGCACCTCCCATCTTCCACAGTGAAGACAGAGACAAAAAAAATGCATTCAGCTTCTCTGCCATTTCCCCATCATCTTTTAGTAATCCTTTTACCCCTTGGTTATCCAGTCACCCCACTGCGTCTCTGGCTGGATTTCTACTATGAATGTATTTGAAGAATTTTTTATTGTTGGTCTTTATTTTTTTCAACATGATACTTGTAGTCCCTTTTTGCCTGTCTGATCACCGACTTGCATTTTATTTGCCAAAGCCTGTGCTCCCTTTTACTTACCTTGCCTGGACTAGCCCTCCACAGCTTAAAGGAATCCTTCTAATTTTTTACTGCTTCCATTATTTTGTTTGTTAACCATGCAGGCCTTTTTAAATACTTATTCATACCTTTCCTAACCTGTGGTATACATTGTTTCTGACCTTCCGGTATTGTAGTTTGAAAGAGTCTCCAAGCTTCCCAAAGGGGTCTGACCCTCCTTACCTTTCCTTTCAGTTTCTTCTTCACAAGCCCCCTCATTTGAGAGTAGTTACCCCTTCTAAAGTTAAATGTGGCTGTGTTGGTCTTTGGGGCAACTCCCTAGTTACACAAATGCTAAATTTAATAGCATTATGGTCACTATTCCCAACTGGTGCTATCACATTTACATCCCTCACCAGGTCTTAAGCATTACTTAAGACCAAGTCCAGGATTGCCTTTCCCTAGTAGGGTCTATGACCATCTGCTTTATGTCACAGTCATTGAGAGTATCTAGAAACCCAATCTCTTTCTCATGACTTGAACATATAGTGACCCAATCAATGTGTTGGTAGTTAAAATCACCTATTATGGCACAGTTATTTCATGTAACTGCTTTCCTTAATTCTTTTGCTGTTTTTAAATCATCCTCTAACCTTTGATCTGGTGGGCAATAACAAACTCCCAGAGGTAAGCTTCCTTTAGGGCCCACTATTTCCCCCTCATAGCAATTCTGTAAGTGAGTCTATTTCTCTTAAATACTCAATTTTACTGGACTGTATACCCTCTCTGACATACAGAGCCACTCCACCTCTTCCTTCTCTATCCGTCTGATATAATTTATATCCAGAAATCACTGTATCTCACCTATTATCCCACCAGGTTTCTGAAATGCTCACAATTTCTATGTTTTCCTCTGACACTAAGCATTCCAGCTCCCCCATTTTACCTCAGACTCTTCTAGCATTTGTATATAAACATCTATAATTTTCCAGACATGTTAGGCCTACAACCTTCCTCCTGTGGCCTCTAGATCTTGTCAGACAGTCAATATTGATTGTCACCCTCTCAGTGGCCAGTCCTAATCCATTTATCTAGAACAGTAACAGTTACCCCTTCATCTCTTAAAGATGAGCCATCCCAATCCAGAGATATTTCATCACCTGTCAGCTTTCCCACAGGATTTAGTTTAAAACTGCTCTGCTGCCTTTTGATTTTAAGCACCAGCATCCCTGTTCCTTCTTGGGACAAATGGAGGTTGTCTCTTTTGAAAAAAACAAAACAAAAGGGGGGGACTGTGATAATTATGGCTGTGATAATTATCCTTCAAGGCTCCAAACTTATATAAAAATGGGAGTTCTAATTCTGGGTGGAACTTGGAAAACATTTGACTACATCTTCCATATGCACCTATCCACTCACCTTTTTGCTTCCCAGGATCTTGGCCCACAAGCCATTACTATTAGAGGCCTAAATAATTATGTTCCTGGGGAGGAGGGCAGTGGGTAGATCAGCAGATACTAGAGAAGAATACCATCCCCTAAGCAAATCATGGCATGTGTGCTGTTCTGGCCATACACTTGAAGGTCTGTTGGGGCAAAAGAAGGGGGGGAAGGGTGGTCTTTGCCATACATATTTTTAGTTTATTTGTCAAAAAATGTGTATCCCACCAGTACTAAAATACAAGACGGCTTTCATAATAAGACACAAAGAATAATGACTAGTTCATATCCGTATGTGAAGTCCAAAACCTGCTGCCTCCACAGCCTCTTGGCCCTTATGGCAGAAAACCCACATTAATGTCATGTTTGTTGCTGAGAAAAAGAACATTCTCCACCTCCATTATATAATTCCACCTTTGCAGATACACATGGTAAATATATCTTAATATAATCATGCAGTCATATATTTGGATTGATAACTGAAAGATCATTGAAATTTAGAGCTTCCAACAGTAGTGTGTGTGTACAGGTGTACTATTAGAAAGGTAAGAATGCTGAAAGAAAAGGGAAACAAAGTCCCATTTTTTGTCTAAGGACCTATTGGTCACACAGATACCATATTAATATCTGTCTATTAACCTTAACCTTGACCCAGAGACCATTCTCTGTAGTCAGCATAACTTAATTATGGGCCCACTAAATAATACCCACAGGAAATTATGTCAAAGGGCACATATTTCTATTATAAAATGCCCCCTTGGGTGGTTACTGAAATCAGATTATTTCTTTTTTGGCTCCATCAATGCATTTTGCATTTGCTATGCAGTTATTTCAAAGTACAGTATATTATCACAGTAATAAAAAAATAGTAGTGGGGTTTACCGTTTTTTACTAAAATTTTCACTGTAAAGTGACACCTTCATTTTGAAGCCTAACAGGAATATCTCAAGAAACTTTGTAAAACCACAGGTACATAAATTGAACATCTTCTAGATAGCTAATTACTGTTTACAGCTTGTTTCGGAGGAATATCATTCAGGGACCTGCTCAAGTGGAGATATTTATGCTAATTAGCATCTATTCTTATAGTCCCCAAGGATTTTGCAGCCTTTAGTTTAGACATCTATATACATTTAGATATTTATATGGTTCTTATCAGAAACATTTCTCAAAATATTTTCTTTGAAGGTAATACAGGTAATGCCAGGTGATGAAATTTCTGCAAATTGAAGGTATAGTTGTAAGGGCATAATATGCGCTAAAACTGTGTTTAAAAAAACTCAAGCCACAATCTTAAAATATTACAAATTTTAATAAGGAAAGCAACTTTATTTTCACACACATACACACACACACCCATATACAGTAACAGTATCAGTCCTTCATTCACTTCAAAGAAGGACTGCTGAGGGACAGACTGGGGGAAAATTTTCAGGGGTCTTGGTCATCTTTGTGGGGCCATCAAAATAGCCAAGGCATGAGATTGTTGTCACATGATGTCTAGATTGGATATGGGTGGGATGAAAGGAATCTATCTTTGGGCACCGTGATGAGTCTCACCAGCCCTAGTTGGAGTAACTCTTTAGAGTCTAAAATAGAGAATGTGTTTTTCAACTTCTGTAGCCTGAGATCTTTTAATTGGAGATGCCAGTTACGGAAACCCATTTTCAATCAATCCTATGCCAGAACACCTCTTGTTCTTAGCACCTCTGCTTGTATTTATTTATTTAAAAGATTTCACCCTCACATTTTTACCTAGCAGGTCTTCTAAACTGTTTACAGAAACATAAAAAAATAACATTTTTAAAAATACAATTAAAATTGGATCCACTATGTGTATAGTCTACATTGTTGACTAGCTTTTTTGGCTCTGGATGGCGAAATGGCATCTGCTAGGGGTGTGCAATTTTTTTCCTCAATTTTTTTTTGCTTCAGGTCAGTTTGGGATTCTCAAAAAACAAACTAAAAAACACCCTTGGTTCCCAATACTGGTAAAGTGTTCAAATTCAGAATTTTCTAGGATTCCTGAAATTTTTTGTGTCCAATAGACCTGAACCATGAAATATGGGGTGGGGGGGGGAACAGTGCCAAACCACAAAAAAAATCTGAGAAGTGGCTCAGCTGGGCCTCTTTTGGGCAGTCCCTTTAAACCAGACTGTCCCAAAGAACCTGTAAAGCAGCTGATCCCATGGGGAGAACTCTTCCTGCTGGCAAGATGGTGACCGACGTGGAACTTTGGACCTGAGCTCTGCTGAGAGACAGTAAATTTATTCTAAATTTTCTTACAAACATCTCCAAATTAAGCAAAAAGCAGGTGGAAGTGCGGTGGAGTTGAAGGGGAATGAAATTGAAATGGAATGAGCCTTCCAGGTTTAGGGGCTGGAGTGCATCGGCATTGTTGTTGCAGGGGTGGACACCCAGGCGTGTGGTGGCTTTTGCGGTGGGGAGAGACGGTGTCTTTCTCTTTTTTGGCAGCTGGCCCTCTTAGGCGGTTGCAGTCACCGTGGCTGGGTGAGGACCATCTGTCGCCGCTGCCTGTCTCTTGTTGCTTGCCGCCTTTGGCTGCCGCTTTCCATCATGCAGCTGAACCGGGGACTTGGGCTGCTGCCATTGTTGCCTGTTGCCACCGTCGCCACTGCAGCCGGCTGTACCATGTGGCTGGGCCAAGGGACTTAGTGGTTGTTGTTTGGCCTCGCTCACAACCTGCTGCTTCATTGTTGCTGCAACCGGCATTTGGATGCTGATGTTTGTCACTGGACTCAGTTGGCTTTGATGTGTTTCTGCCCCCCGTTGACCTCTATCGGGCCTCAGGCTGGCCTGGGGGTGTGTGTGGACATCGAGATGGAGTTCGTGCTGTGGTTTTGGCTCCTGGGAGACGTGGTGCTCCAACTGCAGAGCTATGATATGAAGGTGCCCCCCCCCATGTTCAGCTGGGCCTTGGAGCTCAGAACGGAGGGGTGTGTGACTCATGTCTTGCAGGACATTTCACTCTTAGTAGAACACTAACAACTCTGGCTGGCTTGGGCTGGCCAACAGACCCTGAGCAAGGGCTGTTGGAAGAAGCCTTTTGTTAGCCCAGCCGCCTTTATTCGGGCTATTTCTGGACTGTTTTTATGAACCTGAGAGTGTTCCAGCCAAGAGACTGTAATAAAGCACCATGGGGAGAAGCCCAGAGAAGGAACAGAGGCCAGGCAAGGACTATGAGATGCTGGCTAAAATCACTTCAGAGGGTCCCCATAGCTTGCTTGCCGGGTGTCACATACTACTACAGTCACAGGTTTACACTCAAACAAAAGACTCTCTCATACAGGCCAGACTCGCTGTCTCCAGTATAAAGGGATTAAACCCTCCTATGTGCCAAAGTACAAGGTCCTCATGGAGGATCCAAGTGAAGAGCCATGCTTCTTTGTTCCAACTTCCTCCTTTCCAGCACCCAGGTGACCACTGGTCAAGATAGCCACTAGCATTTGAAATTGACCCTAAACAACCAATCCCTAGCCAACAGGGATTAAGCCGCCTGGCTTTCCACGCCCATTGCTCGAGAGGTTTTAAAAACATACACACGCTTCTCAGAGCTCTCTCTCTCTCTGTCTCGCCTACCCTCCCCCCACCAACGACCTCTCTATACCTGCTTTACCTCTTACGTCCAGCTTACTCTCCCCAACCCCTACCTTGCTTTAAGGCTCCAGTCTGCAGCTGGAGTAATGCACGTGTGCTTAGCCGGCCTAATATGCGTGCTCCCCATTTTCTTTCCATATTCTTTCCCCCGCCCCTTTACCTCCCTCTGGAAGATTTCAGGAGCTGCACATCAGAGGTAATTATCGCCATCATCAATACCTGCTCATGCAAATGTGCTATTTATTTCTTGCCTGCTTTTATTTAGTCTCTTGTATGCCAGTGTGTGTGTGTGATTGTATGTGTTCTGCTGAATATTATTACACAGTAAACAAAAGATTTATTTTACTCCTGTCTCTCACCTCTTTACTGGGAAATAGTGTGGCAGCCCATCCTTCGTATACACAGACCAAAGAATCCCAATATTAAAACCTGTCCAAAATGCTCTATTAATTATAGATCAGAGCATTTCGGCTAACACTTTGAGCCAGGAAAGGAAGATCGACAACCTGGTGTAGATTTGAGGCCCCCCCCCCCGAGAAGGAGTGTGAAAGTTTCTGGGCTCCGCCTTCAACTTGCAAACTTGACACTCTGTGACTTTGCTGGGATATAAGGCAGGGAAGTAGTCTTTTAGTCCACTTGCTAGGTTTATTTAAGATTAGGTTACAATAGTTAATTATAATAGTTTATGTTAGGTCTTCCCACCCTTTAATGTCAGTCACTAGAATAGAGTAGTTTACTCTTGCTGGGGAAGGGAGTAGCAAGAAGGGAGGTTGGGGTAGATAGGGTTGTTTCTTGTATTGTATTCTGAGGTTCATTCATTGTAACTGGTAATTGCTAAATTTGGTTTCATTGAATTTGAGTGGTTGGCCATCCTGTGTTATAGCTACGTGTAATGTATTTATAGTTTATATTGCAATTTTAATGATACAATATTGTATTGTATATCTACATCTGTTTTGTTAGCCGCCCTGAACCTGCTGAAAACAAGGAGGGCAGGATATAAATATAATAAATAAATAAATAAATAAATAAAAATAAACTTGGAAGTGCAGTCCCTTTAAACCAGACTGCTCAAAAGAGTCCCAGCTGAGCCAACGGGAAGAGTTCTCCCCATGGGATCAGCTGCTTTAAAGGCTCTTTTGGGCAGTCTGGTTTAAATTGAACTTCCCAAGAGACCCCTTGCTTAAAGGGACTACAGGGAAAAGCCTGAAAACAGCTGAGTCCAGCCCCTCAACTGTTTTTTGAGGTTTGCCGGTAATTCCCAGATATATCCAGGATTTTTTCGGGAATTTTTTGGGATGCTGAAATAGACCTGAAAAATACCAATTAGGTGTTTTTCAGGTATATTTTTTTTGGACTGGGTAGATCTGAATGCACACTCCTAGTGGCTGCTACTCTGCTTGGAGGAGGAAAGCTGCTACCACAGCCCAAACTTATGCAGTGTTAGACAAGCTTAGACATGAATTGTCTTAAGTGCCTCACATCCTGCAGAGAATTTAATGTGTATAGTCATAGGAAGCAGTGTTCCCTTTAAGCTGAGTTAGTGTGAGCTAGCTCACAGTTTTTTAGCCTCCGGCTCACACACTTTTGTCTTAGGTTAGGAAGGATGGCTTGAGAGTGAACTAATTTATGCAGTAGCCAAAGCGCTTGCTCACAGCTTTAATGCTAGTAGCTCACCAAGTTGAATTTTTGCTCACAAGACTCTACAACTTAGAGAGAGTGTTGATAGGAAGAGTTCTGATTTTTGGCAATTATTAAGCATAAGCATCAGAATAAGCAATAAAGGTGAAAACTTAGGATACATTTTCACATTGCTGTTCTTTGACAAGGGACAGTGGTTAGAACTGCAAAGAGTTTGGTTTTGCTGGATGTCTAAAAGTTACCAGTTTAACCAGAGAAGTAGTTTGTTTTCACTACAGCTTAGATTCCATTCCCTTGCTGCCTTATTAGGGGAAGGTTTCAAAATCTAAGCCCAGAGTATTAATTTTTAACTGGTTAAAACTAATCCTAATAAAAGAGAAAGGGAAAGAGTGGAGAAGATGAAACTTAATGAATGGAAAAGGGTTGACAAGAAGACCTATGGTCAAAGCCATAGGAATAAATCTCTATTAGTGTCAAGCAATATGTTTTCACCTCTGAGACTAAATCTAAAAAGAAGGAAGATTAATCAGGATTTAGTATAAAAATAAACTTTAGTAGGAATAATCTTTCCAGAAATGTATTATGAGGCATTAAAGATGAGTACAGAACTAATACAATAAGGATGGAAACTCAGGACAGACTGAAAGGGAAATCTTAATTTGAATAAATAAGATATCCTCTTTGCTAGAATAGTGAACTTGAAAGCTGCAATTTTAACATTGTTAATGTGTTTTAGATAGACTTAGAGAATAATATCTGAAATACTTTAAATAAGTATAATTTTATTAGCCCTTCACATTCCCTATAGCAAAATATAGTTTGGAATGGCAAATGCTAGTGATGCCAGGCCTCCCACTTCCTGTCTCTTTGCTCTCCAGTGACTTGAGTTACAGTGGGATGAAATTGGGGGTGGGGCATGTGCAGGTGTCATACTGGTGCACTTACATTTTTGCAAAATGCTAGATGTTCTGCCATGTTGGAAGTGACATAAGTGTGCTGGCATAACACTGGAACATCAGAACCCATGTTGGAATAGGCAATATCTGGTTTACAAAGAAGAAGAGAAGAAAACCCTGCAGGGGACAGGAAGAAGACCATTAGATCAGATAGTGAGGTCTTTTCTCCTCATAAGTATCATTCCTTGTCTGTCTCCAGGTTGCTACCCTTAAAGCAATATCCTGCTTCTTCTCAGAAGTCACAGTCTCTCTCTCTCTCAGCTAGTGGTGTAGTTAGGACCCTATCTCTGTCTCTCTGAATAAACCTTTATCTATATTTTAACCTTGTTGTACACCTTTGTTATGTTAATTACTCTGCCAACAACCTATATAGTCTATTTCCTCCCAGGGGTTGGCAACTATGGAATGCTGTTCAGTCGCACAGTTGAGTCGAACTCTTCACAACTCCATAGGCCACATCACACCAGGCCCTCCTGACTTCTGCTGTCCTCCAGAGTTTGCTTAATTTCATGTTCATTGCATCGATAACACTGTCTAACCATCTCATCCTTTGCCATTCCCTTCTTCTTTTACTTCAATCATTCCCAGCATCAGGGTCTTCTCCACTGAGTGCTCCCTTCTCATTTGGTGGCCAAAGTATTTAAGCTTCAGTTTGTTTCCATATCTGTCCTTCCAAGGAAACAGTCAGGGTTGATCTCCTTTAGGATTTAACTGACATGATGTTGTTGAAGACCAAGGGACTCTCAAGAGTTTTTTCCAGCGCCATAATTCTAAAGCATCTATTCTTCAGCTTAAACACTGTTTGATTCTGAGGAAAAAGAAAAACTGCTACAATAGAACATCTCAAACAAACATATTAAACTGGTACTATGACTGGGGGCTTGGAAACACAGTGAAAACTAGCCACTGCTATGGCACTCATCAAAGCAGAAATAACAGAGGCGAGGATATGCAATTTATGCAGATGCTGAGAGGGTCCTACTTATCTGACATTATAATGAGCCATTCAGAAGCTCTTCAGGAGCACAACTATAGATATGGAAATATTTGTTGGAAGGTAGCTGACACTAATTCTAGAAAAAATGAACTGATTCACACATGCGTGTATTAAATTCTCCCTGCCTCAAAAGAAAATGGGTGAACTACCACCATTAAAGTGTGTTCTGGTGTGAGGTGATGAGAAAGGTTCATGTTCAAACTGCAGAGACTTATTTCATATATGCAGTTCCTCATTTTATATTGCAGTCAAGAGACAAGCAGGCATGTGAAATCTTTTCTTCAGTATGAATAGTGAAATGCCCAGAGGTACTTTTGTTGTGGTTTGAGATTTTATAGGCCGTGTTTGTCAGATGACTGAAAGCCTAACTAGATTCTACAAACTGCATGAGTTCACCATTGGGATGTGCAGCTATACCGTTGCTAGTTCCTGGTGATAACTTGTGAGTAAATGTGCATTCAGAGCATGTACTGGTTCCCAATGGAGCAAGTAATGCTCTCCCCCATGGCTTCTGGGCTTTTTAGACACCAAAAACTGTACAGAAGATGCAAGAATTCCTCCTTCTCCTGTGAAGTGGTCTGGATCCAAATTGGGCTGTGCTGCATGTTTACACATGAATTGCCACCAGGAACTAGTAGCTGTGAGTCTCCATGGCAAAGTTGTGCAGTTTGTAAAGTCTAGTTAGACTCTGAGAGCAAGTGAGATACTGTACATTAAAAGTTAAAAATCTGGCAATTGTTAGCAATTGATAGTTATTCTTACAAGTTTGATGAAGCAAGTGGGGGAAATTCTGCAATTGAAATTCATTGGCTGAGCTGAAAGGAGAGTGATTTTCAGGAGCATGTTCTTTTGTTTTGAAAGACATGCCTCAAATCTGGCATTATTTTTCAGGCATTTCTGTGGTAGAGGTTGAAACTGTTTGCCTATTTAAGAAGCTCAATTTAGTCCCATTGATATCTCATTCACTACGTTTCTCTAATTGACTAGGAAATTTCTCTAGGGAAGATAAATAAGCCATATTGGGGCGAGGGGATGATGCTGAAGAAGCAGTGATTGGGGGGAAGTCACAGTGAGTTCAGTTAAGAGTAGGGATGCCAGACCTCCTGGTGTGGATGCAGGTCCCACAGTTTCAGGTGCACCCCCCCCATTAATGCACCCACCCAACAGGCAGGAAGCTGGAAATAAATGCAACATGCCTACATGACCTGGAAGTGATGTAGGTATGTTGGTGACTGGGCGGGGGGTGATGCTCTGGTTTTTGGGCAAAACTCTATGGTAGAAGCTAATTCTACCATAGAGTTTTGCCCAAACCCAGAGTGTCTCCCCCTGACATCCCTGACATGCCTATATCACTTCCAGGTGACATAGGCACATCACATTTATTTTCAGTGTTACTCCCCACTCCCGGTAAGTTCATCCCCCTCCCCACTGATATATCCGAGGCACCTGGTAACCCTAATTAAGAGAGGGTTTTTTGATGCAGGCAAAGCACATTGAAATGAGTAGGATTGCCAGAAGGTTTCAACAAAAATATAACAATTGATAATTTGTCAACATAGCTATCTGTCTTTCTCTACTTCTCCATTTTATCCTCACAATGAGGAGGGTTAATCTGAGTGTGTATGACTGGCCCAAGATTACTAAACAATCTTCCATGCCAGAATGGGAATTTGAGCCTGGGTCTCCCAAGTCATAGTCCTATACTCTATCCACTACACCCACAGTTTCCTCTAAGTTGTACTGTGGGTGCTGGCACACAACATTTCAGGGGCCAGTTCAGAGGATTTCTGCTTCAGCTCACAACCAAGCTTCCATAGAAAACAATGGATGATGGGGGCATCTTTTTCTGGGGCCCATAGAATTGGACCTCCTGGTCCAATCTTTTTGAAAATTGGGGGTGGTGGTGGTTTGAGAAGAGGCACCAGCCACTATGCTGAAAATTTGGTGCCTCTACCTCAAAAAACAGCATCCCCAGAGTTCCAGATACCCCCCGATTGATTCTCCATTATAGCTTATTAGGAATAAGGCCCGTCATGGAAATACATACAATGAGCTCTAGAAAGAGGCTCTGGGCAGGTGCCCTGGTCTTGGGCACTCAGTGTCAATTTGCTGTGGTGACCTCAGCAGGGTATAATGACACAGAGTTCACCCTTTTCTTCAGGGGAACTGATCTCTGCCATCTGAACAGCAGTTGTAATTTTGAGTAATTTCCAGCCCTCCTCTGGAGACTGGCAACAATGATTCCATGAGGAGGAAATGGCTGGTTTGGAGGGTGGTGTCTATGTCATTGTACCTGTGTCAGGTCCCACCCCCCCTCAAACTCCACCCTCTCCAGGTTCCACCCCTCAAATCACCAGGAATTTCCCAGCCTGGAGTTGGCAACCCTATCTCTTTCCCAGCCAACCATCAACCTACCTTTATCTCCCCTTCTGACTTCAGCTTTCCATCTCCTCCCCCCTCCCTCTTGGATAGTAGCTGTATTTCTAAATGATTTCCAGCCCTTGCCTGGAGATTGGCAACAATGGTTCTCCAGGAGGAAAGGGCTCATTTGTAGGGTGGAGTCTATGGCACTGTACTTGTCTGAGGTCCCACCCCTCCTCAAACCTCACCCACTCCAGGCTCCACCCCTCAGATCTCCAGGAATTTCCATACCTAAAGTTGGCAACTTTATCTCCTCCCCTCTCAGCAACCTCTTCCTAGGCAAAGTTCTGTCTTTCTCATTAGTGGGGAGAAAATCAGCTTACTTCATCTTCCTCTTCCACTTTGTGATCCGTACAGCAACCCTGCAATATAGGTTAGGCAGAAAGTCTGTGCCTGGCAGGCCCAGGCAGCTTCCATAGGGAGGCTCCTGCTGAACAGGAGCAAGCAGCCAGGGCTAGTGAAGTAATACCAATCAGCAGGCATGAAGTCACCCTGAGAGTGCTGGCAGGCCTAGGGTTGCCAACAAAGACTGATGCAATGGAAGATGGAAAAGTGTCCATATCTCTATTTTGCCTTAAACTGGTTTTGATGCCAGCAGAGTGAGAAAATGCCAGAGGCTCTGGATGGGTGCCCCATGGTAAATGGACCAAATAATTCCTAAAGATTTTCCAAAATACTACTCTGTTGATAATTCATTTTCTACATTCACAGCATCCCCTGCCAGAATGCAACACATCCCCAGCACTTTGAATTGGCACCAGAGCTTTAAGAGCTCTCCAGCTGTCACCTGGAGATTGGCAACAGCTTGTTTGGAGGGTGGGGTTTATGGCACTGTATCTGTCTGAGGTCCCCCTCTTCCTCCTCCTCAGACCCCACCCTCAGCAGACTTCATCCCTAAAATATCCTGGAAGTTTCCAACTTGGAGTTCACAACCTTATGTCCTTTCCAGGCAACCATCAGCCTACCTTATCTGCCTGTCTGTCTTCAGGTTTACATCTCCCCCCCACACACACAGCCTCTGCCTAGGGAAAGGGCTGTCTTTCCCTGCAGTAGAAAGCAAAGCAGCTGACATCATTCTCCTCTCCCCCGTATGATCCACACAACAACCCTGTGAGGTATGCTAAGGTAGAAAGTCTGTGAATGGTCCATAATCCCCCAGGAAGCTTTTATAACATGAACCTGGGACCTGCACACCATCCTCTGAAGTGCTCTCAGGTACATATCTGTGGCAGTAATGGGGGGGACCGCTGGCACCTTTTCCTATCATTTTTTGCCTTGTGGTATTCTGCTTGTGGGGTGATCTGTCTTTTTTGTGGTGTGGTATGGTTGTGTTATTAGGTTTGTTTCTTTTGAAGGGGAAGTGATGTGTTGTGGGTGAGGACATATTTCTACCTCAGAATACACGAGGTTGCATATGCAACTGATAGTCCCAACTGTCTTGCGGGGGGGAGGGATTTGAGGTGTGGAATGGAGTGAAGTCCAATCAGCTTCCATATGCAAATGACCTTGAAACACTAGCCCAATCAGAGAAAAGTGGCCTAGGCTGCAATGGGTGGGAGAGAACTCAGGCAATGCAGCCAGTGGATAGAGACACCTTGTGATTGACACACCATGGAGCCAACTCATTTTGGCAGGCATAGAATGTTGCCAGACTAAAATGTAATTATAATATAGGAGAGATGGGGCCGATTGACTATAATGGTCCCCATATGCTATAATTAAGCCAGGAAAAAAATGATATATATTTTTGTACACCCCTATTATGCTTTCTAGGAGCTGTGGTGGCTCAGTGGTTAAGATGCTGAACTGCAGGCTGGAAGGTCAGTAGTTCAGCAGTTCAAGACCCAAGTGCTGCATGATGGAGTGAGCTCCCATCTCTGGTTCCAGCTCCTGCCAACCAAGCAGTTTGAAAGCAAGAAATTGCAAGTAGATAAATAAGTACTGCTTTGGTGGGAAGGTAACAGCGTTCCGTGAGCCTCGGTGTCTGTCATGCTGGCCACATGACCATGGAAATGTCTTTGGACAGCTCTGGCTCTTTGGCTTAGAAATGGAGATTAGCACCGCAACCCTAGAGTCAGATTTGACTGGCTTTTGAGCAAGGGAAACCTTTACCTTTACCTATTATGCTTTTCAGTATGATTTGTAAGCTGCCATGAGTCACAAGGAAAAGTGGGATATAAATATCTGAATAAATAGTTTGGCAGGTTGATAACATTTAAGTAACTTCCTATTAGGTTAGGCAGTGTTCTAACAGTCATTGTTCCACCTCTGTTATACTTGACTTGTAATGCTGGTTGTTGTATTTCACATTAAAAAAAGTAGATTGCATGAGTCCCCCATCCTAAGTGCTGGTATGTTTTCTAAGGATCAGTGCAGAGTGACAGTCCAAGGCCAGGTCTACCAACACAGTGGACTGGGGTGGGTAGACCTGTTCTCCAGAGGCTAGGTCTACCAATATAGTGGAAAGGGGTGGGTAGACCTCTTCTCCAGAGGCCAGGTCTACCAATATAGTGGACGGGGTCAGGTAGACCTGTTGTCTGAAGGCCAGCTCTACCAGTATGGTGGAAAGGGGTGGGCAGACCTGTTGTCCTGATACCAGGAATACCAATATAGTGGAAAGGGACAGATAGACCTGTTCTCCTGAGACCTAGTCTACTCTTGTAGATGACAACATTTTGTGTAATGAAATTTGACTTGATTTTGTTTTCTCTTATAATGTTTAAATTATTCTTAAAATATAGTTTAAATATAGTTTACAAGAATTCATTCTGAGATTTTTACAAGGTTATGGAAATAATCTTTTAAAAATAATTTAAGCAATAGGCAAATGTAGACTTGCTCTCCACTTTAATGCTACTAGCTTTTTTCTGTCACAAGGTAGAATTTTTGCTCACAACATTGTGGAGCTTTCTTTAAAATCTGCCTCCATTCCTGAGGACTGGAAGGTAGCTAATGTCACTCCCATCTTTAATAAGTGCTCCAGGGGAGATCCAGGAAGTTACAGGCCAGTCAGTCTAATGTCAATACTGGGTATGTTGGTGAAAACTGTTATTAAGGAAAAAATTAGTAGGCACCTTGATGAACAAAAACTATTGAGGCAGACTCAGCATGGGTTCTGTAAGGGAAGATCTTATCTCACTAACCTGTTAGTGTTTTTTGAGGGAGTGAACAAACATGTGGACAAGGGGGACCCAATAGATGTTGTTTACCTTGACTTCCAGAAAGCTTTTGATACAGTTCCTCATCAAAGGCTCCTAAGTAAGCTCAATGGTCAAGGGATAAAAGGACAAGTCCTCTTGTGGATCAAAAACTGGCTTATAAATAGAAAACAGAGAGTGAGTATAAATGGGAAACTTTCTCAATGGAGGGTGGTATGTAGTGGGGTACCACAGGGATCAGTACTCGGTCTGATGCTTTTTAACTTGTTTATTAACGATTTGGAATTGGGAGTAAGCAGTGAAGTGGCTAAATTTGCAGATGCCATGAAGTTGTTCAGGGTGGTGAAAACCAGGGAGGATTGTGAGGCACTCCAAAGTATCTGTCGAGGATGCATGAGTGGGCGTCAACATGGCAAATGGGGTTCAATGTGGGCAAGTGTAAAGTGATGCACATTGGAGCCAAAAATCCTAAATATAAATACACATTGATGGGGTCTGAACTGGCAGAGATTGAACAAGAGAGAGATCTTGGAGTCATAGTAGATAACTCTATGAAAATATCTAGACAGTGTGTAACTGCAATAAAGAAGGCCAACACTATGCTGGGGATTATTAGAAAGGGAATTGAAAACAAATCAGCCAGTATCATAATGCCCCTGTATAAATCATTGGTGCGACCTCATTTGGAATACTGTGTACAGTTCTGGTCACCACACCTCAAAAAGGATATTATAGCATTGGAAAAAGTGCAGAGAAGGGCAACTAGAATGATAAAAGGGTTGGAACACTTTCCCTTTGAAGAAAGGTTAAAACGCTTGGGGCTCTTTAGCTTGGAGAAATGACGGATGAGGGGTGACATGATCGAAGTTTTTAAGATTATGCATGGAATAGAGCAGGTTGAGTAAGAAGTACTTTTCTCCCTTTCTCACAATACAAGAACTCATGGGCACTCAATGAAATTGCTGAGCAGTCGGGTTAGAACAGATAAAAGGAAGTACTTCTTCACCCAAAGAGTGATTAACATGGAATTCACTGCCACAGGAGGTGGTGGCAGCTACAAGCATAGACAGTTTCAAGAGGGAATTAGATAAACATATGGAGCAGAGGTCTATCAGTGGCTATTAGCCACAAGGTATAGATAGAAACTCTCAGTCTGGGGCAGGTGATGCACTCTATTCTTGGTGCTAGGGGGGCAGCAGTGGGAGGACTTCTAGTGTTCTGGCCCCACTGCTGGACCTCCTGATGGCAGCTGGTATTTTTGGCCGCTGTGTGACAGAGTGTTGGACAAGATGGGCCATTGGCCTGATTCAACATTGGCTTCTCTTATGTTGTTATGTAACATTAACTTTAAATTTATGCTTGAACTATTAACATACAAACCGGTACAGAGATCTCCATAAATGACTGAAGTAATTTACACTAAACAATATGCTAAGATTTCACTTAATGGAGACTTATCACAAAACATTGAAATGCAAAAAGGGACCCAACAAGGTTGTCCACTGTCACCTTTATTATTTATTTTTGTTCTTGAAGTTATAAATGATGTAACAGAGCAAATGAGCAAATTAGAGGTCTCAAAATAAGAGGTGAAGAATTTAAACTGTTAGCTTTTGCTGATGACTTAGTTTTTATTTTGGAAAATTCCTCAAATTCTACAAATGCATTGATATCTTTGTTACAGGAATATGGAACAGTGGCAGATCTAAAAATTAACATAAACAAAACAAAAATCCTGACAAAAAATATAACAAAAACTCAAATATTATTTCTCCAGGAAAAAAACAGGATTTGAAACCCAGAAGAAAATTAAATATTTTTTGAATAAATTTAACAAACAAATGTAGTTCCTTGATGGAAAAGAACTATAGTGAGTTGTTGAAAACAATTTTAAAAGACCTGGAAAAAATTAGAAAGATCTTCAAATTTCTTTTATGGTTAGAATAGCCACCATTAAAATGAACATTTTACCAAAATTGGTGTTTTTATTCCAAACAATAACAATTATTCAGAACCAAACTTCTTTTAAAGAATTGGATAAAATGATGACCCATTTTATTTGTCAAGGAAAGAAACCAAGAATAAAACTTAAAGCTCTGTAAGATGCCAAAGAGAGGGCTGGCTTTGCGCCTCCAGATTGGTCCCTTTATTACAGAGCAGCAGCGGTGGCTTTGATTAAAGTGGATTACACTGGAAAATCAAAGGTCATTGTAACTAGAAGGCCATGACATGTTATTGGGATAGCATGCTTTTCTATGTATGGGAAAGTCGATTCCCATAAATACTTTAAACAACATTTGGTGTGAGCTTCCTTAATGAAAGTTTGGGAGCCAATTAGAAAACAGTTTTACTTTAAGATTTCCAAGTTGTTTGCTCTCTTAGAAATATTTACAAATCTGAAGACATATCAAGAAGAACCAATAAAAAGATATCAAGACTTACTAGATTCTAAATCTAACTTGAATCTATTGTCTGAGCTAAATTGGTGGCAAAAAGCTCAGATTGAATCAAGATATACTAAAGATGAAGCAACAGGATTTTATGAAAACTTTTTAGAAATTGATAAGATAATGTTGTTGAACAGAATTTTATAAGAAAAATGTATGTTTTGTTGTTAGACTAAGATGCATGATGAAACCGTTAAAGGTGTTATGATACATTGGGCTCAAAACTTGGATCATAATATTGAGTTAGACCATTAGTCCCAGATATGGGGGGGAAAATTAAGATTACGAAAGCAATTTCTTATAAAGAAAACATGTATAAGATGTTTTATAGATGGTGTATTACCCCTGAAAAGGTGGCTAAATTTGATCCAAAATGTTCAAATAGTTGGAAATGTCAAAACAAACTGGGATCTTTTTATCACATGTGGTGGTTATGTGAGAGAGCAAAAAAATACTGGACTTGGATCCATGAAATATTGCAAAAAATTCTAACATGTTATATATCCTTTACTCCAGAAATATTTCTTTTGAATATTTTGCCTGAATCTTCTAAAAGAGATGACTCCTATCTTATACTGTACTTGACTACATCTGCTAGAATTTTGTATACTAAATATTGGAGGAGTCCTGAAATGCCAAGTAAAGAAGAATTTGTTAACAAAGTACTTGAATCAGCTGAAATGGATAAACTGACTATATTTACAGAAAGTACATTAAAAAAAAACATGGACGATTTTATACATGGTACGAGAACTTTAAAAAGACAAGGCTATAATTAAGCAAAGTTTTATAGAAGAGGTTATACACTAGAAAAACATGGTTTTTTTCTTACAACTCTTGCAAAAAAGAATTTATTAGCTTTAAACGGTTTACTCTGAATCTCTTATGAGAAGGGACTAAAATTACAATTTATATACAATTTATCCCCACCTATATATGTTTTATGTATGTTTGTGAATATAAATAAAACTTTATTAAAAAATCATTATAGCTTGTGGATGGTTATTTTGCAAATCAAGAAGGTATTCATCAAGCACTGTCCATTGATTGTCTATCTCGCCTTGGTGACTTTAGGAGGGAGATAGACATGTACCAGCAAGCTTTTCTCAGAGCTAGTGTGTATCTTCACTGCCATGGCAAGCCATGCTGGGGTGGGGGAGGGTCTCTTTGCCCACTTTGTTGGAGATAAAACAAAGTAGTCCCCTTGGGGGTGCCCTTTGAGCTTCGCAGCTGGTAAACATAAGAACATAAGAGAAGCCAATGTTGGATCAGGCCAATGGCCCATCCAGTCCAACATTCTGTGTCCCACAGTGGCCAGAAAAAACAGGTGCCATCAGGAGGTCCACCACTGGGGCCAGGACACTAGAAGCCCTCCCACTGTTGACCTCCCCAGCACCAAGAATACAGAGCATCACTTGTCCCAGAGTCCCTATCTATACCTTGTGGCTAATAACCACCGATGGACATCTGCTCCATATGCTTATCTAATTCCCTCTTGAAACCATCCATGCTTCTAGCTGCCACCACCTCCTGTGGCAGTGAATTCCATGTGTTAATCACTCTTTGGGTGAAGAAGGACTTCGTTTTATCCGATCTAACCTGACCACTCAGCAACTTCATTGAGTGCCCACGAGTTCTTGTATTGTGAGAAAGGGAGAAAAGTACCTCTTTCTCTACCTGCACTATCCCATGCATAATCTTATAAACCTCGATCATGTCACCCCTCAGCCGTCGTTTCTCCAAGCTACCCAGTATCGATGTCAAACTGACTGCCCTGTAATTTCCCAGATCTCCTCTGGAACCCTTTTAAAAGATGGGAGTGACATTAGTTACCTTCCAGTCCTCAGGATTAGAGGCAGATTTTAATGAAAGATTACATATTTTTGTCAGGAGATCCACAAGTTCACATTTGAGTTCCTTCAGAACTCTACGATGTATGCCATCCAGGCCTGGTGATTTATCAGTTTTCAAGTTGTATATCAGTCATCAGAACTCCTCTCTTGTCGCTTCAATCTGACTCAGGTCTTTCAACACCCCTCCCCAAATCAGCAGTCCTGGAGTGGGCAAGCACTTCTCATCTCCCACAATGAAGACAGAGGCAAAAAATGCATTCAGTTTCTCAGCCCTTTCCCTGTCATCCTTCAGTACTCCTTTTACCCCATGGTCATCCAAGGGCCCCACTGCCTCTCTGGCTGGTTTCCTGCTTCCAATGTATCTGAAGAAAGTTTTATTGCTGGCCTTTAGGTTTTTTGCTATATGCTCCTCATATTCCCTTTTTGCTTGCCTGATCACAGACTTGCATTTTATTTGCCACAACCTGTGTACCCTTTTATCAGCCTCACCGAGGCTGCGATCACACAGAAGGGGGAAAAGGCGGGCAGGAAGCGAGGCTGTTTGCCCCACCTGCAATGACGTGCGTTTGCACGATCAAACTTCCTGCTGCGCACCTGCAGTTCCCAATAATACTGAGTTTTTGGCAGTAGCTTTTTCCCATGCTACTGCCGCGTGAAACAACACCCTGTCAATGATTCCGGGAAGCCAGACAGATGTGTCTGTCTTATCGCGTCCCTTTAATCCACGGGGGAATCGCACGTCTGCCATTGCTTCCGGTACGTATGATCACACCCTGAGACTAGCTTTCCACCGCTTAAATGAATCCTTCTTATCTTTTACAGCTTCCATTACTTTGTTTGTTAACCATGCAGGCTTTTTTCTATACCTATTTGTGCCTTTCCTAACCTGCGGTATATATTTTTTTCTGAGCTTCTAGGATTGTAGTTTTAAATAATTTCCAAGCTTCCCCAATAGTTTTAACCCTTTCTACTTCACCTTTCAGTTTCCTCCTCACATGTCCCCTCATATCAGTAAAGTTACCCCTTTTAAAGTTAAAGGTGGTTTTGTCAGTCTTCTTGGCCAATTCCCTATTTATAAAAATGTTGAACTCAATAACATTATGGTCACTGTTATTGTGGTGCAATCACTTTTACATCTCTCACCAGGTCTTGGGCGTTACTTAGGACAAAATCCAGGATCGCCTCTACCCTGGTAGGTTCTGTGACTATCTGTTCCATAGCACAGCCATTGAGAGTGTCTAGAAACTCAATTTCTTTTTCCTGACTAGAACACATATTGGCCCAATCAATGTGTGGGTAGTTAAAATCACCTATTATGATACAGTTTTTTTGTCTAGCCACTATCTTTAATTCAGTCAACATTTTATAATCCTCGGCTTCCAGTCTGGGATACATGGCATCCTGACGTGTTCTGGCTCTGCTTCCAGAGCATACGGAGGGTCTTTATGTCAGGGCGGGCTATACAGCCTGCCGCAGATCTCCCCAGGCAGGGGGGTGACTAGCAACGAGCATTGGCCCGAGTGGGAGTTAAGATCAGCTGATAGCGGGGCTTTAAAGAGCGCCGCGACCAGCCTTGATCCCCTCCCCCCAAGAGGGCACTTCGGAATCTCTCTAAAAGACCCCACCGAATTGGATTCTCAACATAAGAACGCATGACCCAGACCTCCAAGACATTCTACGGAAACTGATACCAAGGAAACACTGCTATAACAAGATACGGACTTTGAAGGTAACTTTTTAAAATTGCTCACTGGAAACGCACTGATCCC
This sequence comes from Gekko gecko, assembly GCA_029375565.1. Taxonomy (NCBI): domain Eukaryota; kingdom Metazoa; phylum Chordata; class Lepidosauria; order Squamata; family Gekkonidae; genus Gekko; species Gekko gecko. The sequence goes on from JAPDNY010000007.1 coordinate 102,811,623, forward strand.
AAGAATAAACAACACCTGATGAAGCGCATGATCGTGCGGCATACCGTGTACTAACACCAACTCCGGAAAACGTGGTTGAATAGCAAAAAAAGGCCAAAAAGCCAGTTCGTTGATCATTCCTGCGGTCGGGATATTGACTTTAAAATAGAAACTAACACCAAGTCCCGCGAGAAACAGTGTGGAAAACTAGTTAAGCTGCGAAAGAAATCACCAGAACAGGAAGTGACCTCAGATCAGACAAGTAGCGCTTCCTAGAGATGACCAAGGAGGCCGGAAGAAGGGAGGAAACCAGAAGTCAAGGAGGACGATTAAGATTGCCGGACAGGAAGTAAACAACAGGAAGAGCTATTTACCATAGAGAAATTGTGCCCGCCATTTTGAGAAGGTCAAAACGATTTATTTGGATTTTGGCTAAAAGACTCAACAGAAAAAAGCGAAAATAGAGCGGTTCAGCTTGGCACAAGAAGAGCTTTAATTTGATGTAAGTTTTGTGATAACTGTAAACAACGGCTTATGATCTCCGGCAAAGACAGAGGGCGAACTCTTGGTCCTCCCCGAAAATGGCTGCTAAAGAGGAGAAGAAACTACAGGGCATGATGGAAGCCATGGAAAAACGGATGATGGATGCTATACAAAAAATGGAAAAAACTCTAGGTAAAGTGGCTGATGAAGTAGCTGATTTGAAAAAAGACTTGGCTGGGATTACAAAGGAAATACAGATGCTGAACAAAAGAACAGATGAGGTGGAGGAGAGAGTGAAAAGAGTGGAAACTGGCATAATTGAGGTTGCTAAAGAAGCATCAAAAGCTAATGTAATGGTGGAGTACAATGGAATGCTTAACCATCTGAGATTTAGGGGAATCCCTGAAGATAAAAATGAGAATATCCACTCAGTCATGGTGGATGCTGTTGCAGATTTCTTAAAACTAGAAGAGGAGAAGGGGGCGGCACACATTGATTTGGTATACAGAGTCAACTCTGCAATTGCACAAAAGAAAAAACTACCCAGATATGTGATTTTCCAGTTTATATCCAAAAGATTGAAAGAAGACTTGTTTTAGCAACAATTCCAGGAAGATTTCATAATTGACAACAAGAAAATTATGATACTAAAGGAATTACCCAGAACAGTTCTTCAGGACAGACGACTTTTTAAAGACCTGATTGACAAACTGAAAACAGAGGGCATTAGATACAGATGGGAAATTCCAAAAGGTGTCAGTTTTACATTTAAACAGAAGAGAGTCACCATCAAGTCTGTAGAGCAAATGACCAAGTTCATTAAAGACAATTTTAAAGACTCTGATAAATAAATACAAAGCCAACATGGAGAGTCAAATTATTTCATGGAATGTTAATGGACTTAATTCACCCCAAAAAAGGAAAAATGTTAGGCTATGGTTGGAAAAACAAAAATGTGATATTGTTTGCTTACAAGAAACACATATTAAAAAGACTGATGTTAAATTTCTGATTCAAAGTAGATTAGGAGAGGAATTCTATTCCCTCTTCTCACAAAAGAAAAAGGGAGTCGTTACATATGTAAAAAAAGAGTTGGAACCAACGGAAATTTTTAAAGACAAAGAAGGAAGATTCTTGGCAGTGGAAGTTATGTTTCAGAATAAAAAGACTTTAATTTTAAATCTCTATGCCCCAAATGGAGCCAAGGATAAATTCTTTCAAGATTTGTGGGAACAACTACAACAGTCAACCTATGAACAAATGATATTGATGGGTGACTTTAATGATACTGTTAATAATGCTATTGACAGAAAATCCAAAAAAGGAAATGAAGGTATAGGTAAGCTTCCGAAAGTATTTTTTCAAATGGCAAAACATGAACACCTGGAAGATGCATGGAGAGCTAAAAACCTTAAAGACAAAGACTACTCTTTTTACTCATCAAGACTTGAGTCTTTCTCAAGAATAGATATGATGTGGATGACCGAGAACTTGATTTTGCAAATACGTAAAATTGAAATATTACCTAGAATTCTTTCTGACCACAGCCCAATAAAGTGGTCAACATATGCTAAAAGAAAGAAATTTCGATGGAGACTCAATGAGGAGTTACTGGACAAACAAAATATTGTGGACAAAATAAGGACGGAAACCAAAACGTATTTTCAACTAAACTTAAATAAAGATGTACAGACGCAAACGGTATGGGAGGCATATAAGGTTGTGATGAGAGGACATCTAATTGCAATTAACAACAATGAAAGAAAACAACAATTTAAAATAGATAAAGACGTTTTGAAAAATATCCAAAAGAAAGAAGCAGAACTCAAGAAGAGACCTGGCAAAAAGAAAATTTTGAGAGAGCTGAGGATCCTAAGGGAACAATATGATGCAAGGTTAAATAAAGAAGTATATTGGAACTTGAAAAAAATGCAACAGAAGTCCTTTGAAGGAGTGAATAAACCTGGGAAATATTTGGCATGGCAATTGAAGAAAAGAAGAGAGAACAAAACAATAATTAAATTGAAAGATGGGAATAGAGAAATTATAGACCCAGGAGGGATCCGGAGAGAATTTTACAAATACTATGCTACTCTTTTTCAAGCAAAACAGGTGGATCAACAAAAAATTCAAGACTTTATCAAAGGTGAATTTGACACAATTAAGCTTAAAAACAAAAGGAATGTTAAACGCTGTGATAACTAAAGAAGAAATCAGCAAAGCAATAGGAGAAGCAAAAATCGCCAAAGTTCCAGGACCAGACGGTTTTTCAGCCAAATTTTATAAGAAACTTCAAGAAGACCTGGTACCGGTTCTAGAGATTCTTTTAAATGAAATTAGAGAAAGTGGGAAGGTTCCAGATTCCTGGAACGAAGCAGCAATCACCTTGATACCGAAAGAGACCCAAGATTTAACTAATGTTAAAAATTATCGACCAATTTCACTTTTGAACAATGATTATAAAATCTATGCAAAAATCCTAGCAGAACGCCTCAAAGGGTATTTGAAAGACACTATTGCCAAAGATCAGGCTGGGTTTTTGCCAGGTAGGCAAATAAAAGACATCATGAGGGTTGTTTTAGACGCAATAGAATATTATGATAAGCACCCGGAAAAAGAGGTTGGCTTTTTATTTCTAGATGCGGAGAAGGCAATTGATAACTTGAATTGGGAATTTATGATTGAAAAATTGCAGATGGGTGTAGAATTTACAAAAATGATTAAATCAATATATAAAGAACAAAAGGCCACGGTGATTGTAAATGCAGAATCAACAGAAGCGTTCCGGGTCAGAAAAGGAACCAGACAGGGCTGTCCCTGATCGCCATTGTTATTCATCTGGATTTTGGAGATATTGCTGCAAACGATTAGAGATGACAATAATATAAAAGGTTTGAGTATTAGAGGTTTCTCATACAAATTAAGAGCATTTGCTGATGATATTATGTTTATTGTTGAAGATCCTGTCAATAACATGCCTTTGGTATTTGAAAAAGTAAAAGAGTTTGGTGATCTCGCAGGGTTCTATGTAAATAAAAATAAATCGAAAATATTGTGTAAAAACATGAATGTTACAAAGCAACAAATTTTACAAAATTTGACAGAATGTGAAGTGGTTAAAAAGGTTAAATATTTGGGAGTTGACATTACAATGAAAAATATCAATTTGTTTAAGAATAATTATGAAAAATTGTGGGTTTCGATAAGGCGCGATTTAGAAAAGTGGGAAAAACTTAGATTATCTCTTCTTGGAAGAATTGCCGTTGTCAAAATGAATGTACTGCCCAGGTTAATGTTTTTGTTTCAGACAATACCAATTGTGAAAGATGTGAAAGTGTTGGTGAAATGGCAAAGAGAAATTTTTAAATTTATCTGGGCAGGAAAGAAGCCAAGAATTAAAATGAAAATAATGTATGATATTAAAGACAGAGGTGGCTTCCAAGTCCCGAATTTGCATTTGTATCATGAAGCTGTATGTATGTCTTGGTTAACTGACTGGGTTAATTTGGAAAATAGAAAACTTTTGGCCCTTGAGGGTCACGATTGCAGATTTGGCTGGCATGCCTATCTTTGGTATGGGAAAAATAAAGTAGACTCAATGTTTAAGCATCATTATGTAAGGAGAACATTGTTTGATGCATGGACCAGATACAAGAATACAGTTCCTGATGAGAGGCCTTTATGGATTGTTCCTGCTGCAGTTATTCATCCTTTTTCAGAATATAAAGGTAATGATTGGTTGAAATACCAAGAGTTGCTTCAAAAGGAAGGGAAAAAATATGTTTTAAAACCAAATAATGAATTAGAATTTGAGTATGGATGGTTACAATATTGCCAAATACAGGACATTTACAAAAAAGACTGTAAAGAGGTTGGTTTTAGAGCTAAGAACGATGAGTTTGAAGATATATGGTTGAAAAAAGAGCGAAAAATGATATCTAAGTTGTATAAAACCTTATTGACTGTATATACTCTGGATGAAACTGTTAAAGAGCAAATGATAAAATGGGCCATAAATATGAACAAGGAAATTTCTATGGAAGCATGGGTATTTTTGTGGAAAAAAGCTTTTAAAATGTCAACCTGTGTTAATATAAAAGAAAATTGTTATAAGATGATGCACAGGTGGTATATGATACCAAACAAGATTGCTAATATTAGTATGGATAAGAACATGAGTAATAAGTGTTGGAAATGTAAAAAAACAGAGAGTTCTTTTTACCATATGTGGTGGTCATGTGATAAAGCAAAGGTATATTGGTCAAATGTACATTGTGACATGCAGACGATATTAAAAATTCCTATTAGGAAAAGTCTGGAGCTTCTTCTCTTAGGTTTGACAATGGAAAAAATCCCACAAGAAAAAAGGACATTACTATGGTATATGATCACATCGGCGAGAATGGCTTTTGCTCAACAATGGAAAGCGGAGAAGGTGCCAGATATACAAGACTGGTTAAGGAAACTGCTGTTCCTAGCCGAAATGGACAAAATGACAAAAAAACTAAATGGACAAATGGCAGAACAAATATCTAAAAGACTGGGAAGGCCTGAAATTCTACATGGAAACTGAATATAGAATGAAAGGGAAAATGTACAATCTTGATTCGTATTGACATTGAATGAGAAAGGAAACAAATACCGGATTGTACTGTACCTTTTGGAAACTAGGTTTGAAAGAGTCAGGTTTTTACATATTAGAATTGTGTTACCTGGTTTGTCGATTGATATAAGTTTAAACTTGATTACCTTTTAATTCTTTTTTTGTTATTAGCAGTGTTGGAAGCCTATTGGGGGGGTGGGGGGATGGGATGTAATTTTTTAAATTGTATTGGTAATGATGTTTAACAATGTTGAATGTACTCCAATAAAATTCTGTTTCAAAAAACAAAACAAAAACATTTTATAATCCTCCTCTATCTTGGGCGATAACGAACTCCCAGTGTTAAGTTTCCTTTTGGGCTCACTATTTCAACCCATAGCATTTCCAGAAGTGAATCCAATTCTCTTACCCTCTCAGTCTTAGTGGACTGCATACCCTCTCTGACATACAGAGTCACCCCACCTCCAACCCTTCCCCCCTTATCCTTGTGATATAATATATAACTAGGAATCACTGTATCCCACTGTTTTTCCTCATCCCACCAAGTTTCTGAAATACCCACAATGTCTATTTCCTCCCCAACACCAAGCACTCCCTCGATTTTACCTTTGACACTTCTAGCATTTGTATAGAAACACCTATAATTTCCTATACATGTTAAGCCCTCAACTTTCCTCTTGCTGCCTTGAGACCTTGTCAGGCAGTCCATATCACTAGCCACAGTCTCAGTGGACAACTCCAATCCACCCCCTGTAGAAAAGCAACAGCTACCCCCCAATATTCAGTTTAAAAACTGCTCTGCCACCTTTTGATTTTAAGTGCCAGCAGCCTGGTTCCTTCTCGAGACAAGTGGAGACTGTCTCTTTTGTACAGCTCCCTCTTGTTCCAAAAAGCATCCCAGTGCCTAACAAACTTGAACCCTTCCCCCTTACACCATCATTTCATCCATGCATTGAGACTCCTGATCTGTGCCTGTCTCTCTGGCCCTGTGTGTGGAACAGGTAGCACTTCTGAGAAGGCTACCTTGGAGGTCCTGGCCTTGAGTTTCCTGCCCAGCAGCCTAAATTTCTTCTCCAGGACCTCACAACTGCATTTCCCCACATTGTTGGTGCCAACATGTACCATGACCACTGGCTCCTCCCCAGCACTGTCTACCAGCCTATCTAAAACATGCATAATGTCCACTACCCTTATCCTCAGCATGGTGCCCTGTTTCCCCTTGACCCTCATGCTCCCTGACAGCAACGGGGCTGCCAGATCCAGAGTGGGACATATCTAATAAGTCCCCAAGAGTCTTCTCCGTGTGCCTAACTGACTGTCTCTGCTTCTCCAGGTCAGCTACCTTGGCCTCAAGGGAGCAAACTCATTCCCTGAGAACCAGGAGCTCATTGCACTGAGCACACACCCAAGACTTCTGTTCAGTGGGCAGATAGTCATACATATGACACTCCATGCAAAACACTGGATAGCCCCCAACTCCCCGCTAGTATTCTGGCTTTATAATTGCTTTTAAAATCCCCTTTTTAAAACCCTTTGTATTTATGTGGTTCTTCTTGTAGAAGTCTGTTTACCTTATTGGGAACGCAAGGAGACTAGGGCTCTTCCTGAGCTTCTTACAGAGCCCCTAGGCTAAGAGCCACAGGCAAAGCTCACCCTTCAGCTTCCTGTCAGGTTCAAAAGCAAGTAGATCCAAGCATTCTTAGGACCAAGAAAGGCTTTATTGGAATACAGTGCTAAAACCCACAGTGAAACGGTTATTGTCAGGAATGGCGGGAGATGCTGCACAAGCATGGTTATAGTGTAATGCAAAATAGCAACTAGCAAATGAACTTCAAGCACGTGTGCGGGAAACTGTTACTTAATAGGCGGGATATGACTACCTCCTCCCCTCAGCTTCACAGAAATGGAAAATTCTCATAGACTTAAGAATAGCCCAAAGCCTGCATTCAAGGCCACCGTGATAACACTGGGCGGCAGAGAAGAAGCTCCCACGTTACAGCTAGCATACCTATGCAAGCACAGAAGCAGGGACAAGATAGGGAACACAGAACAATGGACACAGTGTGAAACATTAAACAAACCATTACTGACACTTCCTTAAATAGGTGCTTCCTTAAACAGAGGCCTCCCCCAGGAGAGGGTGGAGCAGCAGCTATTCAAATTCACCTTGGCACTCAATTTACATTCAAACAATGACCCTTTCTCACCCTCTCTCAAGCAGCCAGGACTCTGCAACAACTCTAATCTCTTCCACACACTCCCAAACTCAGTCTTCCCACACAATACTCTCAGCTAAATCCCCTCAGCTGAATGCAAATAAAAAACACTCATCCCTCTAGCAGTTCTGTCTCCTGTTCTTTCTCAGAGCTCAGCTGGGTCAGAAGGAGCTATATCTATCTGGAAGGAGCTAGATCTATCCAGGTCATAGGGATCACAGAGCCAGGATTCTTTAATCATAATACAATCAGAGTTAGCCAACATAGTGGAGACTGTAGAGTCAATTATAGCTGTCCTCCAGCTGCGTTCCAACTATTTTAATTTGTTTGGGCAAAGGATTGTTTTTATTTAAGAGTTCCTTTACTCTAAGAAAAATCAGTTTGGTCTGCTGTTTGGCCAGGGACTGAGACATCTCTCCTTATAATATATTTATCTTTTGGTTTCGCAACGTTCGATGCGCGCCAACAGTGTTTGGCCGCTCGAACTGTCAATCAGGCCTCCCTCACTCCCGCCCCCCCATCCGCCCTGGAGAAAGCCAGTGGCACTGGCCAGGGAGCCGCTGCGCCAGCCTCGGTCCTGCCCAGGAGAAAGCCGGCCAGGGAGCCGCCGCGCTCTGGGATCAGGCCCTCCTCCCCCCCACCTGCCCAGGAAACGGCCCAGCCAGCGCTGGCAGCGAGGGAGCTGCAGCGCGCCAGCCCCCCCATTCACTTCTCCTTCTCCCCGCAAATCCAGGCAGACGGGAGAAGCTCCTGCAGCCCCCCCCTTCTCCCACCGGCCTGTTCTCCCCACTCCCCACCCGCCCTTCACAGACAACTGCGGGTGGGGGGGAGGTGAAGGCCAGCGGCGGTGCTGAGCCAGCTGCCGTGTCCCCATTCTCACCGCCCCCCGCCCTTCAGAGGCAATCGCAGCGTCGGCAGGTTAAGGCCAGTGTCGGCGCTGTGCCACCTGCCGCGGGACCGCCTTTAGCATTCCTCCCCGACATTAGGGGCAATTGCAAAGGGGGGGGGGAAGGTGAAAGCCGCCACAAAGCTGCCGCCACTGCCCCATTCTTGCTACTCCCCCCCGGCCTTCACAGGAAATTGGGGGGGAGGTGAAGGCCAGCGGCTGCGCTTGCCACTCCCCCCTTCAGGGGTAACCATGGGAGGGGGTGGTGAAGGCCGGCGGCAGCACTGAGCTGGCTGCCGTGGGTCTGTTTCTGCTGCCCCCCTTAAGAGGCAATCACGAGGGGGGGCAGTGAAGGGTGGCAGCGCTGCAGGCCCAGCTACCGCAGCCCCGTTTCCACCACTCCCCCTCTTTTGGTCTCTCTCCCCCATCTTTCATTCTCTCACTCTCCCCCTCTACCTTCCTACCTTCCTAACCCCCTCCTTCCTGTCTTCCTTCCTTCCATTCTTTTGCTCTCTCTCTCTCCTTTCTTTCTTCCTTCCTTCCATTCTTTTGCTCTCTCTCTCTCCTTTCTTTCTTTCTTTCTTTCTTTCTTTCTTTCTTTCTTTCTTTCTTTCTTTCTTTCTTTCTTCTCTTTCTTTCTTTCTTTCTTTCTTTCTTTCTCTCCCCCCTCTACCTTCCTTCCATTCTCTCTCTCTCTTTCTCTCTCTCTCCCCCTCTTTCTTTCTTTCTTTCTTTCTTTCTTTCTTTCTTTCTTTCTTTCTTTCTTTCTTTCTTTCTTTCTTTCTTTCTTTCTTTCTTTCTTTCTTTCTTTCTTTCTCTCTCTCTCTCTCTCTCTCTCTCTCTCTCTCTCTTTCTTTCTTTCCTTCCTCCTTTCCTCCCTTCCCTTCCCTTCTTTCTCTCTTTCTCTCTTTCTCTCTCTCTCTCTCTCTCTCTCTCTCTCTCTCTCTCTCTCTCTCTTCCTGCCTGCCTGCCTGCCTGCCTTCTACCCATCCCACCCTTCCGACCTTTCTAGGCCCATTGTCTTCCAACACAATGGGCTTTGCTCCCTATTAGATATAACTACATTAGGTATCAGTTGGAATAAGGTTTGGTTCTTGAAAAGGTACTGTGATTTCCATTTCACTTAGAGAGGTTAGTTGTATGTTATAGTCTGTCTTTCGGGTGAGATCCAGCAGTGGCTCTTGTTTGACAGGTAACGAGCTCAGCAGTTTGTAGTTGCTTATAGAACCCTGCTTGGCATATAGGGGACTTTGCTCTTGGTTATTTTGAGGAGTTTCTTTGTTAAGACCTTTTTCCCTTTCTTCCTTCTGTTGGATATTTTCTAAAGCTGTTTTCCCAGATTTCATGTTAGCTAGAGATTTCTTTAGTTTTAATATAGTGTCTTCTTATTTATCTAGCTGCTCTAGTTATGATTTCTCTTAGTTAAATGCTGTATTTTCCCCCTGATATTCTTTCACCAGCCTTTGCTGAGACTTACCAGTTGGCTGAAGGCCAGCTCCTGCAGCTGTGGATATTTTAGAGATTGTTTTTGGGGAAGCAAATTTCTTAAAGGAGAGGAGTGAGGCTATTGCTTCATCATGGAAAATCCTGTTTACTCCAATCTCAAAGATTCTTTAAAAACTTTTCATCTTTAAAAGTATTGTTGGTATGTTTTTCTACACCCATGGAGCCCAATACATCCTGGCTCACGTCCTGGTTGAGACTCCTGTTGAATAATTTGTGCCAAAATTGCATAACAGATGTGGCACAGTTCTCCTATACTGTTTTCTTAATTTTTTTTTTTTAAAATTAAATCTTTTAAAATCTTTTATGGTGTACAGCCTATGGGCTTTTAAAACCCAATAAACTGAAACTGACACTTTTCCTGGAGTAAGCCCCATTGAATAACATCAGACTTCCTTCTGAGTTGGAAGGCTTGCTTTAGACTTGTTTCCAAAGTAAGAATATCATATTCCCCTTTTCCTTTATCCTAGGAACCTGAAGAAAGTCCTGGTTTCATCTCTTTGAATCATCTCCCCAATACTTCCACTTTTCTGTTGTTAATATAAATGGAGTGAAGGAAAGTTATTAGTTTACTGATGAGGATTCTAGAGTATCAAAGATGCACAGAGGGCTGAGTCACAGAACCAAAATATGACCCTCAGTGTTGGTGATGCCATGCCAGGGCAAGTGAATGAGTATTGGTGCTAGCTGCACTGCAAAAAGTTTGCTTTTTAAATCAGGAAACAAGTTTTCTGTTTGAAAAGTACTGAGACTTACTAGTGATTTCAGCTCTCACATACTTTATTAGATGAAGAACAAGACAACTGAGCCGGCTCGCAGGCCAGCTTTTATTCCCAAGTGACCCACACCCCAAACACACACACACCCGGTGATTCACTATTTACATTGATTGGATTAACTCCTGCTCCTCCATTGGAGGGGAGTCAGGATCCCCTAGTCCATTGTCCTTCGGGGCGAAGCTCAGGCCCTTCGCCTGGCCACATGGGGGACCGGTTAGAACCAGTCCAAGCACATGGCTGTCCAGAGCCCATGTTCTCCAGTGGATACATTACACCCCTCCCCCTTGGTCCGATAAACACCCGCACACATAGTCTTTCAAATAGCTGGGGGCCGCCGCTCTCGCGTGGAGCAACGGGGCTCTGGCATGGGGGAACTGACAGCCTCCCGGGCGGCTGTGGGGACTGGTGGCTGCTCTGGTGTTGGCGGGGCTGGGCTCACCATCTCGGCCAGTGTGTCATTTGCGGTGGCTGTCAGTCCGGAGTTGAAGTCCCCTGGGATTTCTTCTGGTGCGTCCGCCCCCGCGTCTGGTTGAGCTGGCTCGTCCCACTCCTCCCCCTCATCCGGCTCCAGGGGTAGCACCCGGCGACGTAGCTGATCGATGTGGTGATGCAGGATCTGGCCGTCTTCCACCGAGACTTCGTAGGACCGGGGGCCACGGACCCGGACTACTCGGGCGGGAATCCACGGGGGCCCTCTCGCGTAGTTCCGTGCGTACACCGGGTCCTCTGGGAAGAACCCTCGCGCCGCCGCTGGCGTTTTCGTGCAGGGCTCCCACTCGGGCGCTCGATCGGGATGTAACCAGTCCAGCCTGGTGGTGAGGCGTCGGCCCATCAATAGTTCCGCCGGGCTCCGGCCGGTTGTCGCATGGGGCGTCGTTCTCTGGCCGAACAGGAAGTGCGCCAGCCTGAAGTCCCAGTCCGTTCCTTCGGTCCGACGGAGCGCCTCTTTGGCCGTCCGCACCATGCGTTCGGCTTGGCCATTGGTGGCGGGGTGGAACGGGGCCGACCTGATGTGGCGAATCCCGTGCTGGCGGGTGAACTCCTGGAACTCCCCGGACGTGAAGGCCGTCCCGTTGTCGGTGACCAGGGTGTCGGGGAGTCCGTGCGAGCTGAAAATCCGCCACATCGCTCGGATGGCCGCCCGGGAGGAGGTGGATGGTACCGGCTCTACTTCTAGCCACTTACTGTAGGCGTCTACAAGTATAAAAAACAGCTGCCCCTGGAACGGGCCCGCAAAGTCGAGGTGCAGGCGCGACCAGGGGCGGTGAGAGGATTCCCAGGCCCTGTCTGGGGCCGTCGGGGGTGCGGGTCGGGAGGCCTGGCAGGGTTGGCACCTTTTTACAATGTCCTCAGTATCCCGGTCTAACCCTGGCCACCAGACATACCCCCGCGCCAGAGCCTTCATCCTGACTACCCCAGGGTGGTGCTCATGAAGGTCCCTCAGTACCCGTTCCTGTAGTGGTTTCGGAATGACCACCCTGCCTCCCCACATTAGGCACCCCTTATAGGTCGACAGCTCATCGCGCCTTGTGACAAAAGGCGCAAACTCCGGGTCTTGTCTAGCTGTCGGCCATCCCCTCCCCACCCAGTTCAAAACCCGACAGAGAACCCTGTCGCGGCCCGTGAGGCGGGCCACCTCCTTGACATGTACTGGGCGATCAGGCAGCGATTCTAGGAGTGCGATGACGTGGGCGGGGGCCGGGTCTGGGTCCGTTGCGGGCAGTGGGAGGCGGCTGAGCGCGTCCGCGTGACCCATGGCCTTTCCCGGGCGGTGGGTGAGGGTGTAAGAGTACCCCGCCAGGAATATGGACCAGCGGAGAACCCTGGGCGAGACCATCTGCGGCGTCTGTCGATCGGGCGCGAGGATTCCCAGGAGAGGCTTGTGGTCTGTAAGGATCTCGAACGGGTGGCCATAGAGATAATGGTGGAATTTTTTAACCCCCGCCACTATCGCTAGTGCCTCCTTGTCTATCTGCACGTAATTACGGTCCGCAGAAGACAGGGTCCGAGAATAGTAGGCGACCGGAACCTCCCGGCCATCCGGCAACCGATGCCCCAACACCGCCCCCACCCCGTAGGGCGACGCATCACACGCCAGAACCACAGGTAAAGCCTCGCAGAAGTGGTGCAGCACCCCGTTGGAGACCAACAAGTCTTTTACCGCCTGGAAAGCTGCCGCATGCTCCGGCTTCCAGGCCCACGGCGCCTCCTTGTCCAGCAGCCGGTGGAGGGGTTCAGCCACCGTTGCCTTTTGGGGCAGAAACGCGTGGTAAAAATTCAAGAGGCCCAGGAAGGCCTGGAGTTCCGGCTTGGACGTGGGGACCGGGGCTTGTGTGATCGCTCTAATTTTCTCGTCTGTGGGGTGGATGCCTTGTGCATCGACTGCGAACCCCAGGAATTCGATGCGGGGCACACCCAAGAGGCATTTCTCCTTCTTCACCTTGAGGCCAGCCTCGTTGAACCTCTGCAGGACCTGACGCAGCCGTTCGGTGAAGGCGGTGGAGTCCGGTGCCGCGATGATGACATCATCTAAAAAGGGCTGGACCCCTGGAATTCCTTTCAGGAGGGAATCCATGAAAGATTGAAAAATCCCTGGCGCCACTGAAACCCCAAACTGCAGTCTATTGACCCGGAAAGCCCCCTTGTGGGTGGTGATGGTTTGCGCTTCCGCAGCGGCCGTGTCCACTGGCAGCTGCTGGTAAGTCTGCGCCAGGTCCAATTTGCCGAAAACTTTGGCCCCCGTCAGGGAGGCCAGGACATGGCTCACTACCGGGACCGGATAGGCGTGGTCCTGCAGAGCCTTATTTATGGTGCATTTGTAATCTGCACAAATGCGTATAGCCCCATTCGGTTTAATTGGCGTTACAATGGGGGTTTCCCAGCGCGCTGACGCGACCGGTTCCAGCACGCCTTGGGCGACCAGGCGGTCGAGCTCGGCCTCTATTTTTTCCCGCATGGCTAGGGGAGGGGGCCGTGCCTTTATGCGGATGGGTCATACGTTAGGGTCCAGATCTAGCGAAATCAGGGTCCCATTGTACCTCCCCAGGGTCCCATCGAATACTTTGGGGAACTCCCGGCAAACTGCCTCCCAGTCAGCGGTCCCGAGGTGGTTTACTCCTGCTATTTGGAGTCCCAAAGGCCCAAACCACGACAGTCCCAGGAGGCTTGAGAGGCGCCCCTCCACAACCAGCAGGTCCAGCAAGCCCGAGAACCCTTTAAATCGGACTTGAAACTTGCCCCAGCCACGGACTGCCACTGGGTTTTTGTTAAAGTCCGTCAGTTTCAACCCCCGTGGCTTGTGCAGTCGGGGTCCCCCCTTGGGGCATAGTGTTTTAAGGGTCTCCGCGGAAATTATAGAGAACGAGGACCCTGAGTCTATTTCCATTTGGCAGGGGGACCCCTCTATTTGGACAGTCACATGCACCTTGTCCGGGCTTTCAGGGGGCAAGTTACATACCGTCTGCCGGCGCTGTGTCGTCACGGTGTGCAGGCTTGCGGCGTCCAGCTGGGCAGTGGATCCCAGGCGCTTGCCCTTGGAGCGGCAGACTCGGGCGAGGTGTCCGGCCTTGTTGCAGGTCCTGCAGACGGCGTCCCGGAAATGGCAGGTCCGGCGCTCGTGAGCGTCGCCACAGCTGGCACAGGCAGATGCGTTGGGCTGGTTTGGTGGTGCGGGGGATCCCCTGTTGCGTTGGGTGCGTGGCTGTGATCGGCGGTTCACCTGTAGGACCTCCTCATCGTTCGAGTCATCTGAGGGGCCGGAGTCCTGGAGGCGATGGACCGTCTTAGGCCGGCGATCTGCGTGGGACTTCTCGTAGGCGGCCGCTTCTTGGATGGCGGCCTCCAGAGTGAGGTCATCCCGGCTGATGAGCCTGCGGCGCAGCTTCGCCTCCTTCAGCCCCACCAAGAACTGGTTTAGGAGGGTATCTGCGAGGTTGGGGAAGGCACACCTTGTGGCTGCGCGGCGTAGTCCGGCCAGGAATTCCGGAGATGTTTCGTCGGGGCCCTGCGTTCTCGCGAAGAACTCCATTCGTTCCGCGAACTTGGTGGGCTTTGGTGCCAAGTGGTTAGTAAACGCCTTGACCAGCATGTCGTAGGTGGCGGCCGCGTCTTTCGGCAGGATGGGTTCACCAGGTCCTTCAGGAGGAGGTGTGCCTCGATGCCGCAGTAGCGCAGGAGATAGGCCTTCTTCGTACCCGCATCCGTGATGCCATAGATCTCAAAGTGACGCTCCAGCGTCTCGATCCAGGTCTCCCAGTGTGCGGGACGAGAGATGTCGAAGGCGGGGAAGCTCTCGTTGCTAGCGGCCATGGTGCTCACCCGTGGAGGTCGCGGTTCAGGCGTAGAGTTGGCGGCGTTGGAAGCGAGGCTGCTCTCGGGGTCAGCGGTGCTAGGGAGCGGTGCGGTGCCCAGGAACCGAAGAGGCGGACACGAAGCTCGGCAGCGGCGTTCGGTGCTTTCGGCGTTGGGGCGGTCAGCGGTGCTCGTCTCGTGGTCGTTGTTCATGGAGGGAGTTGGCATCCCACCTTCGTCGCCAGTGAAAAGTACTGAGACTTACTAGTGATTTCAGCTCTCACATACTTTATTAGATGAAGAACAAGACAACTGAGCCGGCTCGCAGGCCGGCTTTTATTCCCAAGTGACCCACACCCCAAACACACACACACCCGGTGATTCGCTATTTACATTGATTGGATTAACTCCTGCTCCTCCATTGGAGGGGAGTCAGGATCCCCTAGTCCATTGTCCTTCGGGGCGAAGCTCAGGCCCTTCGCCTGGCCACATGGGGGACCGGTTAGAACCAGTCCAAGCACATGGCTGTCCAGAGCCCATGTTCTCCAGTGGATACATTACACTGTTTAATACATAATGAGGGTATCAGGTATGTCAGATGATACATCTCATTGTACATAAACTTACTTCCGCCAAGATTGCATTACCAAGCTGAAGAATTATGGCATTTGATGTGATCTGGAGGGAAAAAAGTTACCACACACAGACAGGAGAGAGAGAGAGAGAGAATTGTGCTGTTGTATGTTCTGCTATTTCCATTTGGGAGTGATAACTCTGTCCATCACCACTGGAAGCTCCAGTGTCCATCTGTGAGAGAAAGGAGAAAAGGCCAGGCCAGCAAAACCACACCTTCTGGTACTAACAATGTGATTGTCCTCTCCTCCTCAATGCAAATTGTAGCCATTATTTTTTTCTACAGATACGTCTTTTTAAATTTAGTTTTCTATTCATCTCTCTCTCCTTTTTCTTTCTAGGCCTTCTGCTTATAATAGAAACCAGTTGGTATTTCTTTTTTTCTTTTTTTTTTTCTTTTATAGGCTCCTAAGACTTTGGGACAGGGTGACATAAACAGAAATGATTGACTGGCTCTGTCTGCATCTGCACACTGGTTTAGCATCCTGCATGCAATCCAGCTTCATTATATCTGGGAATGAGACCCATGCTGTGTCTTTCAGTTGATCCAATCAACCTTTCTGTACTGATGTTGTTGTTACAATACCTTATAGAAGCAACAGCTCAGCTGGACTTCCAGATATTCTTCACACTTGGTGATGCAGTAGGAGTTACGAATTGGTTTTTTTATTATGAAAAAACAAAATCTTTTTTAAAAGTGCTCAATGAATGGCTCATTACATCTTGTCAAATCAATACATCTAAGGCATATCCATTTGCAAGGTTTGACTCAAAACAACTTTCCTTATGGTTTTACCCTTGGCTAAGAGATTTTAGCAGACAACACTTGTCTGATTCATCTCTGTTTACATCATCCACATGCAGCTTATACAACATTCTCTTCTTAAATAAATGAGGACAGAAGCAATGAAGCTATACAGAATGTTATTATACTATAATAGGAAAAGCTACAATGAGGATGCTGTACTGTTAAGTGTAGCCTCTTCATCATTATAACTGTCACAATTTGCTTCAACCCCAAAGTGCCACTCAACAGGTCAATTCTTTGTTCCCCCATGGCAGAGAAAAGTTACTGGAATTAAAGTATAATTTGAACTGCATTTTAAAAAAACACAGAAATTACTGACTGAATGTCTGAAACAGGACATGTTGGCCTGGCACTGAGCTGAGTTTCCCCCCACAAGGAAAATTGCATCTGTGTTAATGTTAAACAACTAAAGACACAGAGTTTAAGTAAGACCAGTGAGGGATCTGCAAGGATTAGTAGGGGGAAATCTCATTTTCCTGTCCCCCGCTATCACCTGTTTCCCTTCCCTGAAAGCCGCCATAACTTCTTCCATTTTCCTGATATATTCTCTCCTTCCCATCCATCAGCCAGCCTTTTTTTATCTGTCCCCTATCTTCAGCTTTCTCTCCTTCCCTCTCCCAGTAGCCTCTCCCCAGGAAAACCATGGCCCATTGTGTGATGCTGGCCACAAGGCCAGGCCCAATTACATCATGGGAACCTACAAGGACTTATGGTTGGGCACCTCATTTTCCCCATATGCCCTTCCTAGGGCTGGCTTGCCCACTAGGTGAGCTAGGTGCTCGCCTAGGGCGCCGGGCCCACAGGGGTGCCAAACTTGTCCCCTGCCCCCCCCATGAAAAACCCCCTGCAACCACCACTGCCTCCACCGCTGGCAAAGAGCACCCTGGCGGGGCTCAGGAGGCAGCGGCAGAGCTTGCCTGCCTTCCCCCTCCCCCTTGGGGGGAGAAAATGTGGGGGCGGCGGCTGGCACTGCCAGCAAAGAGTGCCCGTTGGGCAAGCCGGTGCTCAGCTCAAAGGGAAGAGGTGGAGGTTAGAACCCCCGTCCCTTCCCTGGCTTTCCTGGGTGCCCCGCAGCTGCAGAGTGCCCAGGAAAGCCAGTGTTCCGCAGGAAGGGGCGGGGGTAACCCCCGACTCTTTCCTGGCTTGCCTGGGGGCCTGCAGCTGTGGAGCACCCAGGAAAGCCGATGCTTCACCGCCCCCCCTGGTCTCCAGGCCCCACTGGGAGGTTGGCATCCCCGGTGGGGTGGACACCCCAAGCTGTCCTGCCTAGGGTGCCCAGACACCTGGGGCTGGCCCTGGCCCTTCCCTACACATTTTCCTTGCTTTTAGCACCCCCATACCTTCATCTTTCCATGTTTCTGTCTCTCCTTCCCATTAATCCACCAGCCTCCATTTTATCTGCTACCCATGATCAGCTATATTTCTTCTTTATTTACTTCATTTCCCCCCACAATGGGACCCAAAAGCAGTTTAGATCATTCTCCTCTCCTCCATTTCATCTTCACAACAACTCTATGAGGTTGGTTAGGCTGAGAATGTGTAACTGGCTCAGGGTGACCAAGTGAGCTTTCATGACAGACCAGGAATCCATGCCTGGATCTTTTAGATCCAATCTGAAACTCTAACCACTACACCACACTGGCTTTTATGTGATGGCTGCTGTTGAACAGTAGCAAGCAGCTGGTCCTGAGTGAGTCATGAAAGTTACTGCCAGACTGCTGCCAGGTCTGGCCCTGATGAGTTTCCCTTCAAAGACCAAAATAGCCCTAGAAAAGGCCCTTCCCTTTCCCTTCCCTTTTACGGGCAGACACCATGGCTTTAAGGCTGGCAATACTATTTGGTTGTCTAGCAATGACTACTGAGGGCATTCATTTCTTAAAACTACAGGTGCTGCTTCTGTACCTCCCAATGTTTACTTTGTTTTAGATTTCAGATTTTTCTGCAAATTTGGGACACTTTTCAGTTTTAGAAAGCTCTATATTGTCAGTTCATTGTTTCCGTCCCTAGATGCAGGGGTCTTTTTTTGGGGGGGGGAGCTCAGGAGCCAAGCCCCGCCCCCAGCCAGCATCCCCGGGGAGTCTTTCAGGCAGCTGAATGTCAATTTCAGCTCCATTATATCCTAAGGGCCATTGAAGTCAATGGTGAAAACACCCACCAAGTTTCAAGAACAATGGAGGGAATAGGGCAACCTGTTTGGGGGCCCATAGAATTGGATCCCCTGGTCCAATGTTCTTGAAACTTGGTGGGTATCTTTGGAAGAGGCTCCAACAGCTATCCTGTGAGTTTGGAGCCTCTCCCTCAAACCCCCTTCCCTCCAGCCCCCAGAATATACCCTATGTTTTCACCATTGACTTCAATGGCCCATAGGATATAATGGGGCTGAATTGCCGCCAAATTTCTTTCATTCCCTCCTTTCCTTCTCTCTTTTTCCTCTTTCCCTCCTTCTTCTCTTCTCTCTTTCTTTCTTTCCCACCTTCTTCTCTTCTCTTTTCTCCTCCTTTCCCTGTTTCCCTCCTTCTTCCCTCTCTTTCTTTCCCTCCCCTTTCTTTCTCTTTCTTTCCCTCTTTCCTTCCTTCTTTCCTTCTCTCTACTCTCTCTCTTTCCTTCCCTCTTTCCTCCTTCTGTGGCCCAACTCTCATGAGAAGGAGTTTAAACTTTAAAACCCTTCTCTCTTAGCTCCCCCACCCAGACCAGCTGGGGAAGGGAAGGGGAGGCTTTTGAAGATGCCTCCCCCCCTTTTGCTTCCCCTTCTGACATAACTTCCGGTGATGTCAGGGGACGTGGCATATGCTAATAGCCTAATAGCTCATTAGCATACCATAAGCTAATAAGCTCCTGCAGCTCTTTTTCTATGAAAAGACCCCTGCCTAGATGTAAGCACCGACAGATTTTGCCATGCTGAGAATTAGACATATTGATGACTAACTGGCCAATTAAAGGCATCCCTAGTTATACATTGTGGAAAGTAGATTTCAGAGTAGTAATTTAGTCTGATAGGAAGCATGTGAATAAATGTGAATAAATCATCTTGGTTTCATTCTCAGTCAGTAAGTATGGTTAGGACGTCTGTGGGATATTCAGGATGCCTTTGGGACAGTAAACATGGTTAGGATTAAAGGTTCTTTGTTTAGCATTCAAAGACCCTGGATGACATTATTATGTGTGTTATTGGAGGCAGGATAACACTGAAATGTCTTGCCCGAAGCCATCCAAAATGAGTATTGAGCTGATTAGAATGTAATGGGAATAACTGGTTCATAGTTCATGACTTTAACCATTACATTACAGAATGATTTAACCATTACATTACAGAATCTCTAAGGAAAAGGTTTTACATTAATGTAGAATAGCTGCTGAGAGCATTCTTCTTTCTATACCTTACATTCAAACTTAGTATCTGTATGATATTTGTAGGGTATGATATGATTTTATGGATATTTTGGATTATAGGGTCTTCTTGAAAAACCAGGGAAATCTTTTTATAAGTTACAAGCTCCTTTTACAATAAAAGAGCTAAGACAATTTATATGATAAAAATAATAAAGCTCCTTGACCTTATGGCTTTCCTTCACAATTTATAATTTTCTTTATTCATAAAATTTGTTCTCCCCTGCTCTCACTAATGATATAGATTATCAGCAACTCCCCCCTCCCTTCAAGGAAGCATATATAGTTGTTATTTTGAAACCTGGATAAGATTCTTTGTCCTTTGACTCATATAGAGCCATCTCATTCAAGTTATGGACCTCTATGATTGCTGAACTCTATGACTATGATATTGAGGTACACTGAGACAGCTCAATCAGGTTTTAAAACTAGGAGTGCATTGTCTATATTTGAAGAGATTTGTGACTTAAACTAGTGCAGTTAATAACAGAAGGATGAGTTAGCTTTGTTGTTTTTGAATGCTGAAAAAGCCTTTGATCACATTCCCTGGGATTATTTGTGGCAGGTAATGGATTTGTTCAATTTAGGAAGTCAGTTTTTATATTGGTTAAAATTGATGTATGATAAACCTTGGGCAAGACTCCTAGTGAATGGATGTTTTTTCTGTTACAATATTGGGAAATTGAGCTGTACAACCAGGGGAAATGGGAGACTGAGGGCAGAACAACTGCTTTTGTGGAATCTGTCTCCAATTAAAAGTGTGCAGTTTGGTATCTGTATTTTAAAAATCTCATTATACAGAAGATACAAGCTTGCTTTTGAATCAGTCATGTTATCAGACACAGGAGTTGTTCAAACGCTTTGATTTTTTTTTTAAAAAATTAGCAAGTTATAAAATAAATTTTCAAAGATCTGGAGGAACTGGCTTTATCATCTCAGACTAGCTGCAGACATTATGTTAAACTATATTTTAGGGCAACAAGATTAACTTCATTGATGGAATGGCTTGTCCCAGGGAATGATTATGTAGCTGTCCCTAAGCAATTAAAATGTGAAATTAGGGATTTGTTACTGTATTGACAAAGGGATTTATTTGTGAGATTCTGTCCTTTAATGCTCCTTGAAATCCTTACTTGGTGGAGAGGGAACCTCTAAGAACATGATTCTGGAATGCATTTTGGTCTGCTGCAGAATGTGAGAGTCACAAGTCACTCTTTGCTGGCAGAACTACTAGTGCTTTGTGGAGGTACTGCAATGGATCTTACCACCCCATTTTCTCAGCAAGCAAAAATGACTATTAATGTGAATTTATTTTTTCAAGAGCTCTCCATTTTTTCTTGGGAACATATATGTAGGTTTTAAACTTATATCAATGAAAAAATTAATCAAAAGCAAATTTTTGTCTGCATAACTCCAATACATTTCAGATTCTACTATTTTTCTTTATCAGTAAGGATCCCAGATTCACTGCAGGCTCCCATGTCTTTCAGAGCAAAGAAATAATTTTGATATATATGCCTTCTACTGCCAAATTTCACTAGTGTGAGCTTTTTTGAGGTTTTTTTCTTCTATGAATTTTCAGACCTACTACATGTTAAGCTCATAAAAGCTTTATTATACAAACAACACATGATTTAATGTAAGGATGGGCACAAACCAAACCATGAAGCAGAATTCATTATTAATTTTGCCCTGTTAGTGGTTCACAAACTGAAGTTTGCGAGTGGTCTACCATCACAAACTTCCATAAACTTTTAAAGCAGTTTGTGGTGGTTCATGGATAGAGCAGAATACAGGCCCCTTTAAACCACTGCTTTCTGTTCCCTGCCACTCAGCTGTTTTGGGCTGTCTTGTGCAGTCTCTTTAAAGTTCGCAGGGCCTTTCAACGTGGTTTGTGGGATCATAAACCATGAACTGATTCAGTTAATGAATGAAACACATTTTTTCCACTTTGTGCCCATCCCTATTAATTTCTCAGTTATAGCTTCTTAGCTCTTCAAAGTTGAATATGAATTCTCTGTGGGTGAATAGGAGGGGGCCCATGGGGGGTTAGTGGTTCTGGGATAATTTTTAACTGGGGCAGGATAAATACACTATAAGAGATCTCATAGTTATGGAGGTAGAATTTTTCAAAGTTGGCCAGTACAGCAAGATATTAATCCAATACAGGGACATCTAACAGCAAGTAGCTGTAAACACCAAGAAGGCATCTGTTAACACAGAGAGAAATCATTTGTTCAGGGGGCAGCCTGTCTAAAGCTTGTTCAAATAGAGTTTTACAAGAGAAGACCCATTCTCATGAGAAAACTTCAACTGTACTTGATCCTACTTAATATTATGGGGTGAGGAGAAGCATAAACTGCTGAATTTTTGAGCTTATTTTGTGTGATCATTTTTATGGCTTTGGGAAAATCTGTGAATTCATCTAAAGAAGACCAGAAATTGGTGTGTCAACTGGAATATTACCTTTCTCAACAGAATTAAGATGCTGTGAGAATCAGATTGCACAAGACTAGGTTCCACACATAAGAGGAAACAGACTGTTTGCAAGGATAGTCATGTTATACAGGAGTTTTTCTACAACCGCAGGGTTAAATGTAATTGGAAGTCTCAAGAACACACCACTGATTGTTGCAAAAAGTCCCCATGACTCAGGTGCACACCTGCAACTCTGATAAACAAGACCCCCCAGTCTCATGATTGATAAGAAGAGCTCTGATAGCATGTTGTCTTGTCATACAGGGAAGATGTTTTGCATATGGAGATTTCCTGTCCCCAAGGTGGCAAAATAAATAATGAATAAGGAAAAAAATTATGGCCATGCCTCTGTCTCCACCTCTGGGGAATGGGGTGCCACTATGGTACCATCCCTGCACAAGGGTGTCAGGCTCAATAGCAAGTAGATCCAAGTATTCTTCAAGTAAAGAAAAGCTTTATTGGAATACAATGCTGTAACCCACAGTAATACGGTTATTGTCAGAAATGGTGGCACAAGCTGCTCAGGCATTATTATAGTATGATGCAAAAGCGCGACTGGCAAATGAACTTTTCGTGCGCGCATGGGAAACTCCCGGAGGGAGATTACTTGATGATCGGGAGAACGAGTTGCCCCCACCCCTCGGTCTCACAGGACTGGAAAATTCCCTTAAACAAAGAATACTCCATAGCCTCCTCCCAGGGCCGCTGTGATAAGCCAGAGCAGCTGAACCCATTCTCCCATGTTGCAGCTGGCAATGCTACGCAAGCACACAAGTGAAAGACAAGATAGTAGACACAGCAGAGCACAATGAACTCAGTCTAAAAATAACCCAAGCCTCAAGTCTCTGACATTCTGCCCTCCCCAAAATTCACCCCACCCTGCGAACAGGAACATATGCAGGGCCTCCAGGTTTGGTTGGGAATTTGCTGTGGAATTGTTTAATAAGATAGGGTGCACGAATGTCTGTAACTTTAACCCATTCTCTGTGTTGGGGACCAAAGTGAACCCATTCCACTAGATAATGGAGTTGACCACGAATCAATTTTGAGTCCAGAATATCATTCAGTTCAAAATGCTCACTGTCATCCACAATCAGTGCGGGAGGCACCGGTTGTTCAGATCGCCGTTTATTCGGGGGATGCCCAGGCTTCAGGAGGCTGCAATGGAATATGGGATGAATATATTTCAGGTTCTTAGGCAGGTCCAATTCTACAGTCACCTTATTTATTCATCAGACAATTCGAAAGGGACAAATGTACTTCCAGGCCAATTTCCTAGAAGGCTGAGACAGGTGCAAATTCTTTGTAGACAGATACACATAACTCCCAGGCTGAAGATCCTTAGGATGTTGTTGCAGACATCCACAGCAAGTCCCATTCAGTATTGTTGGGCTAATACCGGGTCCATCCAGTCCCGTATTTTGGCCGCATGTTTCTGGAATTCTGTAGAGTACTTGCGGACTGTGAGGCGTCCCTGTGTGAAGGTGCGGAGGAATGCCTTGGCCTTCCGGGCAGCTGCCGGATCTTCAAAGTGGTTTCTTAATGCCCACATGAAACCATCCACACTTCCCAATTCTGCTGCCTCCAGATCATGCAGTGCTGGTAGCGATTCCCCTCGGGCAGGAGGCAATAAATTCCACCTGTTGTTCCTCATCTGGGAACAGGTGACCCCAGCACTACACAAACTTCCCCACTTGTAGGATGAAGAAGGATAAGCTTTCGGGGTCTCCGTTGAAAGTAATATCCAGAAGATCTTTAGTCACGGCATCAGCTGGGGTGATCCCATCCCTGGACTGGGCCCCGGCAGTGGCAACGGCCCTGGGGGTGGTGGCGGAGATGCGGGTGCTGGTAACACAGGAGGGCCACCTGGCGGAGGTGGCCCAGGAAAAGATAAATATTATAAGGAGAGATGGGCCATTGAAGTCAATGGCAAAAACATAGGGTATATTCTGGGGGCTGGAGGAGACAGGGTTTGAGGAAGAGGCTCCAAACATGCAGGGTAGCTACTGGAGCCTCTCCCCAAGACACCCACCAACTTTCAGGAACATTGGACAAGGGGGTCCAATTCTACGGGCTCCCAAAGAAGGTTGCCCCATCCCCTCCTTTGTTCTCTACGGTAGGAAAACAAGTTACTTTTCCCCCATGGTGCTCTTAGTGACTCTGGGGGGGAGGAGAGGCTCCAAAGTTTCAGGGTAGCTTCAAGAGCCTCTGCCCACATAAACCCCCATGTCCCAAAGCAATTGGACCAGTGGGCCCAATTCTATGGGCACACAAACAGGTTACCCCCATTACCTACATTGTTTCCAATGGGGAAACCAAGCCAGCAGCACTTAAGGCAGGCAAGCAGGCAGCACCCAGCAGTCAGACTCTCCCAGAGAATCTCAGGGGAAGTGAACTATCTTGGGAGCTGCTTGTTTGCCATGAGAACAAGTGGCACACTCCAGAACAAGTGGCACTGTGGCAGTGCAAGCATGCCACAGTGCCACACAGAAACCCCAGAAGACCAATAGGAACAACATTTATTAAGGCCCTGCCCTGTAGTAATGGATGGTTCCATCGCATTGGACCACTCACACCACACATACCTAGATTTAGAGCACTGGAAAATTGCAGAACTTGTTCTGGAGTGTGCCACTTGTTCTCATGGCAAACAAGCACCTTCCAAGATAGTTCACTTCTCCTGAGACAGTTTACTTCTCCTAATTCAGCCTCTCCTCTCTGGCTGGTTTCCTGCTTCTAGGGTATTTGAAGGAAGTTTTATTGTTGGCCTTTATGTTTTTTGCTATATGCTCCTCATATTCCCTTTTTGCCTGCCTGATCACAGACTTGCATTTTATTTGCCACAGCCTGTGTACCCTTTTATCAACCTCACTGAGACTAGCTTTTCACCGCTTAAAGGAATCCTTCTTACCTTTTACAGCTTCCATTACTTTGTTTATTTAACCATGCCTTTCCTAACCTGCGGTATATATTTTTTCTTGAGCTTCTATGATTGTAGTTTTAAATAGTCTCCAAGCTTCCCCAATGGTTTTGACCCTTTCTACTTTTCCTTTCAGTTTCTTCCTCACATGTCCCCTCATATCAGTGAAGTTACAACTTTTAAAGTTAAAAGTGGTTTTGTCAGTCTTTTTGGCCAATTCCCTTTTCCCAACTTGAACACATATTGACCCAATCAATGTGTGGGTAGTTCAAATCACCTATTATGACACAGTTATTTTGTCTAGCCCCTATCTTTAATTCATTCATCATTTTATAATCCTCCTCTATTTTTTGATCTGGTGTATTTTGATCAAGTGTATTTACAATGCATAGTGGTTAACGGTATATTTCCTCACTGCCTAGTTTGTTCTGTAATGGTTTAGAACTGATTTAGAATAATATTGTATTTGCTAATACTTCAGTACTGCCTATTTATCAGTTTTTATAGTCCATAATCCATATTGTTTTCTCTAGCAACCAGCATCATCCGATGCTTTTACCATATGCATTCCTGTATCATGTATCTGATTCCATTTGCAGTTTGCTTTTGTAGTGTATCATACAGCAATGCCTTTCTACAAACCACCTAATTTGTATCAGTAACACTTTGGAGTTGATATTTTTCTACTGCCAGCTGCATACCTACCAGGATGATACAAAACCATAGGAATAGAGGCCTCCTGCTTAAGGGAACTGAATTAACCCAAGGGTGCTCACTGTCTATCTAGGCTTAGCATCCTGAAAGCTGATGATGCAAGGACCCCCTATTTCCTTCACTTCTTCACTAATGCCATGCAATACCAGATTGGTGAGGAATTCATGCTGGTCTGGAATGTTACAGGAAGTAGAAATTGACCTGTTTTGCATAACAGATACCTGGAGACCAAAGACAGGTTATGTATTCAGCTTGTTTATTGGCTACCTAGTTCCCCAGTGGGCACCCTATCTGAGTGGCAGAGGTGTTGTTGGGCCTGGTGCTGGAAATACCTAGACTGATTGTTCTGGGGGCCTTTAACATTCATATAGAAGATACCTTTTATAACTTCGTTGACCTTCTTGAGACTCTCTCAAATGATGAGCATATGAAACAGGTTACACCTAGGACTTCTGCACTGAGCCTTTGAAGAAAGGTGTGATTGAGGGAAGGTTTGGCCTGAACTATGGTCTGACCACTTTCTACTCAAGGCAAAGTTGAATGTGGCCCAGTATCCTCCATGGGGACAAGTTATGGTCTGCCCATAGAGGCTTATGGATCCTACTGGATTCCAGAATGCTCTGGGGGATTTTAGGATTCTGAGCACATGCTCCATTGAGGCTGTGGTGGGACCTTGGAACATGAATTCCCTTGAGGATTTTGACAAGGCTGTCTTTTGTTGACCTCACTCACCCCAGGGGCAGAGTCCAGCCCTCTTATTTACTACAGGTCTGGGTGACCTGAAGACAGCTGAGAGATGTCTAGAAAAACACTGGCAGAAAACTTGTACTGAATCATGCTATAAAGCCCATCGGAGGACATATGAAATGGCTGTGACATGAGTAAAGAAATTTTACTTCTCTGCTATTATTGCATCAGCTAGTTCTCAGTTGTTTAAGGCAGCTCAGCATCTATTGACTCCGAAATCTGAGCTCAGGAACAGACAGTTGTGATACTTTTGCAAATATTTTTGCTGATAAAATATTGTAAATATGCTATGATCAATACTCCTTCTAAACTGTGGAGTCTTGTGAGCAAAAATTCTACTTTGTGAGCTACTGGCATTAAAGTCATGAGTGAGCAATTTGGCTACTGCATAAATTAGTTTGCTCTGGAGCCATCCTTCCTGAGCTAAGATAAAAATGTGTGAGCTAAAGGCTAAAAAACTGTGAGCTAGCTCACACTAACTCAGCTTAGAAGATACACTGGCTATGATCTGGATGCCAGTTGTAACATGGGTCAGTCAGAAAAAATGTCTAATACATCATTTGGTCTATCTATCAACCATTATGACTCAGTTTCCATGATGGATATTCACAGGATCCTGGGATCTGTGAAGGCCACTGATTGTGCCCTTAATAGTTTCCCACCCTGGCTGTTAAAATCATGTAAGGACCACATCAATGAACCCTTGAAGTTTATCATAAATCAATCATTAATTCAGGGTACCTTCCCTTGGCTACTCAATGAGATCATTATTTGTTTACTATGGTAATTTCCCCAGTGGATGGGTCCTTCTTCCTTTCCTTAATTCAGTCTATTTCTAAGTTAAAATGTTTTCTCCAAAATGTGCTGACTCCACTTATTTTTCAAAAGTTGAAAGTGTGGTACTGCTTTCTGAGTTTATTAGCTGGTAATTCCCATAAGGAATGAAATTACTTGTTTGGTGGTCTGAGACAAGCAGTTCTCAAGGACAGAAACATCCATCACAAATTAAGCAACTATGCTCATAATTTATGAAGTAATAGTGGTTTCCTAGATACACAACTGGAAGATAAATCACCTGTGCTTTGGAAACCATGAACTCTTACATTGTTGATTGTTTTAACATTTGTGGAGCTGTTCCAGTGTCACATTCAGTTGCCTAAAGGTGAACCATGGGTGGCATGTTTAATGGTATATTGGAAAAAAATTATTCTCTCAGAAACAATAATTGTTAAATGCCTTGCATCTTTCTTTTTTTTTTTTTTGAAACAAAATTTTTATTGGGATATATTCAACATTTCCAATCACGTTACCAATACAGTTTCCAAAAAGTAAGATCCCAATCCCCCCACCCCCTAATAGGCTTCCAACACTGCTAATAACAAACAGAAAAAAATTATAAGGCAATCAAGTTTAGACTTAAATACCTCGACAAACCAGGTAACACATTTAAATTATATATAACCTCTACAATTTCAGCATATTATGTATAACAGTACATACAGTTCAAAATTCATTTCACTTCTCATTCAATATCCGTACGTATCCAAATTATATATTTTCCCCTTCATTCTATATTCAATTTCTAGATACAATTTCAATCCTTCCCAGTCTTTTAAGTACTGTTCTGCCATTTGTCCATTTAATTTCTTTGTCATTTTGTCCATTTCTGCTAAAAATAACAATTTTCTCAACCAGTCATGTATATCTGGTACCTTCTCCATTTTCCAATGCTGAGCAAAGGCCATTCTCGCCGACGTAATCATGTACCATAACAGTGTCCTTTTCTCTTGTGGAATTTTTTCCATTGTCAAACCGAGGAGAAAAAGTTCAGGCTTTCTCTCAATTGGGGTTTTCAATATTTTCTGCATCACACAATGTATATTACACCAGTATGCTTTCGCTTTATCACATGACCACCACATATGGTAAAAAGAACCCTCTACTTTTTTACATTTCCAACATTTATTACTCAAGTTCTTATCCATGCTAATATTAGCAATCTTTTTTGGTGTCATATACCATCTATACATCATCTTATAGCAATTTTCTTTTACGTTAATACAAGTGGACATTTTAAAAGATCTTTTCCACAAAAATTCCCATGATTCCATAGAAATTTCTTTGTTCATATTTATGGCCCACTTTATCATTTGTTCTTTAACGGTTTCATCCAAAGTATATACAGTCAACAAAGTTTTATACATTTTTGATATCATTTTCCGTTCTTTTTTCAACCATATATTCTCAAAATCATCATTCATAGCCCTAAAACCAAACTCTTTACAATCTTTTTTATAAATGTCCCTTATTTGACAATATTGTAGCCAACCATACTCAAATTCTAATTCATTATTTGGTTTTAAAACATATTTTTCCCTTCTCTTTGCAACAATTCCTGATACTTCAACCAATCATTGCCTCTATATTCTGAAAACAAATGTATAACTGCAGCTGGAACAATCCACAGAGGCCTTTCATCCGATATTGTATCCTTATACCTGGTCCATGCATCAAACAATGTCCTCCTTACATAATGATGCTTAAACATAGAGTCAGCTTTGTTTTTCCCATACCAAAGATAGGCATGCCAGCCAAATCTGCAATCGTGCCCCTCAAGAGCTAAAAGTTTTCTATTTTCCAAATTTACCCATTCAGATAACCAAGACATACATACTGCTTCGTGATACAAACGCAAATTCGGGACTTGGAAGCCACCTCTGTCCTTAGTATCATACATTATCTTCATTTTTATTCTTGGCTTCTTCCCTGCCCAGATAAACTTAAAGATTTCTCTTTGCCATTTTACCAACACTTTTCCATCTTTCACAATTGGTATTGTCTGAAACAAAAACATTAACCTGGGCAGTACATTCATTTTAATAACGGCAATTTTTCCAAGAAGAGATAACCTTAGTTTTTCCCATTTTTCTAAATCACTCTTTATCGAACCCCACAATTTTTCATAATTATTCTTGAACAAATCTATATTTTTCATTGTAATTTCAACTCCCAGATACTTAACCCTTTTAACCACTTCACATTCTGTCACATTTTGTAACATTTGTTGCTTTGTACCAATCATATTTTTACACAGTATCTTAGATTTATTTTTGTTGACATAAAACCCTGCAAGATCACCAAACTCTCTTACTTTTTCAAATACCTTAGGCATATTATTAACAGGATCTTCAACAATAAACATGATATCATCCGCAAATGCTCTTAATTTAAATGAAAAACCTCCAATATTCAACCCTTTTATATTAACATCATCTCTGACCGCTTGTAGCAAAATCTCCAATATCCAGATAAATAACAATGGTGACAGGGGACAACCTTGTCTAGTACCTTTTCTTACCCAGAACATATCTGTTGATTCTGCATTAACAATCACCGAAGCTTTTTGTTCTTTATATATCGATTGGATCATTCTTGTAAATTCTACGCCCATCATAGATTTCTCAAGCACTTTAAACATAAATTCCCAATTTAAATTATCAAAGGCCTTCTCTGCGTCCAAAAATAAAAAAGCGACTTCTTTTTCAGGATGTTTGTCATAATACTCAATTGCGTCCAATACAACCCTCATATTGTCTTTAATTTGTCTATTTGGTAAAAAACCAGCTTGATCTTCCACAATAGTATCTTTCAAAAACTTTTTAAGGCGCTCTGCCAATATTTTTGCAAATATTTTATAATCGTTGTTCAATAATGAAATGGGCCGATAGTTTTTAACATTTGTTAAATCTTGCATTTCTTTAGGAATTAAGGTGATTGCAGCTTCATTCCAGGAGTCAGGAATCTTTCCTGTCTTTCTAATTTCATTTAAAAGAATCTCCAGCACCGGAACCAAATCTTCATGAAATTTTTTATAAAATTTAGCTGAAAAGCCATCCGGGCCTGGGACTTTGGAGATTTTTGCCTCGGCTATTGCTTTACTAATTTCGTCCTTAGTTATTGCAGCATTTAGGAGTGTTTTCATTTCTGGATTTGGTTGTATCAAATTAACTTTGGATAGGTAATCCAACATTTTTTGAGGATCTGCTTTTTTCGATTGAAAGAGAGTCGCATAGTATTTGAAAAATTCCCTTTTAATTCCTCCTGGGTCCAAAATCTCTTTATTTCCATCTTTCAAACAAGTGATTGTTTTATTCTCTCTTCTTTTCTTTAATTGCCATGCTAAATATTTGCCAGGTTTATTTGCACCTTCAAAGGATTTCTGTTGCAATTTTTTCAAGTTCCAAAATACTTCTTTGTTCAACCTTGCCGCATATTGCTCCCTTAGGATCCTCAATTCTCTCAAAATCTTCTTTTTACCAGGCCTTTTCTTAAGTTCTGTTTCTTTTTTCCGAATATTTTCCATAATTTCTTTGTCTATTTTCATTTGTTGTTTCCTTTCATTATTATTAATTGCAATCAGATGTCCTCTCATCACAGCCTTGTAGGCTTCCCATACCGTTTGCGTCTGTACACTTTTATTTAAGTTCAGTTGAAAGTATGTTTGGGTTTCTGTCCTTATTTTATCCACAATATTTTGCTTGTCCAGCAAATCTTCGTTGAGTCGCCATCGAAATTTTTTTCTCTTAACATACGTTGACCATTTTATCGGACTGTGGTCAGAAAGAGTCCTAGGTAGTATCTCAATTTTGCGTGTTTGCAAGATTAGGTTCTCTGTCATCCACATCATATCTATCCTGGAAAAAGACTCGTGTCTTGATGAATAAAAAGAGTACTCACTGTCTCTGGGATGTTTAGTTCTCCAAACGTCTGCCAAATGTTCATGTTTAATCAATTGGAAAAAGACTTTAGGAAGTTTGCCCATGGCCTCAATTCCTTTTTTGATTTTCTATCAACAACATTGTCAACAGTACCATTAAAATCGCCCATTAAAATCATTTGCTCATAGGTCAACTGTCGTAGTTGTTCCCACAAATTCTGAAAAAAGTTTTCTTTTGCCCCATTGGGAGCATAGAGATTAACAATTAATGTCTTTTTATTCTGCAGCACAACTTCTACCGCCAAAAATTTCCCTTCATTGTCTTTGAAAATTTCTTTTGGTTCCAACTCTTTTTTAATATATGTAACTACTCCTTTTTTCTTTTGAGAGGAGAGTGAATAAAATTCCTCTCCTAATCTTTTTTGAATCAAAAATTTGGCATCTGATTTTTTAATATGTGTTTCTTGCAAGCAAACAATATCGCATTTCTGTTTTTCCAACCAGAGTCTGACATTTTTCCTTTTTTGGGGTGAGTTCAGTCCATTAACATTCCATGAAATTATTTGACTCTCCATGTTGATTCTGTAATTATTTATCAGAGTCTATAAAATTATCATTGATGAATCTGGTCATTTGGTCAACTGACTTGATGGTGACTCTCTTCTGTTTGAATGAAAAACTGACACCTTTAGGAATTTCCCATCTATATCTTATGCCCTCTGATTTCAGCTTGTCAATCAGGTCTTTAAAAAGTCGTCTGTCCTGAAGCATCGCTCTGGGTAGTTCCTTTAGGACCATGATTTTCTTGTTGCCAATTGTGAAGTCGTCCTGAAATTGTTGCTTAAACAAATCCTCCTTCAACTTCTTAGATATAAACTGGACAATTACATCTCTAGGTAATTTTTTCCTTTGCGCAATCGCAGAATTGACTCTGTATACCACATCAATCTGTGCCGCCACTCTCTCCTCTTCCATTTTCAAAAAATCTGCAACAGCATCTACCATGACTGAATGGATGTCCTCATTCTTATCTTCAGGGATCCCCCTGAATCTCATATGATTAATCATTGCATTGTATTGGACCATCACATTCACTTTATCTGTTTCTAAAGTGACCTCAGCTATATTGGATGCTACTCCCTTCACCCTTACATCCATCTCATCTGCTCTTTTGATCAGCGTCTGTATCTCTTTTGTAATTCCAGACATTTCTTTTTTCAGCTCTGTTACCTCTGATATAATGGTCTTTTCAAGCTTCAGAATCGCGTCCATCACTCGTTTTTCCATAGCTTCCATCATGCCCTGTAGCTTTTTTTCCTCTTTTCCAGCCATTTTCGGGGAGGACCAGGTATTTGCCCTCTGTCGTTGCCGCAGGTCGTAAGCCGTTGTTCACAATCTTCCCTCCAACACACTCTAAATCAAAGTCCTTCTTGTGCCCACCTAAATCGCACTGGTTTCACTTTTTTATATTAAGTCTTTCGTTTAAAATCAAAGAAAATTTTTCTGACCTTCCCAAAATGGCGGGCGCAATTTCTCTATGGTAAATGGTTCTTCCGGGTACTCACTTCCTGTCCGGCAATCTTAATGGTCCCCCTTGTTCCTGATTTCTTCCCTTCTTCTGGCCTCCTTGGTCTTCTCTAGGATGATTACTTGTCTGTTCTGAAGTCACTTCCTGTTTTGCCGATTTCTGCTGCAGCAGCTCCAGTACTTTTCCACTGCAATTCTCGCGGAGTTACTGTTAGTTTCTATTTTAAAGTCAATAATTTAACCGCAGGAATGATCAACAATTCGGCTTTTTGGCCTTTTTAGCTGTTTAACTGCACTTTTTCCGCTCCAATGTTAGTACAACAGATAGTGCACGATCATGCGCTTCATCGGATGTTGTTTATTTTCGGCCGAAACGCGTCTCCGGTGAGCAATTTTAAAAAGTTACCTTCAAAGTCAGTGTCTTGTTATAGCAGTGTTTCCTTGATATCAGTTTCCGTAGAATGTCTTGGAGGTCTGGGTCATGCGTTCTTATGTTGAGAATCCAACTCGGTGGGGTCTTGTAGAGATTTTCCGAAGTGCCTTCTCTGGGGGAGGGGATCAAGGCTGGTCGCGGCGCTCTTTAAAGCCCCGCTATCAGCCGATCTCAACTCCTCTCTCGGGCCAGGCTCTCTGCCAGTCACCCCCCTGCCTGGGGGGATCTGCGGTGGGCTATTGGAAGCCCACCCTGTCGTCAAGACCCTCTGTTTGCTCTGGGAGCTCTACGAGCAAGCCAGAGCACGTCAGGACACCATGAATCCCAGAACGGAAGCCGCTGCCTTGCATCTTTCTAATACAAGAAAGTAGTTAAACAGTAATACATTTGTTTTTGTTGTTGTTCAGTCGCACAGTCAAGTCCGACTCTTTGTGACCCCATGGACCAGATTACACCAGGCCCTCCTGTCTTCCGCTGTCCGCTGAAGTTTGCTCAATTTCATGTTCGTTACATCAATGACTCTGTCTAACCATCTCATCCTTTGCCGTCCCCTTCTTCTTTGACCTTCAATCTTTCCCAGCATCAGGGTCTTCTCCAGTGAATGCTCCCTTCTCATTTATGTATGACTTAAATTTATATCACAAAAGGACAATGGTCCATTGATGCTGAACGTTTTTTGGGTACCTTCTAGTGTTTATTTCAATGAAGGCAACATTGACCTAGAGCTAAAGAAAATGAATTATCATGATTTCCCTTCTCTGTTCCAGGATTGGTGTAGTGGTTAAGTGTGTGGACTCTAATCTGGGAGAACCAGGTTGATTCCCCACTCCTCCACTTGCACCTGCTGGATGACCTTGGGCAAGCCATAGTTCTGGCACAGCTCTTCTTGAAAAAGAGCCATTTCTGTCAGAGCTCTCTCAGCCCCACCTACTTCACAGGGTGTCTGTTGTGGGGAGGGGAAGGAGTTTGTAAGCCACTCTGAGACTGTTTTGGGTAGTGAAGGGCGGGGTATAAATCTCTTCCTCTTCTTCTTCTAATGTAGTTGCAATTATTGCATCAAATGGCTGCAGTCAAAGGACAATTTCTTACAGAAATACAACATCCTTGGGTGTTATGGCTTGTGTGTTTAATATTGTGTTTTTTAAGTATAAGCCAACTTGAGCAGGACTCTGAACAGGCATCTTAGAAATATTATTAATAAAATAAATACATTCTTAAACAGAAGCCTGAATAGCCCTGAACAGCTGGATCTCATCACAACTTGAAAGCTAACCAGGGTCAGCCACAGTTAGTACTTGGACTTCCAAGGAAAACTGAGGTTGCTATGCAGAGGAAGGCAATGGCAAACCACCTCTGCCCATCTCTTGCCTTGTAAGCTCCATGGTCCCATGGATGGCACACAGTATTACTAGTGTTGCTGTTGTTAAGCAAGGCTGAGCCAAAATAGGTGGTGAACTTTTCATAAAACAATTAATTTCTCCCTCAAAAGGGACCTCTATTCTTGCAATCCTTTGAGAAGCAAACAGCTGAAAATTGCCACTTAAGCAGAATATCTTTAGCGCTGACTTCAGGTGCTGCAGTGGACTCCCTTTCTCTTGGCCAGCAACAGGGGGAAGATCAGGTTCTGTAAATTACTGAAGTAGACCATGGAAATGGAGTAGTCTATCAAGGATATATGGAACCTGATCCTTTCCTCTCATTCCCAGAGAGGAGTAGTATCTCACTTTGTACAATACTACAAAGTCCCTCTTTTAATGTAATTTGTCATTACATTATATTGTCCTTTAATATGTTCTTTGATATATCTGAATGGAATGATACAGAGAGTGAAAGGAATACAAATGTTTTATATATGCCACCATTGTGGTCACTAAAATATGAAATTTATCAGGGCTCTTTTTGTAGCAGGAACTCCTTTCTATATTAGGCAACATACCCCTAATGTAGCCAATCCTCCAAGAGCTTACAGAGCTCTTCTTACAGGGGTTACTGTAAGCTCTTGGAGGATTGGCTGCATTAGGGGTGTGTCGCCTAATATGCAAAGGAATTCTTGCTACACAAAGAGCCCTGAAATTTATTATTAACCCAGTGCTATTCATGTGATGCCAAAAAAACATTAATGTAGTTGTGGAGAGATGGAAATGGTGGAGATGTTCCTGAAATGTTAGAGAGTTCTGAGAGAATTGTGACTGTTTCAAGGTCACCTAGCAGGCTTAATGTGGAGGAGTGGGGACTCAAACCCAGTTCTCCCAATTAGAGTTTGCTACTCTTAACCACTATACCATACAGGCTGTCACCAGTCAAAGAGTGGTAATAACACTCATTGTCACACTTAAGATTTGAAATTAAATCAATCCTAAGATTTGAATTTGAAGCACATCCTTTCTCTTAAAACTGGTAGTTGAGACACCAAAGCTTGCCAGTTTTGAAGGCATTTCAGATTGTAGAATATATATATATACTGGAGAAAGAATTGTCCACAGGCAAGATAATGTCTTACACATTTGCCATATATATATACTAGGGAGCAAAGCCTGTCGTGATGGAAGACAACGGGCCCTAGAAAGGAAGGGAGGGAGGTGGAAGGGAGAGAGGGTTGGAGAAAGGAAGGAAGGAAGGAATAGGGGGAAGAGTGAAAGAAAGGAGAGAGGAAGAAAGAAAAGGGGAAAGGAAGGGAAGAGAGGCAGAAAAGGGCTTCTCTGGGCCTAGTGCCCCATAGAAGGCCCAGGGGATGGGGTGTGGGGGGTGGAAAAGGGCTTCTCTGGGCCTAGTGCCCCATAGAAGGCCCAGGGGATGGTGTGTGGGGGACGGAAAAGGGCTTCTCTGGGCCTAGTCCCCTCATAGAAGGCCCATGGGATGGGGTGTGGGGGACAGAAAAGGCCTTCTTTGGGCCTAGTGCCCCATAGAAGGCCCAGGGGATGGGGTGTGGGGGACGGAAAAGGCCTTCTCTGGGCCTAGTCCCCTCATAGAAGGCCCAGGGGGTGGTGTGGGGGGGCGGAAAAGGGCTTCTCTCACTTGCCTCAGCCTTGAGGTCCTGTCCCTGTGCTCACACTCCAGATGGTCCTCTCCTGTCGGAGGACTGGAGCAGACTGAGCTGAAAACACTGATGGGGGCTGATGTGGGCGGGACTTTGCAAAGCAGCCAGTCAGCCCTGGCCAGTGTCTTCTGACTGCCAGTTCTTGAGCCGAATCAATTACGGCAAGCATAGAATGTGGTGGAACCAGAATTCAAATATATATAAGGACAGGATATTGCAACTGCATTCAATTACACTGAATGTATGGCTAGAAAATGTATAGATAAGTTTTTGAAACCTCCAGCTGTTGAAGTGTATGACAAATTCAATCTCAAGCAAACCACTAGTACCAGATACTAGGAAAATATATTACAAAATATAACTGAAGTCTTGACATTCAAGCTCTACTCTTAATTATGGTAAAACACAGTAAATCTCTTGGGTGGATGGAAATGGAGACTAAGTAGTTCAGTTTAAAATTGATGTAATATTATTTTCAATTAAGTTTTACTGGTCAACTCCCATTCAACTTTCTGTTTTATAGAATATTATGAATACTTTAATTATCAGCAGATTGCAATTACTATTTTAATTTCAAAATGAATACACTCTATTACTGAAATTCTTTCATTTGCTAAATTAAGGGACACCAAATTCAATACCATTTTTTGCTTAAATAATGGATTTACAATACAGTGCTCTGTAATTATCTTCCAGGAGCAGAAAATGGTGGAGCATTTTGCAACAAAGAAAGGTGTACTATTTTAAACAGCCATTTAAAGGGCGAATAAAATATGTTGTCATATGCTTGTTTCTAACTGAGACAAACTTATTGTGCATTATTATTTGTCTATTAAATGCATTTAAATGACTAATACACTTCATTTTTGTGTATGACCTGTGAATGATTTTCAGGTTGTCAATATTTTTTAAAGTCTGTGAAATTTACAGATAGTATTGTGTGCATATATGCAAAAGAAATTCTGAAAACATCTGTCTAAGCTGACTTTTTTAAAAAACAAAACAAAACAAACCCTTGCCTTTATTTGGGAAATGTATTTTTCATGGAAAGTAGATGAAGTAGAAGTAAAAAAAAATGAACATGAAATTCACATTTTGTTAGGTGGATGTACTGCTCCTAAAGTACCACTAAAGACAGGCAAATTCCTCCTCCATGTTGCAGACCTTATGGAACAACTTGAGAGCATTTATAACTATGGCTTATCTTGA
Source organism: Gekko gecko (assembly GCA_029375565.1). Taxonomy (NCBI): domain Eukaryota; kingdom Metazoa; phylum Chordata; class Lepidosauria; order Squamata; family Gekkonidae; genus Gekko; species Gekko gecko. The sequence goes on from JAPDNY010000007.1 coordinate 102,848,972, forward strand.
TGTAAAAAAAGAACCATAATTACTGCTCTTAAAATCTTGAGGTATTTATTTATTTGCAATTTAGTCATGATAACGTTTAAAAGGAAAACTTGCATTTTTCTGTGAAATATGATTATTAGGGATGTGCACTAGCACCAAGTATGACTTTGGAATCTATATTAGGAATTGAAATTCTTGGGATTTAGGATTCCGAATTTAGAAAATCTGGAATTTTGTAATATCTGGAATTCCATTAAAATCAATAGGAATAGGTATTTTCTACTTTACAAACAAACTCAAAAAATAAAAAATGCCTTTTTAAAATGTTTCCCTCCACCCTCTGACCTTTTCCCAATGTCTAGGCCAAACCTCCAAAATGTGGCAAGCATGCACAGCAGCAGGCACTATTGCTAGGTATCAGTGCCAGGTGTTAGGAAATGATTGCAACCTGGACATGAACCCCAAACAAGGTGAATGTCACCAGGGCAGCACTGGGCTTGGCACAGTGGAACAGAGGAGGACAGCTAGTACTGTGAACCAAGCAAATGGCTGTGTAGCACTGGCAGGCAGACTGGAGTAACAGACAGTGGTTGGAAGATGAGAACTACCCTAACAGCATTGGGCATAGCATAGTTGAGCGAATGAGCACAGTTCAAGGCGAGGGTAGAAGTAGGAAGAAGGGAAGGGCAGCAGACTGAAACAGGCAGGGCCGGCCTGCCCACTAGGCGAGCTAGGCGCTCACCTAGGGCGCCGGCCCTGCAGGGGTGCCAAAATGCCCCCCACCCCCCTGTGAAAAGCCCCCCAGGCCACCCAGCACTGGCAGCACCGGCTTCCCTGGGTGCCTCGCAGGTGCGGCACCTCCGCTGGGAGGGAAGGGGTGGGCATTCTAAGCCCGCCCGGTGCCCCTTCCCTGGCTCTCCCGGGTGCCTCGCAGGAGAGCCGCACCGCCACTGCTGGGAGGGAAGGGGCGGGCATTCTAAGTCCGCCCCTTCCCCGGCTCTCCTGGCGCTGGGCCATCTCCAGGCCCCACTGGGAGGTTGGCATCCCCAGTGGGGTGGGTGCCCCAGGCAGTCCTGCCTAGGGTGCCCAGACACCTGGGGCCGGCCCTGGAAACATGACTACCCTGTATGATTGAATTTAGTGTGCTATTGTCTCTTACTCAGAGTTCACTCTAGAGAAGCCCAGCAACGGTAGGTTGACCATAAATTGCTAAATGCCTTGCATCTTTCTAATACAAGAAAGCAGTTTAAAGAGCAATAAATTATGTATGTTAAATTAATAACAAAAAAGGACAATGGCCCACTGATGCTACCATTGATTGGTATTTGCTGATAAAAAACCAGTTTTTTCCACAGATCCAGTTTCTGGCATGAGCAGTATGGACCAAAAATGTTCCTTGTCCAAGCGAACACCTGTTTATTGGCCATACTGGTTGGTAGGCAAGACATCAGTCATGCTGCCACCTTGGCTAAACCACTTCTCAACCCAATAAGTCAAAGGTATAGTCTGTTTTTAGCTTGCAGCTCTCCTGAAAATACACCACTAGCTCTGCCATGCATCCCTCTCGCAAAACCATGACAGCACCAACCAGGGACACTGAGCTCTCTTCCCCCACTAATCTTGCTGTCAGGATGTTTGGGGAATGTTTCAGTTTCCTATCTCAAGCACCCAGGCTAGGCTGTCTGAGGAATAGGTTTCCCTTTCCTTCTCTTGCAAAGCAGCCTAGCCTGGTTTCTATAAGAATAAATGGGACTCCAAATATTAGGGATTATTCTAAATATCCAGAAGTATAAAATGAATAAATCTCTAATTGCACATCATGCCTTGATTAATTTATTTCCTGCCCTTCTATCCAAAGAAACTAAATTGGAATACCTAGAAAACTGATCTTCATTTATCATCCTAAACATTAAAATGTCAATGGAATGCTCTACCAGGTATTATTCTATTTAATACTTTGGCTAAAAATGTTAAATTGGTAAATTTAAGAGAACTACTACAATATAATACTATATAATAAACTATACTATAGTATATAGTATAGTATATATTATAATATCTGAGGAAGTGAGTGTGCACACGAAAGCTCATACCTTGAATAAAACTTTGTTGGTCTGGAAGATGCCACTGGACTCAGACTTTGTTCTACTGTAATGAAAGATATTTGCGGTTCATGCTTACGCTTCTGGCAGATTTCATCCTTATCCCCCATACAATTTACTTTGTCTCTTATAACTTTTTATTTTTTTTCATTGAATGTATTTTTAAGCTCTCCAGGGTTTTTTGATTTATATCATTGTCCTCAGTGTCTACAGCTTTCTTAATTTAGAATAATCTGCAAATGAATCATGCTGTTCACTCCTCTTTCACAGTATTAATGAAGATATCAAATAAAAACTGAAAGCAAGCTGCCATCTTGTAGGTTGTTTCCTGTAGATGTAGAGTTGTTTATTCTTATTTCTTCAGGATAGGTTCTGTGCAAATTTGACATTTTCCAAAAAGCACTTTCCTGGGGGCACCTATTTTAAGGGGCTGTAAAGGAGAGTGAGTTGGAGATCCCCTGAAAGTCTGGTGTTTCTAGCACACGAAGGGAGAACATACGAACATAAGAGAACATAAGAGAAGCCAAAGTTGAATCAGGCCAATGGCCCATCTAGTCCAACACTCTGTCACACAGTGGCCAAAATATACCAGGTGCCATCAGAAGGTCCATCAGTGGGGCCAGGACACTAGAAGCCCTCCCACTGCTGCCCCCTCCAGCACCAAGAATAGAGTGCATCACCTGCCCCAGACTGCTCAGCAATTTCATGGAGTACCCACGAGTTCTTGTATTGTGAGAAAGGATGGGGGAGTTGTACCAGGTCATAAACCTCACTATTTGAACCAGTTTCTTTGCCCGCCAGAAGTTCAGAATGGTTTGTGATTCATGAACCAGGCACACCATGAACCACGAACTAAACCACATTTTCCTGGTTCATGCCCATCCCTACTCATGTTTATAATACCACTCTTTCATTATGAAAGATGTGGGTGTTTTTTTTATCTAGAATGCTTTATACACTATCTTTCCAGGTGATCAACATTTCCAGTTAGCAATGCATAGATACAGAGACAGCCAAAAAGATCCATCATCTTTTGTCTTTTAATGCGTTTTATTTTGTCCTTTACTAGCTCAGTCCTTATCTTCAAGCATTTCCAGTGACTACTTATTCTAGGCATTGTGTGGCATGAGCATTTCTAGGCTAGGTTCGAGCCTTAGAACAGACACAATACTAGATCCTCTTAACATGAACCTTCTTCAGACCCTCAGGATATAGCTGGGGAACACAACTGTTCTGCCAGTATCTACACACAAATTCAGATTGTTAAAAAAGTTACATCATGTTTATATGCTGGAGGGTTCTGTTTGTTTCTGGAAACTAAAAATGATTCAATGCTAATTATGTTTCCATTCATTTATTAAGTTGTATCATTTTCATGGTTTTAATTTAGAAATAGATAATAACAGAAATTCCAGATAGAATCCTTAGTTTGTTATTATGTGTCTATAGTGAGTACTACTAGAACAAATCCTTATTTTTGACTTACAATGAAGGGAGAAGCTTGCCAACGGGGCAGATCTTCAGAAAATAAAAGCATAACACACTGCTGTTATGCATAGCAGCTCCACAGGCAGCTATTGATCTATACTATTGATTTTTCCAATGTTTACAACAATATTTCTACACTAAAGTCTTTAGGCAGGGAAGTCTCTGTGCATTAAAATTTGGTAGCTAATTCACTCCCCTGTTTTACTTGGCTCTTTGACACTGCAAAAGGACCCTGACTTCCTGGTATTTTGTTCTAGGTCTATGTCACAGGAATTTACTCAAAGCTGTCTACTAAATAAAATTATGCTATTTCTGATAATAACATGATAGCAATTTTTTCAAGGAACAGTTATGGGCATATTGGTATTTTCTGATGAAATATTTGAATTGCCTACATTGATACCACGTGTCTTCTTGGCAAATATGACCGCAATTATCATCAAGCTTGCAGATTTGATGAGCACAGTTCAGTGTACCAGAGGCTATAATTGAAGAGTGAAAAATTCAGTTGGTGCAGAACACAGCAGTGTGATTGCTGAATGCTGTGTATGCAAGGGAACACATCTCATCAGTCTTGAAAGAGATCCTGTGGCTGCCAATTTGGCTGCACAATTCGAAAATGTTGGACCTTACTTTTTGTTTAGCTCTTTTGGAGTTCTTTTCATTAGTGTTTGTTGTCATTGGACTTTTTAAATTTAATTACTTGATTTTAGTGTTTTTTCCTATATATTTTATTCCTGTTTGACACTTTGAGAACCTGATGGCTATTAGGAAATACAGCAATTGCTCAAATAAACACAATGTGAGGTAGGAAAGAAAGAAAACTTTTTTTTTTTTTAAGGCAGACTTTAACTGCATAAGTGTTACACAAACCTGGATCCAATGGAGCAATTCAGTAAGTGGATGGGGACTTTCTGTGGAAGTTCCCTCCCCTTGCAACTATGTCTATTTCCAAGGTCCACCAGTTCTCAGGAGATTTTAAGATGGCATTAAAAGCACAGTTTTTTATAACTTTGCTTGATATTAGTTGTGCATTTGGAGATATGAATACTTAAAAAAACATGAAGCCTCATGAGGATAATTTCAAAAAAATCCTACGGTAATGTGGTTAAGAAGTGAGTTTTAATCTGTTTGCCTTTGAGTCAATAAAAGGCATAATTATAACTATGAAAACTGTATTTCGCTCCAGGTGAAACTGTGTCACAACATTAATAAAATAGTGAGCCTAAATCTAGTCATTATTAAAATTATTGAAAAGTATTTTTCAGGTAATTAATAAAGACAATAATGGACTATAACATTAACAGAGAATAGAACTATCATTACTCAGCTGCACTGCAAAATAAAAACAATTCCCTAAGCTATGCATTATGATATATTTGAATGTCTGCTCTACTGAGTAAAGAGATAGTTGGCTAGAAAGATTTTAAGGTCCATTAAATAGATCAATAGCTACTGCCTGTCAGAAGGCCATCTATGAGCTGCACTCACACTATTAATGTGTTACCCCACTTTGATCAGGTTCTCATGGCAAAAAAGCAACTGTGGCAAAGTATAACATTCTATAACCTCCACCCCAAATCATTAGACTATTTTCTGTTCTCTGTATAATCTTATGATACTTGAAAATGATAGTACTGCAATTATTTATCATTAGAACATAATAGGAAAATAATGTCAAGTGATGTAGGTTTCTTCCATGTGCTCTCGCCCCCCCAGTCAGAATAACAAGACAGACAACAGTTTCAAAGTAAACAAAGGCTGCTTTATTAAATATTTAACATAACATTGCAGCAAGGGACCAGCTAAGTGAGCATGGAACAGGCAAGGCAGGCGTCACTCTCCTGACCAACCTGCTTGCCCTTTTCTTGGGTGGGTCATCCAGCTCTGGTCTTGAGCCATCAGTCTGGCTCATGACCAGCAGCCCAGCAAACTCGTCACCACCTAGGAGCACCTACTCCTGAAACCTTCCAACTTGCAGAGAGGAGCATATCCTAAGAGGTTCCCAGAGGAGGTGATCACTGTTCCCAACCCTGGACCTTAGAAATCCAAAGGCAGTTCCTGATGACCCCCTGTTCCCTAATGGGGAAAATGTCATAAGGTGCTCACCTGTTCTGGTTTCTTACCCACACCAACCTGTCACAGCCAAGACCAAGCCTCTGCTTTGGTCTTTGCTCCCCACTAAAAGCCCAAGGCTGTCCTAATCCCTTGCCGCAAGTCCTGCAAAAATAACCCATTGCCCTTGTCTGATAGGTGCACCCCGTCAGCCCTATACGGGTTCTGGAACTCAACCACCCTCCATGGCCTTCCTTATCTGGCGGGGGGCTTTATGCCTTGGGGGGTCTCCTCAATTGTGCCATACCTGGTGGGGCAGAATAACTGACCCCACTATCTGCACTACCGGGCCACCTTGCTCTCATCATCACAAGGCCAGCCTTCACTTGTAACACCGGGGCCTTGCCCTTCATGGTGAGTCAGAATAGTCAAACAGAGTATCTCCACACCAGGCCACCTTGCTCTTATCATCGCAAGGTCAGTCTCCACTTGTAGCACCATGTCTTTGCAATTCATGGTGAAGCAGAATAGCCGACCAGACTATCTGCAGGCCACCTTGCTCTTATCATTGCAAAGTCAGACTCCCCTTGTAGCACCATGGCCCTCTCAATAGCCAACCAGACTATCCACAGTCTGGGCCATCTTGCTCTTATCATTGCAAGGTCTGCCTCAGTTCATAGCACAAGGGCCTTCACAGCCAGGGTGTCCTCCTGGCCCAGTGGGTGGCCCAAAGGACCATGCTGTGGCCACAGACATTGACTCTTCATCACGTCCCATGGCCAACATCACCTGAAAAAAAACCCTCATTAATAACTTTAAACTTTGTAATTCCATTCTTCGAATGCTAGGCAAAAGCCTGCCACTAGCTCACTGATCCACAATGCCACCCTGCAAACTGGAGTGCAGGGACAAGACAAAAGTCTTTATCTGAACAAAGTTCCACCGACACCACCACATGGTAAGGGAACCCATAGCCCAGGCAGCTGCAGTGGAAGCGGCACTGAACTGAGAAGAGTGAGTTCCAAACTTCACCCTGGAAAAGGCCCAACTTGTCCAAAGCCCGAGTGCTAACTGCTACAAAGGGGTGCCTGATCAGAGAAGTTCCATCCCTATGCCTAAAGCGGTAACCATCTTAAGAACCTGAAGTGCAGCAACACCCCAGGTTACAAAAACTGACCCTTATTTTACTGCCAGATAAATAGGTTGCCTCTGGTCCTCTAGAGCTCCCTTTCCCCAATACCTTCATAGAATGCTGTAGTATTCCACTACATCCACACAGCAACGTTTGCATTTGCATAGCCATTGTGATCTGCAAGGCACTGCCCAACGTTCCTAGGGCTTATGTGTGCCCTGATCAAATGACATAACTTATTTATATTCTTGTGTAGCAAAGGAAGCCCCCTCCCTTTAAAGGGATGTTAATTATCAAGTGATGTTACTTACCTCCAAGCGATGAAAAACTACAGCTGTGCATTTCCATGCATTAAGTCTCTATTAAATAGACAAGACTCTTTTCCTTCAGATCTTCTGGCAACCCAGCACCCTGAAAGTTAGGAAACTGACGCCTGGAATTGTCACTAGCTAAAGTCTATGTCAGAAGAGAGCATCTCTGATCTAGTCCCAGATCCCCTGGATTGTCAAACTGTGGAAACAACACTGGAGGAGATCTGGATCAATTGTCTGAGTGCCTTGGCACTCTTAAAGAACTATTCCAACTATTGCAAGCAGACCTGAACAGGGAGGCATCCATTATTTTAAAGTCAAGGGACCACCCCAATAAGGCATTTTGAAATGGTTCTAGGTATATGAAATGCTTCTTTAATAACCACTAAGAACCATCCTAGCCAACCAGTGAGTTCGGCTTTAAAAATGTGATGTTGCCAATTTACAATTTGGTGTTCCTTTGAAAACTGTATAATTTAATTTTGTTTGCTTGTTTGGTATTTATTTTTAAAAACCTTACCCTGAAGAGTGCACAGTACCTCTCATTTCTTAATAGAAACTGGGTTCCTATCCTAAAGATAGGACACAAGCACACAGAAATGCACATCAGCTCCATCCTACCATCTGACGTATGGCCCCTCGCCATAAGGTGAAGATGGCTCCAGTGGCACCTATTTACCTAATGTAAGTAAGGCTGGGCAGCCAGGTCTAGAAGTAATTTCATTCCTCCTAAGTGCATGGACAGAACAGCCGTCTGGCCTCCCAAGCCATAATGATCCACTGATGGGTCCTGCTTAACCCTTGCCCCACTGGAACCTCCACAGAAGCCATCTGCCTCAGCCGGCACCTCCCACAGCCTGTCGTAACCAATGCCACTCATCTAGGCTCTGGCCACTCACTGGACTTCCCCCTAAAGACAAATGCACTATTAAACCTGTGAAGAATGCTAATTGGACCAAACCAATGACATGTAACAACATGCCAGCTGTCAGATTCCCAGATCACACATCAGATTGAAAGTCACACCGTATCCTTGCTAAAACAGAAAACATAAGATACTAATGTTGTAATGCAATGGATATTATGAATCCTAGCACCTGACAAGTACTAACCCAATTTGCCCATTCAGCGTCTGTCAAAGTCACATGTTGCTGATAAGGATTCCTTCATAGAAGGAAACCATTAGAAGTTCAGTTGTTTTCCATTCAGACTACACTAGAATTCACCCCCACACACTAAATGTCCAGTTACCAAGTTTCAAGTAGCTGTTCCCATTGGCTACACTCCCACACCAAAAATTCCATTTCTATTCATCATTTACAGTTAGATACCATTAAAGGCTTCTATAGTATTCATAGAAGAAGAAGAGACTGGATTTATACCCCACCCTTCAATCAGAGTGGCTTACAATCTCCCTCCCTTCCTCTCCCCACAAAAGACACCCCATGAGGTAGGTGGGGCTGAGATAGCTCTGAGAGAACTGCTCTTGAGAGAACAGCTCCAAGAAAACTGTGACTGACCCAAGGACACCCAGCTGGCTCCATGTGAAGGAATGGGGACTCAAATCCAGTTCCCCAGACTAGAGTCCACTGCTCTTAACCACTACACTGGAAATATTCCTTTGCTTTAGGGCCAAATATAACAATCTGAAGAACTGGCAATTTATAATATCATTCTCTGAATAAAACCATAAAATTGCTATTGAATAGAAATCTCTTCATGCCTTTTGTATAAAAGGGGTGGGACTCTCAGTTTAGAGCAATGGCCCATTATGGACACTTGTCTTACTGCAGTTACAGAGCAGCAAGTTCTCAATCCTGACTTCAAACTCTGCACCAACCCCCTGCACCAATCTCTGTCTCCCAGTGTATTTATTCTACAGCCACAATTATTATGTATCATGTAGCGATGTATTTTTAAAGAAAAAAACCTAGATTCACCTCCATGGAAACTGATCACTAATCTGTGATGTATTACTGATCACTTATCTGTGGTGTATTACTGAGGAGCCACCTAGTTAAAACCTGCTATGTTATGGACTGGCACCTCTGAAGACAGGTGTAAAATAAGAAGAGGAGATTGGATTCATACCCCGCCCTTTACTCAGAGTCTCAGAGCAGCATACAAACCCCTGTTCCCTTCCCCTCCCCGCAACAAACACCCTGTGAGGTAGGTGAGACTGAGAGAGCTCTGACAAAAACTGCTCTTTCTCAAAAATAGCTGTGCCAGAACTATGGCTTGCCCAAGGTAATCCAGCTGCTACAAGTGGAGGAGTGTGGAATCAAACCCAGGTCTCCCAGATCAGAGTCCTCACACCTAACCACTACACCGGACTGCACAGAGATGGGCGGCCAATGCATCGACATAGGGAGATACAGTCTCTGTTTTCCTGTTCTCGCTGAAGAGGGCGACTGAGATTTCCACTCCTGGTGCCAAACACACGAAGAAAATATTCATAATATAGAAGCACTCAGCCATTCTACGGAAGTTTTAAGAGATGCTGTATAAGCCCCCCTTCTGAAACCATAACTGAAACAGCCTCATGATGACCACCCTGGAATGCAGACAGGGGCTTCAAGCCCAGCCCGCCCCCTATCAGGTATAACCAGCCACTGCAGGCCTGGTTACAGAATATCCACCTAGCATATCAAGTGCCCGGGGGCATTAGTGCTCCTTTTGGCCATCTAAAATGGTCTCCTCTATACCAGCCAAATGTCACCTAAATGGCCGCCCAGCAACCCCTCATAAAATGGCTGCCTCTAAAGAAATTGGGAGGGGGGGTAGAGGACAGACCCCACACCCTCTAATAGCCTACTTAGGCTTGATTATTGGGCAGGAAAATGGTGATGGGGGGGGGAAGGCTTTGTCAGTGATTACCATTGAGTCATGCAGACTAAGCCTTGATCTGGGCGGAAGGGGGTGGGAACAGCAGACTAAGCAGCCTTACCAACTGCCACCACTCCCAGACCCTAAAGGCCCAAGTTAACTCCCCCCCTTAGCCCTGGGCCAGAGAGGGTCTCCCTGCAGGTGCAGGATATAGTGCACCCCCAAAGCTCAGCAAAGCCACTCAGCCTCCGATATGTGTTGTTAGATATGACACTCGAGGCAGCAGGTCTCAACAGTGATTCAGCTTTATTCAACAGGTAAGAACGACACAAGAACAGAAAGGCAACAGGCCCTCTTTTTAAACTGTCTGGGCTGGCAAAGCCATGCCCTAAGTTGCTAACAGAACCAATCAAAACATCAACATAAGAACCAATCACCATGTCTCCCTCCAGAACCTTACTAGTAACTTGATTGGCCCACTATGCAGAGTAGCCAATCATATTTACTCTTTTCCAATACCAGGCTTAATGGGACTGAGATCCTAGCTCAGTCATTTATATATGCAGATACATAACGTGTGTGTGTGTGTGTTTAAACACTGGGGCTGCCCTGAAAGCAGCCCCAGGGCCGAATCACCATCACCGATCCCTGTTGGCGCGGTGCAGGAACTGCTGCTGCGCCACACACTAACACCGCCTGGAACCTGCCCAAGGTGAAGGGCATTACCGCCACCACCCAGAGACCACCGCAGCAACACAACCGGCATCCGGAGCCCTCTGGAGATGAAGATAACCACCAATGCTCTCCACAGGCGGCCACTGCCATTCAAAGGCCGAGTACAGACTGGCAATTTGCCCCGGTAGCCACTCACGGCAAAAAAAACCTGGATTAAACTATACCGGGTTTCCCCGTCCACACAGCGAGGGCCGCTGCCGGAAGATACGGGACGGAGGCGCGCGGGAGCGTTCAGACTGCCGCGCCGGAGGTGTGCTATATTCGCTGTTTCCCCATTAATTCGGCTGTGGGTGTATGGGTGTATGTGCGCATGAGCGCTCATGCGCTAAAGCGCTCATGCGCATAAGCGCATTTTGCCGATTTTTTTTTTTTGCCCTGCAATGCCGGCACCACATTGGGCAGTGGAGCGGAGCACAGCCAATCACAGTGCTGCTGCCTCGTGCCCAATGCGGGTTGCTCCCGGCTTTTCGCCTGAGCGTTCAGACTCCCCGGAAGCGGAGAAACGCGCGACGAACGCAGGCTTTTGGATTTGCGAAGGATTTTATCAGGTGTTTTTTTAATCCGGCAGTGAAGCGCGAGGGCTCCGGTAAGCTCCGGGTGGGGGACGCCAGGCAGATGTGCCTGTGTGAACATTCCATTTAATCCGATATTGAGTCGCTGTCAGCCCGGGTCCCATCCCGGGGCAAATTGCCAGTCTGTACTCGGCCAAAGATTGCACTGCCATCGGAAGACCAGCTGTCCCCTGCTCCAGAGCCTGAGGCCCTGGCCTTCACTCCCTGCATGCTCCGAGCTGTTACTGGCTCAAACACATCAGAGCAACTGTCAATGGGTGGGAGCAGAGCCTGACTGTTTATCCTAACTGGCTCTGATCCCTGTCCACATCATGATGCCAGGCATCATGACTCTGTTGCTGCCTGGCTTCCTCTGGGTCACAAAGTAGCCCCCGGCGACTAGCAGCATTGCTGGGTCACCATGAGCTGAGTTATCCTGTCACTGTCAAGGACCAATTTCAGATGTGCCAGACTCATTCATTTGTTCTTCACATCTTGAAACATCTAAATATGCCCAGAAAACAAGGATAAATATTACTCACTTTTTTTAAAAAAATTGTTTATATACCCAACACTTTTTTCCCCCTCCATTTTCCACTGTTGGTATTGTAGATTGATTTGTTTTGTGTATTCATGTTGCAATTTTATGTACAGTTTATATGGTATGAATAATCACAATATGGCTGCGGTCACACACACTAAATAATCCACTTTCAATCCACTTTCAATCCACTTTCAATGCACTTTCGAATTGGATTTTGCCAGTTCACACAGTAGTAATCCAGTCTGAAAGTGCATTGAAAGTGGATTGGAAGTGGATTGGAAGTGGATTGGAAGTGGATTATTTAGTGTGTGTGGCCGTAGCCTATATATCATTTATATATAGGGTATAATGCTGATTCATTGAAGCACAAATATTTTACAAAAAAAATTGTGTGAGGAAACAAGCAGCACAAAAGAATCTGATTCACACAAGGGACACATTAAGTCATTAGAGGGTTTTTCAGATTGAAATAGATGGAATGAGATTTCTAAGTCTCCTTCTAAGAACTGATTATTTTTCCAACCTGATATTGTATGACTTGCCTAGGGTGTTGATACTAAAAACACTTTCCTATTATTTATTTATTTATTTATTTATTTATTTATCCATTTATACCCTGCCTTTCCCCAATGGGGACCCAAAGTGGCTTACCTCATTCTCCTTTCCTCCATTCTATCCTTTTATGTTCCTGAGAGTAAGTAGGATTCTGAGTAGAGCTGCTTAGGTTTATGCTCTGATTAGTGATTTGATACTATTTACCATTTTAAAATATTATGGTATTTCTATTTTTTTAAAAAAAAATATTTTAAGAGTTTTTTACATCTTTTCTGGTTAACGTTTTATTTGTGATTATTACTTTTATGGTTTTTTTAAAAAGTTCTAGTGCACTACTGTGTTATTTTATTTATTTATTTATTTATTTATTTAATATTTATACCCCGCCCTCACCACAAGCGGGCTGAGGGCGGCTTACAGGCGGGCCACATATGCCCGTACATAAAGCAGAGTAAAAACAGTAAAAACCGTAAAGACCCAACAATATTACAAATAAAGTGCTCAGATTTAGTCAGGATGGTCATTCAATTGAGGCAGATGACTTTCCATAGAGGTAGGTAGTGTCCAGTAGATATTGGGCCGTCTCCTTCTTCCAGATGTTACTTGCACTGTTGGTAGTGGTGATAGTAATGATGGTAGCATCAGTGATGATGGTAGCATTGGTGGTGGCTCCTACATAAAAGCCTGGTGGAAGAGCTCTGTCTTGCAGGCCTTGAGGAACTGTACAAGGTCCCGTAGGGCCTTGATCTCCTCCGGGAGCTCATTCCACCAGGTAGGAGCTGCCACTGAAAAAGACCTGGCCCTTGTTACAGCAAGCCTTACCTCCCTGGGGCCTGGAATCACCAGGCAATGTTGCGTCCCAGACTGAAGTGCTCTTAGGGGTCTATATGGGGAAAGGCGGTCCCTCGGGTATGTCGGACCCTGGCCATATTGAGCTTTAGAGGTAAGCACCAGCACTTTGAAATGGAACTGGTATGCTATTGGCAGCCAGTGCAGTGCTTTCAGCCCAGGCTGGATATAGTCCCGCTTGGGAAGACCCATCAGCAGCCTTGCCGCCACATTCTGCACCAGCTGCAGCTTCCGGATCTGCAACAAAGGCAGTCCCATGTAGAGAGCATTACAGTAGTCTAGCCTCAAGGTGATCATCACATGGATCACTGTAGCCAGGTCATCGCGGTCGAGGAAGGGAACCAGCTGCCAAGCCAGCCAAAGGTGGAAAAAGGCCGACTTGGCAGTGGCTGCCACCTGGGACTCCATAGTTAAGGAGGAATCCAGGAGCACTCCCAAACTCCTAACCTCCAGTGCTGGCACCAAAGGCATTTCATCGAAGGTCGGGAAAGGGATCCCCAACCCCAAACCAATCTGACTCAAGCACAGGACCTCCGTCTTCGCTGGGTTTAGTTTCAGCTGGCTCAGCCTGAGCCACCCCGCCACAGCCTGTAATGCCCGGTTCAGATCTTCTGGGTTGGAGTCCGACTGGCCACCCAACATCAGATAGAGCTGGGTGTCATCCGCATATTGGTGACACCTCAGTTCATACCTCCGGACAATCCGGGCAAGAGGGCACATATAGATGTTAAACAACATTGGGGAAAGCACTGCCCCCTGAGGCACACCACATTCAAGCGGGTACCTCCGGGACTGCTGTTCCCCTAGTGCCACCCTCTGTCCCCGACCTTGGAGGAACGAGACAAACCATTGCAAGGCGAGTCCCTGTATCCCCGCGTTGGCAAGACAGTGGGTCAGCAACTGATGGTCGACTGTATCAAATGTGGCCGACAGATCTAACAGCAACAGTGCTGCCACACCTCCTTGATCCAGATGCCTCCGGAGATTGTCAGTCAGGGCAACCAGTACTGTCTCCGTCCCATGACCCGGGCAGAAGCTGGACTGGAATGGATCAAGGACAGAAGTGTCATCCAGAAAACCCTGTAGCTGTGTCGCCACCGCCCTCTCAATCACTTTACCCAAATAGGGCAAGTTGGACACCGGCCGATAGTTGGTCAATTCAGCCAGGTCCAGAGATGGTTTTTTCAGGAGAGGATGGACCATCACCTCCTTGAGTGCCACTGGGAACTGCCCCTTAGAGAGGGACCTGTTAACAATCTCCCTGATGGCACCTCGAAACCCCTCATGGTCCGCTTTAATGAGCCAGGAGGGGCATGGATCAAGGCAGCACGTGGTTGGATGCACAGATACAAGTAATCTGTCAAATTCCTCCAGACTGAGCAGGTTGAAACGCTCTAAACCCAGAATCGAAGACACGCAAGGGGCCTCGAGTTAACTCACTGTTTCAACTATGGCAGGGAGATTGCGGTGGAGCACCAAGAATTTGTCAATGAGATAGCTCACAAAAGCCTCAAAGCCAATATCCAATTCCCTACTGTTTTGTCTGCCCTGTGGCAGTACTGTCAGAGACCGAATTGTTCTAAACAATTGGGCTGGGCGTGAGCTAGCAGATGCAATCGTAGCTGCATAGAATTCCCTCTTTGCAGCCTTGACTACCATCTCATAGGATCTCATAAACGTCCTATAGGATGCTCTTGATGCTTCATCATGGGCACCGTGCCACTGTCTCTCTAGCCATCTAAGCTCTCGCTTCATATGCTGCAGCCCCTTGGTATACCATGGGGCCAGCCTAGAGTAAGTACACAGAGGGTGCTGGGGAGCAATCTCGTCAATGGCTGTGGAAAGTCAGCTATGCCAGTCCTCCACTAGCTCATCTAATGAGCTGCCAGGGGGCATCGGGTCCCGCAGAGCCACCTGAAGCCGTACAGGGTCCGTTGGGCTCCGTGGGCGAGCCAAAATCTGCTTGCCGCCTAAACAGGGTCGGGGTGGAACATTCAGACGGGCCTTCAGGGGATAGTGGTCTGACCATGGCACTGCTATTGCAGTAATCCTCGATCCATTTCAGTCTGGCTTTCACCCAGGGTATGGGATGGAGGCAGTGCTGGTCGCCCTAACTGATGACCTCCGGAGGCATCTGGATTGAGGTGGTGTGGTGGTACTGTAGCTGTTAGATCTGTCGGCCGCATTTGATACGGTTGACCACCAGTTGCTGACCCACTACCTTGCCGACGCGGGGATTCAGGGGCTCGCCCTCCAATGGCATTCCTCTTTCCTCCAAGGTTGGGGACAGAGGGTGGTGCTAGGGGGCAGCAATCCTGGTGGCCCTCGCTTGAATGTGGGGTGCCTAAGGGGATGGTGCTCTCCCCGATGCTGTTCAACATCTATATGCACCCCCTCATCCAGATTGCCCAGAGGTTTGGGCTGGGGTGTCACCAATATGCGAATGACACCCAGCTCTATCTGAAGTTGGGCGGCCAGTCGGACTCTGACCCAAAAGATCTCCACTGGGCTTTGCAAGCTGTGGCTGGGTGGCTCAGGCTGAGCTGGCTGAAACTAAACCTGGCGAAGACAGAGGTCCTGTGCCTGGGTCGAATCAGTCGGGGGTTGGGGCTCCCACTTCCAACCTTCGATGGGGCACCGCTGGTGCCAGACCCGGAGGTTAGGAGTCTGGGAGTACTCCTGGACCCTGCGCTAACTATGGGGGCCCAGGTGGTAGCCACAGCCAAATTGGCCTTTTACCATCTTCAGCTGATCCCATTCCTTGACCAAGATGACCTGGCCACGGTGATCCATGCAATGGTCACCTCAAGGCTAGACCACTGTAACGCACTCTACATGGGGCTGCCTTTGGGGCAAATCCAGAGGCTGCAGCTAGTGCAGAATGCAGCAGCCAGGCTGCTGGTGGGCGTCCCTAGGCGGGAACACATCCAGCCCATGCTGAAATCACTTCACTGGCTGCCTATAGCATAACAGATTCACTTCAAAGTGCTGGTGCTTACCTTTAAAGCCCTATATGGCCAGGGTCCAACATACCTGAGAGCCACCTTTCCACACATATGCCCCAAAGAGCACTTCAGTCAGGGACACAACATCGCCTGGTAATCCCAGGCCCCAGGGAGGCCAGAATTGCAGAAACCAGGGCCAAGTCCTTTTCAGTGGCGGCTCCTACCTGGTGGAATGAGCTCCCAGAGGAGATCAGGGCCCTGTGGGACCTCTCACAGTTCCACAGGGCCTGTCAGACGGAATTCTTCCGCCAGGTTTTTGAGTAGGAGCCACCACTACCTCTGCCGCTATTTTTACCATCCTATGCGGTGGACGTAGGGGACAGCCAAGGAAGATCAATCTTGCCCCGCTGTGACCAATATCGCCGGATGGGCCAAATAACACCAAATGGTAGCCTTCTGTGAGACTGACGTCATCTGTTTGAGTTGAGTAATTGTTGAGCACTTTACTGTGGAATATCTTTGTGGAATGTTTTGTCTGTTTTATCTGTTTTTAAGCTGTTTTATCTTTGGCACTTAGTTGCCCCATTGTAAGCCGCCCTGAGCCCATTCACAGGGAGGGTGGGGTAAAAATGGAATGAATGAATGAATGAATAAATAAATAAATAATCTGGTCCACTGTCATCCCCACCATGAAGATCAGATCGAGTGTGTGTCCAGCCCGATGCGTGGGGGTTGATACAGCTTGGGTGAGTCCCAGTGCTGCCATGGATGACACCAGGTCCACAGCCTGCCTGGATGCCATGTCATCGGCCTGGACATTGAAGTCCCCCAAGACCAGAAGACTAGGGTGCTCCAATGCCCAGCCTGATACAACCTCCAGCAGGGATGGCAGGCTACTGGCCAGTGCGTTAGGTAGTCGGTACACCAACCAGATCGCCAAACTCTCCTCGTTCCCCAGCACCAGGCCAACACACTCCATGCCCGTAATCTCCAGTGGGGGGGGTGCCCTGAAGGAGTAAGCCTCCCGAATGAACATCACCACTCCTCCCTCCGCCCCTCAGTCTGCGATTGGTGCAGGACTGAGAACCCAGGTGGGGCAAGCTGGGAGAGAGCTAC